>CM056825.1:26051022-26476022 GCA_029853015.1 Chelidonichthys spinosus | reverse complement strand
GGTGGAGGAGGATCTGTTCCAGGGTCGGCCGGTCGGGTGGCTGTTGGTTCAGACACCAGCCAATCAGCTGCTGGCACTCTGCGACAGAAATTCGAGGAAATTAAGAAAATTACATTTTTGAGTTGCGTTTCTTTTCCAGGGATGGACATGGATGTAACACCTGGCTTTGCGATCTCAGCAGAGTGGACTCAGACTGACCTGGGGAGACTTGGCGTCTGAAGCAGACCTGTGCTGTCAGGATCTCCTCGTCCTCCTCGAAGGGAATGTCTCCACAGACCATGTCGTACAGCAGCACGCCGAGAGACCAGATGGCGGCCGAGCGGCCGTGGTACCGGCGGAACTGGATCCACTCCGGAGGACTGTACACTCGCGTACCTGGAGAGGGGAGGGGGGAGGGGCTTTAAGTATTTTATACGTTGGATAATCTAAGACAGTGATCTGGTCGCGATCCATAAATGCTGCCGTAGTAGTGACAACAGTAACACTAAATGTGCACTATCAGCGTGAGTGTGTAGCAGGAGACAGAAGATCATCATCATGCCACTAGTTATCCACTTCTGGAAAATAGTTCCTGAGCAGAATAAAGACACTACATCATCTGTCCTCCTCACCCTGCATTAAAGAAGCGGTGCATGACGGGATGGAAGTCACCCACGACCTCCTTAAAGCCTTAAACTAAATTCAAGTCTGTCAAAAAGCTCTTAAAAAAGGAAGTGAGCACTGGACATGATAGCCACACTTACTTAAAACTTCTCACTTTTCCAAAAACTTCAACATTTCAAACAAACATGTCTGTAAAAGTTGTCCTCACTGCCTAAAAACACCCCCCTTCCTGAAGTTGTCAACACAAACACACAGACTCACCATCAAACTCAGTGTATGCGCCGTCCTTGAGGAGGGCCCCCGAGCCGAAGTCGATGAGTTTGACCTGACCGGTCCTCAGGTCCACCAGCAGGTTCTCGTCCTTGATGTCTCGGTGGATGACGCCACAGGCGTAGCAGTGACGCACAGCCTCCAGCACCTGCAGGAAGAAGCCGCGAGCCGCCGCTTCGTCCAGCGCGCCGCGCTCCGTGATGTAATCAAACAGGTCCTGGCCCAGCTCGGGACGCTCCATCGCCATCAGCCAGCCGTCTGCCCGCTCCCACCAGTCCAGCAGCCTCACCACGCCGCCAAACGCCCCACCCACCTTCTTCAACAGCACGATCTCAAGAGGAACCACCGCACCACACTGAGGGAGAGATATATCATCAACTCACTTTCCACAATACATTTCTCATTGTAGACAGATCAGATAAAAGCAATACATGCAAAACGATGAAGTACTGTCAAATACTCTTACGGTTAAATATTTGTATATATTTAAATCTTTTAATAAACAGAACAACTTGCCAAAACTAAATGTTATGTCATGCTCAATGATGACAATCCTGCTCACGACCCATATCGAAACCAGAAATCTATTGAAAATCCTGGAAATTTCAAATATTAAAATTGGACCTCGCATTTTATTTTTAATGGTTGCATCATCTTTTACCGCAGGAAAGTAGCAAGTATAGCAAGCAAGCATATACACTCACCGGCCACTTTATTAGGTAAACCTTGCTAGTAACTGCCTTAATCCTTGGTGGCATAGATTCAACAAGGTACTGGAAACATTCCTCAGAGAGTTTGGTCCATATTGACATGATAGCATCACACAGTTGCTGCAGATTTGTCGGCTGCACATCCATGATGTGAATCTCCCGTTCCACCACATCACAAAAGTGCTCTTTTGGATTGAGATCTGGTGACTGTGGAGGCCATTTGAGTACAGTGAACTCATTGTCATGTTCAAGAAACCAGTCTGAGATGATTCACGCTTTATGACATGACGCGTTATCCTGCTGGAAGTAGCCATCAGAAGATGGGTACACTGTGGTCATAAAGGGATGGACATGGTCAGCAACAATACTCAGGTAGGCTGTGGCGTTGACACGATGCTCAATTGGTACTAATAGGCCCAAAGTGTGCCAAGAAAATATCCCCCACACCATTACACCACCACCACCAGCCTGAACCACACCATGACACCATCAGCACCAGCCTGAGCCGTTGATACAAGGCAGGATGGATCCATGCTTTCATGTTGTTGACGCCAAATTCTGACCCTACCGTCTGAATATCGCAGCAGAAATCGAGACTCATCAGACCAGGCAACATGTTTCCAATCTTCTATTGTCCAATTTTGGTGAGCCTGTGCGAATTGTAGCCTCAGTTTCCTGTTCTTAGCTGACAGGAGTGACACCCGGTGTGGTCTTCTGCTGCTGTAGCCCATCCGCCTCAAGGTTCCACGTGTTGTGCGTTCAGAGATGCTCTTCTGCATACCTCGGTGGTACGAGTGGTTCTTTGAGTTACTGTTGCCTTTCAGCTCGAACCAGTCTGGCCATTCTCCTCTGACCTCTGGCACCAACAAGGCATTTGCACCCACAGAACTGCTGCTCACTGGATATTTTCTCTTTTTCGGACCATTCTCTGTAAACTCTAGAGATGGTTCTGCATGAAAATCCCAGTAGATCAGCAGTTTCTGAAATACTCAGACCAGCCCGTCTGGCACCAACAACCATGCCACGTTCAAAGTCACTTAAATCACCTTTCTTCCCCATTCTGATGCTCGGTTTGAACTGCAGCAGATCCTCTTGACCATGTCTACATGCCTAAATGCATTGAGTTGCTGCCATGTGATTGGCTGATTAGAAATTTGCGTTAACAAGCAGGTCGACAGGTGTACCTAATAAAGTGGCCGGTGAGTCAAATGCAAATAGTGTTTATTTGAATTTTTTGTAGTGTTTAATTTTTTTGTAAATGTTTTCTTGTACACTGGTCTCTGTTAAATCTTGGTCCCGATGACACTGTCTTTTTAATTCAAATATGAACGAACTACAACTGAAGTGGTAATCAATCTGAAAGGAAGTTCTTAGAAAACGGTTACTCTGTAGGTATAATCTCACCAGAGAGCTCCACTCGGTCACTCTGTCCCTGCACACATGCTTCACTGCCACCTGAAATAAACAGAAAACACCATTAATATGCAGCATCTATATGTATATAAGATACATATGAAAGTGTAGAATAAATTATGTCTAGGTTAAAAACACATAACAGCAGTCATAATGAAATTCGATGACCAAATGAAGGGATTTCAGCACCAGTTCTGGATAATTTTATGAAATTATTATTAAACTACTTCCTGTTCCCCAAAGGGTATAGAGTGGTGAAGTCCCGCCCCTCCATTTCCGGGACATGGGTCCTCAAAAGCAAAAAAATATCAATGCGATTCAATGGGTAGATACAAATTATTTTCTGGTCCCGTTTGAATTGTGCCATGGATTTCACATATGTTCTTTGTGATATTTAAAGAAAATTTTTCACGCAAAGAAGACGACAATTAAGCGCGAAGAGTTTTGATAAAGTTAGGTTTTGTGTGAGCCGCTTTGTGAACTACAGCTCCTCGCTGTTCTCGTCGCGAATGATACACGTCACCACCCGCCGAGTCCGAAGTCCGCCGAGATGGCTGTTTCTCTGCTCCACTTCACCGCTTTTTTCCAAGGGCAGAATAAAAGTATCGAAAGGGGGGAGAACCACTATAAGTCGGGTCATGTGGAGAGCCGAGGGAGGGAAAAGGGCGATGACGTGACGTCACATACGCGACACAACATGTAGTCTTTATCATTGTGTTTTCTCAATGAATTTTAACTGAAGAATTGCACAATAAACGGTCAAACTCTTGACATGGAAAATTATAATTTAAGCCTATAAACAACATTTGTGTAATCCAAGGCATAACGACCGGGGGATCAGATAATAATTATTTTCCGTCCATTGAACACCATTCATTTTTTTCGCTCCGAAAGGACCCATGGCGCCGTTACTTCCTGCTTCCGCTTCGGCACTCTATTACGTGAAGTAGCAAGATACGTTTTCAATACAAGAGGAAATAAAGCTACATAGACCACATTTCTTTGTGAAAACAAAGACCACATGCCAGGCAGAACTGGGCTGTGTAAAGCTGCACAGCTGACAAGTGAAACAGGAAGTACATGAAGAGACACTGTCTGCCAAATAAAAGCACAGTCAAAAAAGGTGGTTTTCACATACACAGGATTTCAACTTGGTGTTTTGGTTATTTAAAATAAACATATTAGGAAAAATTATTATCAAAAGCAAGTACTGCCCACATGAAGAAACAAATAGAAAATATTAAAATGAAAACACGATAAGTAAATTTATACAATATATCCGTTGTTAGGTACAGCAGCTGCTATACTCTGGAGATGTTTTAATTGAGTATATCATCATCTAAATTCAAATATTTAAATAGTAATCAAAGACACAGTTACTCTGGATATAATCTGGAATCTGACTCCTAAGGTCTTTTTAGAAAATAAATATACCGACATATTGGATGCAAACCTTAAATCTCATGCTTTAAGATTTTCCATTAAACAGCTTTAATATGAATATTACCAATGATGTGCTGAGATTGTCAGCTGCGGTTTCTAAATTCAATAAGTATGTTTTGACCAGAGCTCCTTAGCCAAGGTGAGACGAGATGTTTACAGAACAATGCTAATCTGCAAAGATGAGGTACATCTCAAAAGGTGTACCTCTTGTGCAGAGATTGTTTTGTCACCTATTGTTAACAATGTGAAGAACACAACACGTTTGAAGACGATAGTGCGGCTTTTATTTTGAAGGCACAACCGGAAACGCAGCCACGTGCAGCGTGCAGCTTGGTGCTTTAAGCCGCGGCCATGTGCTGGGACCAAAACAAAGCAGCTCCCCGCTCTTACCGGCAATCCGTCCGCGAGGCGGACAGCCGAGTAGACCGTGCCGAATCCTCCGCTGCCGAGCACCGAGCCCAGCCGGTACAGCTTCTCAAACGGCTGCTTCTCCGCTTTGGCTAAAAAATAACAAAGATGATCCACATCAGGACTACATATGATTTGAACGGGGATCTTGTAATGTTGCGCCAAAATCTGTACCCCCCCCCCCCCCCTCGTAAAAGCCCGGTGTTTTGCCCCCTGCGTGCTGTTGGTGCACGGTTCCCCCTGACTCTCAATGTACTTGTTCTTAAAAAAAAAAAAACATGCAATCGTGATTCTGGATCCGCTCATGAAATACTTAAAAATCCCCGAAGACATACGGTCACATAACCGAACGTCCTGAGATGACCCCGTTGTTCTCGTGCCAGCCGTTTAAAAATGGTGGACTGTCGACAGCATCAACTTCATCTCAGATATCGAGAATTTAAACGATGTTAGCTTTCTGGTTCAAGTTAAAACACACACAAACACAACAGTTACACATGTTGGCACAACACCTGCCTTTCAGACTGTTTCCTTGGGGCGTTCGCAGTATTTTGTAAAAATAACGCAGGGCATGTATACTTAATGTTAATGTAGTGATACATTCCAGAGGACAGCAGTTGGCTGGACATGTTCAGCCGTTAAAGTGTTGTTTAGCGGCATGTCGTTAACACGTTACCTTGCTGCAGCTTCGCCGGCACATCCATGCTGGACGAGATGTGAGAGAGGGAGCCCAGTTTAGAGCGCAGCATGCTCGTGACCTCTCCCGAGAAAATCACAATACACGTGGAAAATATTCACGGAAATGTTGACGTAATGAATCTCAGATAACAGCAGGGTCGTCGCTTCTTCCCACGCGCAAAATGAGACGGTTACAGGGCGAAAAGCCACCCGTTAGTCCCGTTCAGCCCAGCCAGACAGTCCCCGCATCAAAGAAACGCGCCGCTCGCCGCTGTGCCTCGTGTCTCTCACCACCGGTGTCAATATTTACAAAGATCGGATAAATCCCTCCGCCTGCCGCCACTGAACGTTTACTAACATTAGAGGAACCTCCGCTTCGTACCAAAAACTAACAAGTGTATTAACAGTTCACGGTGAATATAAGTCGCTGACGTGAAAAGGGAGCCCCGAACCAATGCGAAATAGGCGGTCTAATTGTTCGTAGTAGGACAGGCGCAGGGATTTAGAGAGGGTCACTTCGGCAGTGCTGCGGCTCATCAGACTGTTACAGAAGCTGCTTCAAAAATAATCACATCAGAAAAATCTATGACAAAATCCCATTGTTTATCTGCAGGTGAACCCATTGCCCTCATCCTGACTATATAGTGGTTTCCTACATTGCCCAGAATGCCTTACAAAAACACTACCGTCGCAAGCATGAGGAAAGTAAAATGACAGTAGGCTTGTTCAGGATGGTCTTGGCTTGACTTGACTTATCACGCCGACGAGAGCTGCAGGTGTCTGAGGGGGCGGGCTCTAAAAGAGACGGCAGCCACACGCAGTCAAGTCGGACAACAAAGTCAACGTGACTATGGTGCTCAAGCGATAGAACACAGCAGCAAACCAAAGAGGATATGTTTTATATACACACACACACACACACGCAAGGCAACATGTGGAAGGCATTCTTTTTTTCCAGTATATTTGTATTACCATTCTATGTTTGTATTAACCAGACCTCACATATAATAGGCCTACTCACAGCACAATGCACGGAACTTAAGATCAAGCCATGAGATCAATGCGACCAAAATGAAAAGTATCATTTCACCACAAGGTGGCCGCCGAGTGCGGACCTGAACACACGTCATTGAACTTTTAACCAATGAGAACCATTCCGCTGTAGCAGAGGTGTGGACAAGCCGGTCCATACAACGTAGCGCTGCCAAGCCTGCAAGAAGCGGCTCTTAAAATCTTGTTCCCGCGATGTTTTGGGTCACGTGATATGGCCGCGACCCTGTGACGTCTTTGCAGTCGGCTGCTAAGTCGGACACAATTCTAGCCATCATGCATCGCTTTCAACCCACAATCCATCACGTTAGGTAGCGCGCTGCAGGCGGCTACATCAAGTCGAATTCGCCTACTGATTTTATTGTAACGTCCATTTCAGTTTCGTTTCCATTTCGTAAAACCTGAAAACATTTTGTCTTTTTCTATATCATTTTGTTAATTATCCAATTCCATACATGTTCCGACGATATGTTCATATCATTGAATACATCTTCATGAATCAAATCCAAATGAGCTCATTATGATTATTTAAAAATGCAATGATTGATTTCAGCAGACACAAATTGTGATTTCCACATATTAGTCGTGTCCCAATCATGCACATGCAGAGGATGTTACAGTGGCTCACATTCACTGAAAGGCATTTTTTTAATCATTCAAAAAATATATTCCAACACAAATTTCACAACATTCTTAAAGGGCTATTACAACATATGTGTGACCGGCACTAGAATTACTTGTGTATGACAACGCCACTCTCTTTAAAGGGGAGAGACCCTGGACTACACGCAGTGTGACTAATTTACAGCAACCACTCCCCACTCAGGTTAATACCTATTAGGGCAAGGACAAGCAGAGGCTCTTGAAGTTGTACAAAAATAAAGTTTATTTTAACAATATCCCCTCAACAATAAAATCAATACTTTTGTATTTGATAAGGCTGATACCTAGAGTTGGACACACACATAACCAGGTGAATACTGTTATGTATTTAAAGGTTCGAAGGCACTGCACACTTCAAAGACACTGCACACTTAAAGGTTCAAAGGCACTGCACACTTAAACAGCTCAAAACACTGTATACTTAAAGGTTCGAAGGCACTGCACACTTCCAGAGCAAACATTAAATTCTACGACACCATGGAAAGGTGGATGGTCACAACTATCAAGGTAAGCGCAACAAAACAAAAATGGAGACACTAATTATAAGGATTTCTGGGAGGAGAGAACAGTGGCTGCCCTGCCGACGTGTGTCGCCAGTTCAGCCTACAAGACCGAATAAATACATTACAAGAAATTCAACAGTATTATTTAAACTGACCCAGATGATACCCATGCCCAGTCTCTCGTACCTGCTTTGAGCTAAGCTGTAGCGCATCCAGGTAATACAGTAGATTGACTGGGACAGCTAATGCTGCTTGTCATAAAGTGCTGATGATTAATATCTTAAACTGCTACGAGGTAAGGCCTACAGGTACGAGGTACAATGCAGTTTAACCCTCATGGCACCAACCGACACACTAAGAATGCAAGGGGAGGTAAATAATCTAAACTCAACATTAAACACAAGCATATAGACCCAGAAAAGTGTTTGTACCTCTTTTCTTCTCAGACCTGCGACGCCGGCAACAGGAGCATGGACGAGGGTGAGCTACGAGAACAAACGTGGACTTGCAAAGTCCCGCGAGATCCTAGTCTCATGTACTGTGAGGCTGCTGTTGCTAGGTTCCCCACCTGGTGACCTGGGTCCTAGCGTCCCATATGTTACATACACCCCCACTTTAAAAGGTCGCCGTCCCGGTGACATAACTCACTTTACTTAGCAGGAACATTAGTCTCGTGGCCTGTGTGCTAAAGGGTCTGGGGGCCGTTGGGCTAGGGGTTGGGGTAGACGGAATGGGTTTGAATGCTGCCCAGCTGTGGTTCGGTGGGAGCGTCGTATCATCTCTGGTCCCAACAAGAACTGGAGGGCTGTTTCTGGCCCTTCAGGAGAGGGTGGATTGCTCTCTGGGAGACCTGCAGGTACTTCCATGGACACAAGGCCAGTCTCTGGGGGCTGGGGGTCTGGGGCTGGCTCCTGTTCGGCAATAGAGCTAACGTTACAGGGGGAGCTGATGAAACCTGACAGAAGGCTGCTGTTGCTGTCCTCATCCTCGCTAGCGTTTCCTAAGGGGGGGGTTTCATCCCTCTGTCTGGGGGGAGGGGGGGCCACTAGTGGTTCTGAGACCAGCACGCCTCTCTCAGTGATTGGTCTTAGTTCAGAGCGATGAACAGTTTTCTGCTGTTCTGGGTTGGATCGGGACTGGATCTTGTATACTGTACCGACATTATCCAGGCATTTCACCACTTGGTAGACTGTTGATTCCCAGACATCTTGGATTTTTCTACGTCCTAGTACATGGTTCTTCCGATAGACCAGAGTGCCAACTGGAAGGATGGCTGTGGTTGTTGGAGGTTGGCGCTGCTCTCTGGCTGTGGCAGCTGCCTCCAAATGCTTTTTAGCTGCCACATACACAGAAGCCAAGTGATCTTGATGCTTGGTGACCCAGTCATCTGGTGTGATTGAAGCTGGCTCCTCATCCGCTTGCCCCAGTAGTAGGTCAACTGGTAGCTGGGGTTTCTGACCAAACATCAGTTCGTATGGTGAATGACCTGTTGACTGGTGGACTGTTGTATTGTAAGCAAACACCAACTGGGGGAGCTGATGAGGCCATTTTCGCTTTTTCTCTCCTGGGAGGCAGCGCAAAAGATCAAAAAGGGTTCGATTAAACCTCTCGCATTGTCCATTTCCCTCTGGGTGGTAAGGGGTCGTCCTGCTTTTTGCAATCCCATACAGCTGGCAAAGGCGTTTGAGTAGTTCACCTTCAAAGTTGCGGCCTTGGTCCGAATGAATTCTTTTAGGCACTCCATAGGTGTAAAACCATTTTTCCGTGAGGATTTTAACAACAGTATGGGCCTTCTGGTCCGATGTTGGATATGCTTGAGTGAATTTGGAGAAAACGTCGGTCACAACCAAGACATGCTCTCTCCCATCACTGGCTCTTTCCAAGGTGGTAAAGTCAATGGCAACAACCTCTAAAGGTTTGGAGGCCGTCAGATGTCCCATGAATGTCCGGACTGAGGGCCGCACTGCTTTGGCAATGATGCAACGTTCACACTCTTTGCACCACTGGTCAATGTCTGAACGCATATTTGGCCAGTAGCATCTTTCTCTGACCAAGTCTGTCGTCCTTTCTGCCCCCTGGTGGCCGTGATTGTCATGTAAACTGGTCAGTACTTCTGCTTGTAGTGCTTTTGGTAATAGCAGCTGGTGAACTGTCTGTCGGCTTGGGGGCATCTCTACCTCTCTGTAAAGCACATTGCCCTTTTCCTTGATTCTCCTCCATTGTCTGGTTAGGTTCTCTAGACCGTTCTGCTCTGTCTGGGGGGCGTCCTCTCCTCCAGTAGGGGAGAAATGCTTTGACCACTGGGTCTGTGGCTTGCAGGGCCTGCAGATCAGCCTTCTCCCGCACCGGAGCTGCGTCCACTGCCATGACGTTACCAGTGAGCTGTGGTTGTGTGGGAGAGTACTTTTTGGAGCCAGTCGTTTGTGATGGAATGTTAAAACCAGGCACGATGTCAGAAATGGAATGTACGGCTGGGGTGTTCGGTTGACGGGAAAGGGCATCAGCATTACGGTTGGCTGCTCCGGGGCGGTATTTAATGTCAAAGTTGAAACTGGCCAATTCGGATGCCCACCGTTGCTCTACAGCTGCTAGCTTGGCCGTCTGGAGGTAGCTCAGGGGGTTGTTGTCTGTGTACACGGTGAAAGCCGTCCCCAGAAGGTATTCCCTGAACTTTTCTGTGATGGCCCACTTCAAAGCAAGGAATTCTAATTTCATGGAGCTGTAGTTTGACATGTTTCGTTCACTTGGTCTAAGCCCCCGGCTGGCAAATGCGATTGGCCGACGGGCTCCATCCTGTTCTTGAGCAAGTACTGCACCCAGGCCCTGGTGGCTGGCATCCACTTCTAGGATAAAGGGCTTCTTGAAGTCCGCGTAGCCAAGGACAGGAGTAGTGACAAGCTTGTTTTTAAGTGTCTGAAATGCTTTTTCACATGACTCACTCCACTGTCCTTCCAACTTGGCACTGACCTTTGACCTTGGTTTTTTCTTGCTTCCTTCTAGCTCTCCAACCAGTCGATGAAGCGGGGCTGCATGCTTTGCGAACCCTTCTACAAAACGCCTGTAGAAGGAGGCAAAACCCAAGAAGCCGCGTAATTCAGTGACGGTGGATGGGCGCTTCCACTCTGCCACTGCCCTGGTCTTCTCTGGGTCGGTTGCCACACCGGCAGGGGAGATGATATGACCAAGGTATTGCACCTCCCGCTGAAAAAAATGGCATTTAGACATCTTCAGTTTCAGGTTATGCTGCTGGAGCCGACTCAGGACCATCTCCAACCGCTGCAGGTGTTGACTGAAGGATGTGGAGAAAATTATGATATCGTCCAAATACAGCAGCAATGACTGAAAACTCTGATCCCCGAAGATACGTTCCATTAGGCGCTGGAAAGTTCCTGGCGCATTACAAAGCATACAAAGGCATTCTGTTGAACTCGAAGAGGCCAAACGGGGTGCAGAATGCCGTCTTCTCTTTGTCTCTCTCTGACATTGGCACCTGGTTATATCCACTTGCCAAGTCGAGCGTTGAGAACCATTTGGCACCAGTAAGAGCATCCAAAGATTCTTCAATGCGCGGCAGCGGATATGCGTCTTTCCTCGTCTTGGCGTTGAGTTGTCGATAATCGACACACAGCCGGATGTCACCACACTTTTTCTGGACAACTACGATGGGGGAGGAGTAAGGGCTGGAGCTCACTCTCACAATCCCTCTCTGTAACAGTTCTTGTATGTGGGACTTGACCAGTGAAAATTGAGATGGGGGGAGACGGCGGTACCGCTGGCGAACAGGGACGTCATCCATCAGTGGGATCTCGTGGTAGATCAGGTCAGTACAGCCCAAATCCCCATCATCCAGGCTGAATGCGTCTCGGTACTTTGTCAGCAAACTCTTGGCTGCTTGTGCATCATTAACAGGGAGATCGGGCCAATTCAGTTCACTCAGGCCAGGGAGGGGGTGGGGGGAAGAGGCCTCTACTGCCGTAGACTGGATGAATACCACCTGTCGGCCTTCGTCCTGTGTCTGCTCCTCCACCTGTACAGCCTGGGAAGAGGAATGTAGATCGGCCAAATGTAACGTCCCCAACACTGTTTTTGACCTCAGCCACTGGTCTTCCTCACCAACATTAACAACAGGGATGTTGACAGTTCCTCTGGAAACAGTGAGGAGGGCGCTAGATATGAGCAGGTTCATGGGTAACCGACCTTTTCCATAGGGCAGAGGCTCCAGCAATACAGTACCAAGGGCTGGGCCTGGGCCTTGGTTGCAGGTGGCCTGGACGAACTGTAGGGAGCCCGCTGGTATCCGGATTGCCGGTCCCGGTGGTGTCACAGCCTCCCCTACATGGCCGGTCTGCAAGAGGCGGTCCATCTGTTGGTACTCTGACAATGCACGCCCCCATTCCCTCTCAGCTTGTTTTACTAGAGGAGAAGAAAAGAGATTGTCACCATGTTCCCTGAATAATACAGAGTAACAGCCACTGATAATATTCATTCCCAACAGACCAGGTACTACAGTTTTCCTTTGTTGGGAAGCTGGATCAAGAGGGTCTTTTACCACCAGGATGCCCATCTGTGGAAGGGTGGTGCCGAGGACTTCAACATCTAACTCCACATACCCCAAATATGGAATATCTAATCCATTAGCTGCTGTTAGTTTGAGCCAGGTACAAGATTTCAGTTGCTCATTTGTTTGTGGCATCAGATACTGTTCAAAGAAAGCCTGTGTTACAGTGGTTACCATTGATCCAGTATCAAGTAAGGACGGCACCTCCACCCCCCCTACTCTGATCTTTACTACTGGGCAGCGTCCAATTAGCCGGGATGCCAGACTTGCCTGTTTAGAACCCACAAATCCCCCTTCTGGTATCGGGTTCCCAACACCAGAGGGCGCTAGTTTTCCTGCTGCTCCACTGCATTCACTCTTTCTCCCACCCATTGGCCCCGTCCCCGTGATCCCACCCCCCCAGGGAGACCACCCATTTCAACCCGACAAAATCTAGCAATATGACCTGCCTTGTGACACCGCATGCATATTGGTTTTCCATCTGGCTGGAACTGGTATTGTTTTGGCCTGCTGCTGCTGGGGGGATCCTGGGGGCTTGTATAATTAGGGGCAGTGGACGAAGAGCCTAAGTGTTTAAGAATGGCATCTAGCTGTACTTGCTGTTTACGTAAACACTCCTTCAATTCTGCCAGCTCATCACTGGGCCTAGCAGCAATAGCATTGGTGTCGACATCACCTTGACCTAATCCTGAAGCATTTGAATCACAGGAGTATGCTCGTGCTCTTTTCCCACAAGCAGGGGGCCCTCGCTTTTCCCATTTGATAGCTGCACTACGTACGTCTTTGAAGGAGTAGTTAGGATGTTGCCGAACCAAGTGGGCCAATTCACGCTGTAATTTGGTGTCACGTACGTTTTCAATGAATGTGTCGCGAATCACCAAATCTGAATTTGAAACCCCCCTTGGATCTTTACTTTCAAGTAGTTCCATCAAATGCAACAAAGCATGGGAAAACTCACGTATGGACTCATTATCCTGTTGCCGGCGTTGAAAAAATTGTCTCTGTAAGCTCACATATGTTTGATCACACCCAAAATTATCAAACAGTATTGTGAAAATAGCCTCTGGTGTGGCTCTATCAGTTGGAGAGCTAAATTTTACCTCCCGCTTAGCTTCCCCATCTAGCAGATCACAAAGAAATGTTGCTTGTTCAACCTGTGTGTGCTGCACAGACAGTGACTTTTTTGCTTCTTCTACCCAGTCTTCTACAGTTAACCCATCCTGAGCTATATCTCCTGAAAACCGTGGACATTTCCTCTCTCTTGGTGCATACATGTACACCCGCCCCGTTGAATCACTACTGACATTATTAGTTACTACACGGCTAGATGGCCCAGGGGCCTCTACATTTACTGTTCCGTTTCCCCCATCTTTGAGTCTATTATTTTCTGCTTTTAGTTGCTGAACAAGTTCAGTCAAGGCTCTGATTTGTTCCTCTGATTCAGACATTTTAATTGACTTTCTCAAAAAAACAAAAAAACACACCCAACAATCAATTCTTGGACATGGGTAAGCGAACCCCCCCCAAGAATAATGTCTTTGTCCACTGTGTTTGTAAAACGCTGGTGGTTCGGCGTTGCAGCTAGAGGGCGGTGTTGCAGCTAGAGTGCGGTGGATGTCCTCTTGGGCAACCACTGTCCTCCTCCTCCACCCCCAACCCTTGCTACCTTAGTGCCTCCAAATAAATAAAAAAAACAAAAACAAAACACACACAAAAAAAAAAACCTCCGCTAATCCTGCCGACAACGCCAAATGTGACCGGCACTAGAATTACTTGTGTATGACAACGCCACTCTCTTTAAAGGGGAGAGACCCTGGACTACACGCAGTGTGACTAATTTACAGCAACCACTCCCCACTCAGGTTAATACCTATTAGGGCAAGGACAAGCAGAGGCTCTTGAAGTTGTACAAAAATAAAGTTTATTTTAACAATATCCCCTCAACAATAAAATCAATACTTTTGTATTTGATAAGGCTGATACCTAGAGTTGGACACACACATAACCAGGTGAATACTGTTATGTATTTAAAGGTTCGAAGGCACTGCACACTTCAAAGACACTGCACACTTAAAGGTTCAAAGGCACTGCACACTTAAACAGCTCAAAACACTGTATACTTAAAGGTTCGAAGGCACTGCACACTTCCAGAGCAAACATTAAATTCTACGACACCATGGAAAGGTGGATGGTCACAACTATCAAGGTAAGCGCAACAAAACAAAAATGGAGACACTAATTATAAGGATTTCTGGGAGGAGAGAACAGTGGCTGCCCTGCCGACGTGTGTCGCCAGTTCAGCCTACAAGACCGAATAAATACATTACAAGAAATTCAACAGTATTATTTAAACTGACCCAGATGATACCCATGCCCAGTCTCTCGTACCTGCTTTGAGCTAAGCTGTAGCGCATCCAGGTAATACAGTAGATTGACTGGGACAGCTAATGCTGCTTGTCATAAAGTGCTGATGATTAATATCTTAAACTGCTACGAGGTAAGGCCTACAGGTACGAGGTACAATGCAGTTTAACCCTCATGGCACCAACCGACACACTAAGAATGCAAGGGGAGGTAAATAATCTAAACTCAACATTAAACACAAGCATATAGACCCAGAAAAGTGTTTGTACCTCTTTTCTTCTCAGACCTGCGACGCCGGCAACAGGAGCATGGACGAGGGTGAGCTACGAGAACAAACGTGGACTTGCAAAGTCCCGCGAGATCCTAGTCTCATGTACTGTGAGGCTGCTGTTGCTAGGTTCCCCACCTGGTGACCTGGGTCCTAGCGTCCCATATGTTACATATGTATTATTACTATTTAAAACAAACCTGTGACAGATGTTGGTACAAAAACAGTTACATGACAGTTAAAGCTGCCTCGTCGACTCGTGGAACACTGAGGGGAGGAGTTTGGTTGGGGGGGGACGGGATGCTTTTTTCAAATCTGTCTCAGAGGCTCAACTGATTTTCAGAATGTAGACCATAGCTTTAAGGATATATTCACGGCATATATTGTGGTTTGTAGGAATGTCTTTCTCAACAAGGAGGAGGGGATCAGAAAAGCCGTCTTCCTGATGTGATAGAACAGCTCGACCACCTTGCATAGGAGTTCTTTCAGGACATTCCACTAAAATCATGAGAAGGAGAGCCCTTCTGAGGAAGATTTGAGACTCTTTAGCTGCTGTAGTGTTCTCATAATATATTAGTAGAGTGCTCTGCCCTCTGGTGGACATGGTAGGCAATAGCCAGGTCTGTAACCTGTGTTGTACGTGTTATCGACGTCTGAGTAAAGTCCCAGCCTGCACGCTCAGTCCGGTCTCCGTCTGACTTATTGAACTCACATCAATATATTACAGTTTGGCGACGAGGATGGGATGCCTAAAGAAAGAAAAAACATCCCGGAAGACGAGAGACATAAAGTTATAAATGGCAGATCACCAGGAAAGAAAATTGTGTCACCAACGTGAGTGGCTAACAACGAGCTAACAAGCTAACGTGACCGCACGTTATTAGCAAAGGGACGGACTGCAGCAATGGCGCTCATCGGCAGTATATCGGAATACAAAGAGGGTAAGGAAGATTTTGAATCTTACCTGGAGAGACTGGAACAGTGGATGGCCGCAAACACTGTGGCAGATGACAAGAAAGTCAGTGTATTCCTGTCGATAATTGGAGTGGATGCCTACAAACTTTTGAAAAGTTTACTCCTGCCAGATAAGCCAAGTACGAAAAGTTATGCGCACTCACCAAAGCACTCAACGACCATTACAAGCTGAAGCCACTTGTCATCATGGAGAGGTTTCGATTTCAGAAGAGAAATCAACAAGAGAGTGAATCAGTGAGTGACTGTGTAGTAGCTCTGAAACAGCTGTCTACTAACTGCGATTTTGGTGCTCACCTGGATGATGCCCTCCGTGATAGGTCTGTGAGTGGACTGAGATCGGAGGCAATACAGAGGAAATTACTGGCAGAGACAAATGTAACTTTTAAAAGTGCATGTGACACAGCACTGTCCATGGAGATGGCTTCACGCAACACGTTGGAATTCTCTGGGAAAATAAAAGACAGTGGAACAGTTAATCGAGTGTACAACCAAAGTAAAAAGAGAAATGACAAGTGGAAATCAAGTAACACAAGCTACGGTACACCCGGGCAAAAGAGCAGCGGGAATGACAAGCAGCAACAGCCATATCAGCCCTGCTACAGATGTGGAGGTAAGCATCCAGCTACTGTGTGCAGATTTAAACAAGAAAAATGTCACAATTGCACAAAAGTGGGACATATTGCACGCATGTGTAGGAATAAAAAGACACCCCAGAAAACCCATTATGTCGAACAGGAGGCTGAAACAAGCCTGGCAGATGAGGATATTGAAAATTTGTTTGGACTGTACACAGTATACACAGCTTCTGATGGTAATGATGGCTATGTGGTTGACATGAACATTGAAGGCCAGAACATACTGATGCAGTTGGACACAGGAGCATGTGTGTCTCTTGTGTCAGAGATCATCTATGAGAGATCACTCGCTAACTTGCCACTTTGCCCATGTAAAATACCACTGTCTACTTTCTCTGAAGAACCCATCCCAGTGTTAGGGAAGGTGATAGTGAATGTAAAATATGAACAACACTCAGCTCGAGTACCATTGGTTGTTGTGAAAGGCGACCAACCAGCACTATTGGGCAGAAATTGGCTCAAGCATTTGAAACTGAACTGGAAAGAAATACTCCAAGTCAAGGCAGCAGAAGATGTTTCTGATCCGGAAGTGGCAGTAATCCTACAGAAGCACAAGGGGGTGTTTGAGGAAGGCCCCAGCACCATCCGTGAGTTTAAGGCTTCGATCAAGATGAGGCCAGATGCACAGCCAATATTTAAGAGAGCATACCCAGTGCCATATGCTCTAAAAGAGGCTGTGGAAAAAGAACTGGACAGACTAGAGACTATGGGAATCATATCAAAAACAGCCAAAAGTGAATGGGCTGTACCTATAGTGACTGCGCCGAAGGCTGACAAATCAATACCAATTTGTGGAAATAACAAAGTGAACATAAATCAGTGTGTGGAAGAAGAAACTTACCATTGCCCAATACTGAAGATCTTTTTGCAACGCTGGCTGGAGGCAAGCTGTTCACTAAACTGGATTTATCACATGCCTATCAGCAGTTGGAGTTGGATAAGGATTCAGAAAAATACCTCACAGTTAACACACACCGGGGACTCTACACCTACCACCGTCTGTCATATGGAGTCTCAAGTGCCCCGTCAATCTTCCAGGCAGTGATGGATCAAATCCTACAGGGAATAGAACCTGTTACATGAACCTGTTTCCTGGACGAAATCTTAATCACAGCTGGTTCAAGAGAGGAGCATCTGGGTAAATTGGAGGAAGTGTTGAGTCGTCTGGAAAAGCATAATGTGAAGGTCAAGCGATCAAAATGTAAGTTCATGACAGAAAAAGTAGAATACTTAGGTCACATAGTTGATAGTGAAGGGCTCCATCCCACCGAAGAGAAGGTGAAAGCCATTGGGAACGCACCGAGTCCCACCAACATCACAGAGTTACGCTCTTTCCTGGGGCTACTGAACTACTATGGCAGGTTTATGAAAAATCTTTCCATGCAGCTGCGACCTCTGCATGAGCTACTGAAACAAGAAAGTGTTTGGAAGTGGACATCGGAATGTGAAGCTGCGTTCAGAAGTGCAAAAGATCATCTACTACAGAGCACAATAGTAGTTCATTATGACACTAGAAAGCCATTGAGACTAGCCTGTGACGCTTCGCCTTGTGGTGTCGGCGCGGTTATCTCCCATGTGATGGAGAATGGAGAAGAAAAGCCTATAGCATTTGCATCCCGTACATTAACCAAAGCAGAAAGCAAATATGCTCAAATAGAGAAGGAAGCCCTGTCTATTATTTTTGGAGTGAAGAAATTTCACAAGTATCTCTATGGGAGAAAGTTTACTCTCATTACCGACCTCAAACCCCTCTTGGCTGTCCTTGGGCCGAAGTCAGCCATTGCCACACTAGCCGCTTTGCAAATGCAGCGGTTGGCGCTCATATTGATGGCTTATAACTATGAAATAGAGTATCGCCAGTCTACAGATCATGCAAATGTAGACGCACTCTCAAGGTTGCCAAGCAAAGTCGGAGATAACACTGCAGAGGAAGGAAAAATCTTCTATTTCTCTATTATGGAGGATTTACCTGTGAAAGCCAATGACATCGCACAGACCACAAACAAAGATCAGGTGCTTAGCCGAGTGAGGGAGCTTACTCTAAATGGCTAAGTCATGTAAGGGAGGAGACACTCAAACCATTCTTCTTAAGGAGGACTGAGCTATCAGTGGAACAAGGGTGTGTACTCTGGGGAATGAGAGTTATAGTCCCTCCAGCTCTCAGATTAAAGCTGCTGCATGATCTTCACCAGGGTCATCCTGGAATGTGTCGCAGGAAAGCTTTGGCAAGAAGCTATATGTGGTGGCCTTGTCTGGATAAGGACATAGAAAAGAGTAACAGTACAAGAGTGCAGTGCATGTCAGACAGTGAGACAACTACCAGCAGCGGCTCCACTGCATTGCTGGAAATGGCCAACTCGGGTGTGGCAACGGATACACATAGATTTTTGTGAAAAAGATAAACAGTTGTTTTTAAGTACTTGTTGACAGTCACTCAAAATGGTTGGAGGTGGTTCCCATGACGACCACAACATCGGCTAAGACTATTGAAGTTCTGCGCAGCATTTTTGCATCTTACGGACTGCCTGAGGAAGTGGTTTCGGACAATGGGCCGCAATTCACATCCAGTGAATTTAAGCAGTTTTTGAGAGGAAATGGTATCAAACAAACCTTGGTCCCAGCTTATCATCCTGCTTCTAATGGGGCAGCTGAAAGGTTAGTACAGACAGTTAAATCTTCGCTGATGAAGCAAGTGTTGGCAGATAAGGGGTCTGTTACATTGCAGCATAGACTGGCAAATTTCATACTGATGTACAGAAGCACACCACACATGGTAACAGGTGTTTCACCAGCTGAGTTGTTTCTTAAGCGTCAGATGAGGACCCGGTTTAGTCTTCTGAAGCCAAGTCTCGCTGAAACTGTTGAGGAGAAACAACACACTCAGAAGAGGTACCATGACAAGGGACAAAACAAGTTGAGGATGTTGTCTGAGGGTGATCAGGTGCGTGTGAGAAATTTCAATGAAGGGAAGGAGAAATGGATCAGAGGAACAGTTGTAAAAAGACTTGGACCTGTTTCTTACCTGATAAACGATGGAGTGAGAGAGTGCACAGTTCACATTGATCACCTGTTACTCTCACATGAAGAAATTGTGGATTGCAACACCTCAAGTGATCATACTCATCTGGCACCAGATCTGGATTCAACACAACCTAGCAGCCTCCAGGAGACAGAAGGGATGATTTCTACTCCAGAACCAGCTCGCTCTCTGGGAAAGTCTGGAACTCCTGCAAGACTCAGCCCTGCACTCGATCCACGCTCGCCAGCACAGAGCGGAAATACTCCAGTGAAACCAGCAGAGCCGGTGGCTGTCTCAGCCGCTACACAACAACCTGGACGCCGCTATCCAGATCGCTTGAGGATTCCACCAAAAAGACTGAACCTTTAAAGAGCAAGGGAAACTGTATCCCTTTTGGGTCAAAATGTTCTAATTATCCTAGTTGGTTCTGAATAGTTATTTATTAGTGAAATATGGGAAGCTAACTGTTCTTTTAGGGTCAGCTGGAATGGGAAAAAAATAGACAACACAGTTTTAAATTGCAGAGGAATATTTTGTTACAGTATTTGTGCAAATTGCAGTATTTTGAGTTTTGGGGGTTAAAGTTTAAAGGGGAGGAGTGTAGTGTTCTCATAATATATTAGTAGAGTGCTCTGCCCTCTTGTGGACATGGTAGGCAATAGCCTGGTCTGTAACCTGTGTTGTACGTGTTATCGACGTCTGAGTAAAGTCCCAGCCTGCACGCTCAGTCCGGTCTCCATCTGACTTATTGAACTCACATCAATATATTACAGCTGCTAAATGCTCCACTTTGTTGACCAGCTAGTCTCAAACGGTGTCTGTCTGCTGTTACCTTTAAATAACTTATTTACACCCCCCAATGTAATATACTGTATTCCTACACAGTGTGAACAAAACCTCAGTGTGACAGCTTCCTCTTCTTGTGTTGTCTTGTAAGCCAAGGGTTCTCAAACCTGACCCTTACAGGGGAGAACATTTTCCAAGGACCCCTCATCATTGTACCACAGATTAAGCACATTTCAACCAGCTGGAAGTATGAGTTCTTGTGTGATGCTGTTTGGTTTCTTACTTTTAACAATCCATTGAACGACCAAATAGGAACCTTCTGGACTTTCTCTGAAGTTGTGGCCAGGTTCACCATTGTGGTTTCTGTCGGTGTATTCCTAGCTCTTTCCTAAATTCTGGGTGCTTTGTAATCAGATGTGTCTTTAGCTTGGCTGGCTTTATGGCTTCGTTCGCTAGCACCTGAAGACACATGACACATTCTGGTCTCCTGTCGCTGTTTTCAATAAAACCAAACTTCATATAAGTCGTCATATTTTCTAAATCTGGCTCGTTTGGTCTCAGCGTAGCGTGACCATGTGGACCGACTCAAATATGTCTGCATGGTCACCAGCTAGCTAGCTGGCTAATAGGCCTCTGCCAAGCAAAGAAGCAGTGGGAGGGAAGTGTGATTGACAGATTGACGTGATGTCACAATCATAGCAAAGTTTCTATTGGTCCAAAGTTAACGTGGGTGGGAGTAATGGACACAATATGCTTGTGTTAGTGCCACAAATGGTCCCCATCTGTAGATATGCATTATTTAATGACACAACACAATTTTATTATTAATAGCAAAGTATTTTGCAGACCCCCTGGCTATGGGTCCCGCACCCCACTTTGTGAGCCTCTGTTCGGATGTATCAAAGCAGCAACATATCCTACACTCCCCTGTGCCTGCTCACAAACTGCTGGTGCAAACGGGATTGGAGGCAGCGGCCAGGTCACATGACCTGTATCACTGGGTACTCAAATGTAGGTCAGCCCCTCCTCCCCTGCTCCTAAAGTGAATGTAAAGAGACAGATTGACAGGAAACAGATGTAAAGACACAAACAAAGAGCTGCTGTTGTTCCTCAAACTGATCTGAGCTCCACTCAGAAGCGGTTAGAGAGGTTAGACAGTCAGATAGTCACATTCCTGGCCCTGCAGCCATGTGATGCAGGAGGTCTCATGTCTCATGTGTATTGGTGTGTTTGTGTTGCAGACACACCTGGCAGTGCACCTTTTTAGTTTAATGTTGGAGTCTACAAACTGTTCAAATATTTTCTCGAAGTTTAATCTCCTAAAATGTCTTTAAATAAAGTATATGGCGTCAGCCTTGTGTTCATTTAAACTGTATGTTGCTCCATGTCCAAATATCTAGATAAAATACAGAATACTGGGACATCCGGCCTTGACAAAGAGTATGGTGGTTTTTATTGGGACTATGTTAAAAGTAGTGTACTGTAAAAGTAGTTCCAGTGGGATTTTTTGATCCTTAAAATGTGTTGTCTGTTTTATTTTGGTGAAAGCAAACTCTCTCCAAACTCTCTGTGAATGGAAAACAACCTATAGTCACGTTGCCCACTACATGAATGTAACTCAGGCCATTTGTTCTCTTCTATTTTTATCTGCGTCTATTTTTGAAAGCTGTGAAAGAACTGAGAGCGAAGCGCCTAGTCTCCAGCTCTTCCTCGGGACTTTTGGAAATGCTTCAACCTTTTAGTTTCATTTGCCTGGAGGATATTTTCTTTAGCGTTACTGTCAGAGAATAGCAATGTCAGCGCTTTGCTGTGAATCGGTGGACGGCGCCGGCCGTGCAGAGGAAAGACATCAGCTGTGCTGTTCCTCGGCTAATTTGACCATCGTGGTCGGAGACACTCATTTCTCTGAAGAGAAGATGTTCCTCGTTCAGACCTGCGACTATTTCCGAGCGCTGTATCGTTCCGGGATGAAGGAGTGCTGGCAGAAAGAAATCCACCTCAAGTGTCTTTGTGCTCGAGGGTTCTTTATCACCCTGGCTGTGTTACGAGGGGAGATGCCTGACCTGGACGCGGACGACATTGTTGAAGCCATTGAATGTGCTGCTTTCCTGCAGGCAGCACCGCTCGAGAAGCATCTCATCAACCTCATTGACTCTGACAACTGTTTGTTGATGTATCACACGGCTGCAACCTTTGGCCTCGTGGATCTGTACCACGCTGCAGCGCTGTTCATCCGAAACATGTACGCTGACCTGGAGGCCGAGGTGAAGAAATCCTTAACGCCGGAGCTGATAGCCTACGTGGAGTCTTTGACTCCAAGTGTTCTTGTGGCGGTGGGAGCGCATGTGACCTGCGGTGTGGATGAGACGGTGCACACCGCCTCCAGGACGGTCTGCTACCTGGATGAACCTGGGAACAACTGGAAAGTATTGACGGATCTCCCACCACAGGCGAGCACCTCCATGGCTGGTGTGACTGTCTTAGACAACAAGCTTTACATCGTCGGAGGAGTTCATCGACTTCACAGACAAGTCGTCGACTCTTGTTTCTGCTACAGCGTTGAAAACAACAGCTGGAGCCAGATCTCTAGTCCAGCTCAGCTGCGATACAACCTCAGCCTCGTGGGGGTAGAGGGTCACATTTACGCCATTGGAGGAGAGTGCGAGCGGACGGTGATGTCATCTGTGGAAATGTACGACGTAAAGACTGGAAGGTGGGGATTTGCCGCTCACTTACCTCGACCGGTGGCGGGAGTTGCGTGCACCAAAGCCATGAGCGTGATATATGTGTGTTTATGGAGGCCAATGGAGACCACGGAGATCTACAAATACGTCCCAGGGACAGATGAGTGGCGGCTGGTCACCATGCTGATCCGGCACCAGAGCTATGGCCACTGCATGGTCGGCCACACGGACAACCTGTACGTCATGAGAAACGGGCCATCAGACGACTTCCTGAGATGCCTCATGGACTGCTACAATCTGAGCTCGGGTCAGTGGTCGTCTCTGCCCGGACACTTTACCAACAGCAAGGGTTTGCTGTTCACAGCGGTGGTGAGAGGCGACTCTGTGCTCACGCTCAACAGGAGCATGACTCTGGAGTACGCGGTCGGCGGCAAAACCTGGAAGCCCCGACGGCAGATGAAGGGTTTCCCCCAAAGTGGATCCGTGTGGACGTTTCTGCTCCGGCTGCCAGATGCTCTCATGCTGCAGTAATGGCTTCCACACGTGTGCTGGAAATACATTTGAACAATGATTCCTGTGTGTTACTTCTTTGTGGTTGCGTTTGTCGCTTCTTTCAGTGATAATATTGTTCCCATTGAGCTACTTCCTGAGATCATGGGAACACTGTCAGATGTTTTTTGTGTCAACACTGGGAATGGTGTTTCTCATACTGCTTTCCTTCGGGGTTTGGGTTTAGATATGGTTGAAGTTAGGGTAGTCTAGCTCTAGCAATCATGAAACAGCAGCAGCAACCTCAGAGCTAACAACTCTGGCAGCGGCATGCTCCAGTGACGTTGACTTGACCTACGTACCGATCCGTTCCACTTCACACGAGCTTGCTGATATCGGTTTAGAGCTACAGACAGCTAGCTGTGTTTTAATGAGTCCAGTGAGCTGCTCCAGAGCTAAAGTATAGACGGGCTTCACCGCTGGGTCACCGACCATCAAATTATGTTTTTCTTTTGTTTTCACAAACGTCTCGTCACACAGTCTACATACGTGTTTTAAGGTTTTATGTGGAGTTTTCTTTTGCAGGGAATCAGACATGTTAATGATGGAGCTCAACGTTCCATCCAAACAAGTTTCCTCCCAACACTATTTTACTGCCGCACCACAGCGGCTGCCCAAGCTTAGCACCGCCCACGACCATTGTGATTGGTTGAAAGAAATACAAACGAGCCAGAGTGTTGTGATATCCTGTAGACAGACTATTCTACCGTGGAGAAGGAGCTGGCAAAGCTTGACTAAAGTTAGGGTAAAGGGAAAGAAATCCAATCCATGGGGATGTGGGCTGTGACAAAACAGTGAACATGATTCTTTTGTGTCTGTCTCATGTATGTCTGGATAAACTCCAGATGCAATGTGTTACATTTCACGTTGACAGCCACATACAAATCAGGTTAACCCTCTTTGCCAGTAATTCAAGTAATTTTGTGACTGATCACTGATAGATACAGTCAGGGGGATCATAAGACAACGGCCCCTGAGCACAAACATGCAAAAAGCCCCACCTGAGGCCTGTACTACGAAGCGGGATTTGGGCTTAGCGAGGTAAGTTGAGCGTTAACCCTGGGTTTTCCGTCCTACGACGCTGGTTCACTTCTTACCGGGGTAAATCACCATGGTAACTTACGCTGTGGAGCTAACCTGCTCCGGAGCTGGTTATGTTCCTGATAAGAGATCAACGTGGAGAAACATACCGCCTACTGACCAATCAGCGGTCTTGGTGCGCCGACATAAAAAAAAGAAGCTCGGTGGATCGTGAGAGGGTCTGGTAGGAGAACTATAGAGTGTACAGAGACCGGCAAAACCCTTTTTCTGTCCCTGACGATGTTTTTTATGAGAGATACAGATTCTCATCGGAGGGAAAGACTTTTCTTTGTCAGCGTACAGCCTACTGACCACTATGAATTATGTTTTTATATTTATTTGATTTGCTCCCAAGTCCGTTTTACACCGCGGGATTGCAGCTGAAAGAATGAGGCTGATATTGTCATAAACCACGTTATAAGAATACATCCAAGCAACAAATTCATTGTTTTAAAGTTATATGTTTGGCCTTTTATTGCGGAAGGACATCATAAGAGTTAAAGGGACTAAAGAAAGAGCGACGACATGATTTAAAGGACTGCCGAAGGGCAGATTCGAACTGGGACCGCTGCAAGTAGCCTCGTAACATGTGGCGGTAACTCTACCACTAAGCTATCAGTGAAGTTAAGGTTAGCTTTTAATCAGTCGGATCTTGTAGTGCCCTTATGATGGGGCAGTCATATTATACTACTAATACTATTAATACGACTTCCGCATTCACACAGTCGGCGAGTTTTTGCCAGCTGTCCTTCCTGCATTTGGCAGATGAAACTGTTGCTTTTTGCCTGCATTATATGTTTAACTTATTCATATTTCTGTAAGATTACGGTTCGCTCCTCGTACGTGAAATACGCCGCTCCCCTGCCGTAGACTGATCCATGTTTGTGATTGGTCAAATGCTGCAAACGCCGCCTCTTTCATGTGCACGTGCTCATAGCTGGACAGGTAAACCCTGGGTTGAGTTAACGAGTTGATAACCAGCTTCGTGTGACCGCTTATCTCCGATTGCCTTTGTTAGGGTAACTTAAGCTGGATCTCTGAAAGATACCCTGGGTTTGTTGAACTCGCTTCGTAGTACGGGCCCCAGTTCTACTACAAGCAAGACGTATAGACCTTACTTTTGTTCTTTTTGTTGGTGTTTTGTGTCCTTTGTGGTCATTTTGTATCCATTTGTTTCATTTCACTTTGTAAAAGTTTTGGTCTATTTATTGCTATATTTTGACCGCTGGTTGTTTTGTAGCTTTTTGTAGTTGTTTGGCATCCCTTAATAGTTGTTTTGTATCTCTTTGTGTTTGTTTTGCTCCTTTTTGTTGTTTTTTTTAATTCTTCTACCATGCGCTATTCAAAAAACCCAGAATAAACTGGAACCAGAGACTGCATATATAAAAATATACATTGTATTTATCCTGCGTAGAATCACAACAAACAGCAAGACCATGGACGATGGGATGGGTTGAGTAACCGTTAAAATGACAAACAAATAAAGAAAATTAACCAAATGAAAAGTAACCAATGTGGGCTGAACTGCATGCCAAGGCCGATTAGTGTTGAGTCTAATCAGGGAAGTTGTCACCAAACAGCTACATATGTAAAGTATAGAAGAACCCACCACGACACATGAACCAAATCAAACTGGTTCTAAAAACACTCAAATCAACCTATTCCCAGCAAGCTAATGGGACTAAACCACACTACAAAAACACACATGCAAGATGGCTACTCTATTCTACTCTCCCCCCGACATGACAGAAAACCTCACAAAGAAAATAACGGATGGCCCAGTAAATGAAACAGTTAAGAAGTACACTAAAACCTGATAACATGGGGAAAACAGTGGTTGGCCCCTCTAAACATCATGGGTTGTTGCTGTGGTGGAAATCAGTTTATGATTTCCTGGTGAGAAATAAGAATACTACTCCTAACAGAGCTTTGAGTAATTTATTAAATAAAGAGTCCAAAACAGCCAGCAGTCACTACAGACAGACTGTAAACAGACAAAGTCTAACAAGTCAAAGACGCAAACAGGGTGTCCAAGCGGACTGCTGAACCAACATACAGCTTCAGATCAAACTATCTGGCCAGATAGGGGCAGACTCCTTAAGAGTCTGACCATTCTTCAGTCTTGAAAAGGACTTTTTATACAGATGTTGGTACAGATGTGTCATCAGAGAAGCATTGTTCCGTTGTTTGTGTAGACGGCGAACTTTGTCTAGGATGTGGTGTTGGAGCCTGTCAATGGCATACTAACAATTTATTTTTATTTAAACCTTTATTTTAACTCGTTGGTCACTGAGGTTTCCCTCATTTACAGGGACGACGAGTTTACACGCAGCAGCAGATCGCTGATACTGACCAATCAGCGGTCTTGGTGCGCCGATATAAAAAAAAGAAGCTCGGTGGATCGTGAGAGGGTCTGGTAGGAGAACTATAGAGTGTACAGAGACCGGCAAAACCCTTTTTCTGTGTCTGACGATGTTTTATTTGAGAGATCCAGATTCTCATCAGAGGGAAAGACTTTTCTGTATCAGCATACAGCCTACTGACCACTTTGAATTATGTTTTTATATTTATTTGATTTGCTCCCAAGTTTATTGTCATAAACCACGTTATAAGAATACATCCAAGCAATACATTAATTATTTTAAAGTTATGTGTTCGGCCTTTTATTGCTGAAGGACATTATAAGAGTTAAAGAGACCTGAAAGAGACGCCATGATTTAAAAGACGGCCGCAGGGCTGATTCGAGCCCGGGTCCGCCGCAGGGAGCCTCGTAACATGGGTCGGTAACTCTACCACTAAGCTATCAGCAAAGTTAAGGTTAGCTTTTAATCAGTCGGATCTTGTAGTGCCCTTATGATGGGGCAGTCATATTATACTACTAATACTATTAATACGACTTCCGCATTCACACAGTCGGTGAGTTTTTGCCAGCTGTCCTTCCTGCATTTGGCAGATGAAACCGTTGCTTTTTGCCTGTATTATATGTTAAACTTCTTCGTATTTCTGTAAGATTGCGGTTCGCTCCTCGTACGTGAAATACGCCGCTCCGCTGCCGTAGACTGATCCATGTTTGTGATTGGTCAAATGCTGCAAACGCCGCCTCTTTCATGTGCACGCGCTCATAGCTGGACAGGTAAACCCTGGGTTGAGTTAACGAGTTGATAACCAGCTTCGTGTGACCGCTTATCTCTGATCTCCTTTGTTAGGGTAACTTAAGCTGGATCTCTGAAAGATACCCTGGGTTTGTTGAACTCGCTTCGTAGTACAGGCCCCTTGTGTGGAGACACAAGGGCAGGCTATGGTGATTGGGGAGAACGAGAGGCAAGGCTGATGAGACAATGAGACACAGCTGGGAGACAGAAAAAAGAAGGGAAACAATACAGGAAGCAAAGCACGTGGCAACACAAGACAGAAGGACTACAAAATAAAACAGGAAACCAACACTACAAAAACCCACAGTCATTACAGGAGCCACTAATCATGTCTATAGACATATTGACTTGCCAGCTGTACTAATGTCACAAGGTCCATACAACTCATGTAACACATGACATGACATAAGTGCAGTATAAAAATAACCTCATGACACTGGAATATTATAAGTCAAAACTACTCAACCTACTAATTAACCTATAATATACCACCAAATTAAAAATTCCCATCACAGTTGTAGGTGACTGGAATCTAAAGAAAGTAATATTATTTTATAAAGGGCTGCACGGTGGTGTAGTGGGTAGCACTGTCGCCTCACAGCAAGAGGGTTCGATTCCCGGGTCGGCCCGGGTTCCTTCTGTGTGGAGTTTGCATGTTCTCCCCGTGTAAGCGTGGGTTCTCTCCGGGTTCTCCGGCTTCCTCCCACAGTCCAAAGACATGCAGGATGGGGATAGGTTAATTGGTGAATCTAAATTGCCCTTAGGTGTGAATGTGAGCGTGAATGGTTGTCTGTCTCTACATGTCGGCCCTGTGATAGACTGGCATCCTGTCCAGGGTGTACCCTGCCTTCGCCCAATGACAGCTGGGATTGGCTCCAGCCCCCCCGCGACCCTAAATAAGCGGTAGAAAATGGATGGATGGATGGATGGACTAAAGAACCTATTTAAAAACACTGTCGTGTGTGCAGCCTTCCTGGCTTCTTGGCTGATGTGCATAATGCACTCACTCCAAGCAATTAGAATCCCTCATGAACATGCAGAATCTAGAAAAATGCCTGTTTCATCAACACAATTGCATGATTTTTGAGATTGTTTGTTTGTTTACATTTTGAACAGATACAGAATGTACCTGAATATGTTTGTCAAAGTTAGTTAAAAATCAAAATCCTCCTTCTGGCTCAAATTTGAGTTCAAAATCCAGTTCTTGTAAGGAACTATTTTTCCAGGCGTAATAACATTCAGCCCAATGGTTCACTTGGCTCTGTTGTGATTGACAGCTCAAAGGGCAGTGATCAATGATTGGCTGTAAGTTAGGCTTGTGTGAGTTTCAGGCTGAATGATTTTGAACTTGTCCCAGTGAGTCTTCCTCATATTCATACTGGGAGTGTTGGGAACATGTATTCCTTGTGAGGGAGTGTGAGTGAGTGAGTGAGCGAGTGAGTGAGTGTTTTTGAGGTCAGCGTACACTGAAATGAGTCTCTGTTGAACTTGATATTAGCGGCTAGCTCCACCCAGCCACTAACATAAACTGGGAGCAGCCAGACTTAATAACAAGTGCACCCAGAATCTGCTTCTAGCTTCAGATGTGATTTGATATCAATGAGTGAATTTGAATGGCTTTTATTACAGTAGGCTATGTTTAGATAAAATAACACCACAGTGATTTTCACAAGGTTGGATTACCTAAACCCAGAGATATTTCACAGTCTCTGGGTGTTTTACACTATTTCATCATGAATGGTGGTGAACGGAGCGTTGAAACGGGTCGCTGAGCTTTGCTAAAGAAAACACTTCAGACACTGATGTGTTGAAGACAGGAAGCATCTCTGCTAAGTCACAGTTACACTGGTATGGACCTTTAAGTATAATTTTAGTAATTATCCATCTCTTTGTAGTTGTGAATGTTCCGTCATAGAGGTCGAGGTAATCTTTGAAAGCTTCATCATCGGAAGCTGGACTTGCTTTCTGAAGATGATTCTTCAGTTTGGAACTTAAACTCCTCTTGAAGCAAAAGCAGGCCAAGTTGTATCTACAATAAACGTTTCGAAAAACTTACATTGATGATTGATGAAGGGAAAACTAGGATATTAAAGTAGATCTTTTATGGAGTTTCTAGAGGGGTAGAAATCTGTAGAAGCGTGCCCGCCTTGATTATTAGTTAGTAAGTTATTGTTTTATTGATTTGCTTGATTACTTTCATTTCTGTTGCATTTAGAAATGTTTTGTTGCTTTGTCATGTCAAAGAGTCTAATGAGATGGTGCCTTGTAATAAATGTCATGTACTTCACATGACATGGTTGTTTATCTGAGGGTTAGGGTTTGTTTGTTTCTTGAATAATGGCATTCAATCAATGCACTTTTTCGAAATACAAACAAAGATTTCATATGCATCTTGGAGAGACAGAGAGCCATTTATACCTGTTCAGTATCTCAAACAACCTCCCAGGGTGGTTTTAACAATCAAACTCAATCCATCCACAATGCCTCTCGGATGCATCTGCACTTAGCTTCTTCATATCAGGTTGCTATAGTCTAAGATACTTGACAAGGTAATGGAGAAGCAGTCAGAGGCTCTCTGGTTAGATCAAAGTTATCTGGAGGGGAACATGAAGGCAAAACCAAAGGTGAGCGTCCCAAAGGGAGATATTGTGCACCTGAGATTTCTAATGTTGATGTAATGTAGATGTCCAGGGGTCCGTTTCACAAAGCAGGTTTAGTGAAAACCTTGAGTTAGTTAACCCTGAGATGAGGGAAACTCTGGTTTTTCGGTTTCACAAAGCCAGTTCAGCATAAATCTGAGTCAGTTACCCGGGTAACATACTCCGTGAACCTAACCTGCTCGCTAGCAGGTTTGCTTCAACAAACCCTGAGTTTCTCCCTACATGTCTCCGCCTTTTTCCGGAATCTGAACCAACTCTGAAAAAATATGCCGTCCTTTCATCGTCAGCCTAATCGATACGGAAATAAAAGTGATTCTAGCAGTTTTGCGTCGGGAGAGGATTTTGATTACCTTTCCTTTCAATCACATTAGATATTATCTAAACAATATTCTCCGACATTTTCAACATTTCATATCGCGGACATAATCCGCAACCAGATTCTTTGCGGAGGTAGTGTTTTTGTGAACGGGAGATTTATGAAATGTTTAAGTACATTCCTGTGTTGAAATACCTGCAGCGTTGCTAACCATTCCACCACAGTGTCGCTCTCCAAACCTGAAAATGAAAACTTATTACCTTTAGATCAATAGACTGTTTTATAGTAACTATCGCTACTTTGCTGCAGTTACGGTGCTCCGCTTTCTCAGGATGAGCTCGTTTTCTACATAAACACTCAGTAATATCTAATGACGCTCTCCCGGTTGCCATGGTGAATCGTAGTATCGGAGCTCCATTGATGATGGCTTTGTAGAGTCGGCAGGCACGCGCGTAACTCAGAGTTTATATACTCAGAGTTGAGTGAACTAATTCAAAACCGCTGTTCTGAAACTGAAAACTCAGAGTTTCCCATCTCAGAGTTGGTCAACTCAGAGTTCAGGGTTAGGTTCAGAGTTTGTTGAACCTGCTTTGTGAAACGGGCCCCAGGTATCTCTTGTAACGTGTGCTGAGCTCATATGAACAGATCATTTGATCCCATGAATATGTAATCATTGTCTTGCATTTAGACTCCTGTTTGTCTGCGGCCTTGATCGATATTTATGTTTTCTGATGCTATTAAAGGTTCAGATGTGCTTGAAAAAATATATATTATCATGTTTTCTATTATGATCGATTAAAACTACAATTTTAAAGGTATAATAAATATTAGATTGAATGTTTGAATACAACTGATTCATACAATAGTAATGATTGAAAGGGAAGACGTTATGTGTTTGGCTTTTTGTCCTCCATCAATCAGGATCTGTTATCTAAATGTCAATCTGATCATCTCAAGCAGTCAGTCTCTCGGTGCTGCTGGCTCCATGTGAACTGCAGTGTTTGTCCTCACATAGAGCTTCTGTTTCCTGCAGCAGCCTTTGCTTCCTGTTGGCGCTGAGCAATGATGATGATGGAGGCAGAGCCAGGCACCACCGGGCAGGACGCCAGCCATTTGCAGCGGCGCTAAGAGAGAAGCCGGGGTCAGGCCGGGACACGGCGCTCTGGCCGACGCCCTCCACAACCTGCAAAGCTGGAGTCTGGGACTGGAGCCAGGAAGCAGAGCTCCGAATCAGTGATGGATGAGCTTCTATCTGTGGACATTAATCAGGTTATCAGGCTGACCACATGATATGAGGGGCTGCCTTTTAAAATGGTCAAAACTGACTTTAATAATCAGATAATCAAAATGAAAAACAATATCAAACACAAACTGAAGATCTGAGGCTACAAAATCAGCTTTGTTAAAATGTTTTGAATAATGCTTATGTTTTTATTGTATATTATTGTTGAGTATATTATTTTTATGGTATTTTTTAACTTTACTTACAAATGTAAACATCTAAAGTTTTATAATAATATGTTATTATTATGATAACATTTTATGCTTGTTAATACTGCTCGCTATATCTCAGAGGTAAATGTCATAATTTTTTACATCACTTTGTCTCCAGTGGGTTTTGGTCCTTTGCTCAAGAGGGCTGTAAGGCTTCATCCCAGTAAACTCAGATAGATTTTCAATATGATAATGTGCACGGAGCATTAGTCATGATCATGTAATGAGGAGACAAAGCAAAGGTCAGCTGTTTTCTTCACACCGCTAAAGTCGGAGACTGAAGAGACTCCTTGTGTCCAGCCTCAACGCAGGTGAGAGTAATGTTGTGCTCTTCTTCTCTTTATTTTCCAGGCAGACAGATAGCAGCTTTAAAAGCATTCAGACTGCCTGCTAACAGGCGAGCATGTATTTGTTTTGACTGCAGGTCAGCAGGGTGACGCATGCTTTGTGATCTCTGTGATTACATGCCGCATGTTTTTATCCAGCACTGCAGGAATTAGGTCAGTCTCCATACAGTCCTGACACACACACACAGACACACACACACGCTGGTGGTCCGAAGAGGTGATGTCATTGTCACCGCGGTGACGTTGATCCTCACCCTGACATCATTCAGTCGAGCTCCACCTCTTGCCAACCTGCTGTCACAGTGAAGTTTATAATCCATTAAAAATAAATTAGATCAATTAAAGAATTCCTTCATGTATCCCTGAAAATACAGAATATCCCTTAATTTGTCCTTTCATTTCAAAAGACAAAAAAGTAAACACTTTAAAAACACCTTCATATGAAATGTCCATTGTTACTAAATTAAATACAATAATGTTTGTCTTTGTGATGCAAAATCTGCATATGGACAATAGGGACATCTCCTTACCATTATTTTGGAGAACAACTTACTCCCAAGTAAGAACCAATATTTGAATATTTTGGCTTTTGAGTGAAGTCATACTGAATAATTCTAGCCTCTCAGCGACTGAGTGTCTCCAAGATGACCAATTAAGGCTTGCTAGCATTTCATTGGCTGAGTGGGAGGGGGCTATCTGAATGTTGATGCCACCTACTTACCGTCTGTCGGACAAGGAGAGGGCACATCGTCGGCCAGTGAGCAGCTAACAATGGTGATCAGGGCTGTTTGTCTGTCTCTCCCTTTCACCCACAAACATCCCCGCCAACATGTTTCCTTCTAGATATGATTCCTTCTGTGGCGAGGTTATAAATCATGTCTACTTACTTCAAAGAATGATGCACTAGACACTTGATTGTGTCTCACTGCAGTGTATTATAGTCATATGAGGGAGAAGATATTAAACTCTGGGTTTCAGCAGGCCTCAGGGCTTGGAAAATCTATACAGGGAGATGTGTGTCATGTCACCCAAAGGTTGCTTGCTCATATGCTTAACTCGTTTTTGCCAGAAGGTTTGTCTGCCACAACAAGAAGAATGAGAACAGAAAGAACTGCTTAGGGGCAGCTGTGGCTCAGAGGTAGAGCGAGTGGTCCTCCAATCAGAAGATTCGAAGGTTTGAATCCTCCTCCAGTCTGCATGCCGAAGTGCACTTGGGAGAGATACTGAACCCCCAATCACCCCTGAATGTGTGTGAATGAGTAAGATCCTGATATGTCGTCTACCATCAGTGTATCAATGTGTGTGAACGGTTAAAAGTGAATGTAGTGTGAAGCACCAGCTTGTTAGCTTGAAAAGTGCTAAATAAATTAATTAACATGGCTGATTCCCTGCAAAAGAAAACTCTTCATAAAACCTTAAAACATGTATGTGGAATATGACAAGACGTTTATTAAAACAAAAAGAAAAACATAACTTGATGGTCGGTGACCCAGCGGTGAAGCCCGTCTATACTTTAGCTCTGGAGCAGCTCACTGGACTCATTAAAACACCGACGGTTTGCTAGCTGTCTGTAGCTCTAAACCGATATCAGCAAGCTGGTGTGAAGTGGAACGGATCGGTACGTAGGTCAAGTCAACGTCACTGGAGCATGCCGCTGCCAGAGTTGCTAGCTCTGAGGTTGCTGCTGCTGTTTCATGATTGGAAGGGAATTTGACAACTGAGACTCTTGGTGCAGTCGAATAGTCAAAAAATAAGGTCCTAACTCCTATTCCTAACTCCTATTCCTTGACCTCTGGGGAAAAGGTCACGGGGTTAAGGAAAGGCGATAGGAGAACTCAAAAGGACTTAGGAAAAGTCGACCGCGGTGCTCAGAGAATCCGACCGGACTTTCGCTAAGCTACGTCATTATAACGCTGCTGATGATTGACAGCTGATGATGATTGACGTGCGTCTGCGCTGGAGAAACTACAATAATGGACTACAAAAACCACATCGTCCACTTCTCCCCATGTTGTTGGTTTTATAAACAGCTGGTTCACTGACCGGCTTCAGGTCCAGCAGCTCCTCCTTCCTGTTTACCGTTTGCTGTATTTACATTTCATTTGTGGTTTTAGTTTAGCTTTTGTCAAACATTTGTAACATGATTGAAATAAATAAAAATACCATTCAATTATTATCACTGTCCACACATTTATCAACACTATTCCAATTACTATATGTCTGCATGAAAGTAATTGTTAAATATGCAAATGCACATATCGTTTGTTTTCATGAATGGCCGAGGTGTGCGGCACTTTAAATGTTGCTCTCACAAAGAATTGTGGGTCGGCGTCAGGGGCGGATCTAGGATTATGGGAGATCCGAGGCTTAGCCCAGAGGGACGAAAGATGTATGCGCAAAGTTCTGGGTTTTTTTTGGTTTTGGTTTTGTTAATGTTGTTGTTATTCACTTTCATTGTGTATGCTAACTGTTATTACAACTGACGGAAATGAAAACCATCTAGCAAAAACTATAACTTTAAATGTTTTTTTTAAAGATTTTTTTCAGGCATAGACGCCTTTTATTTAGCGGTGGACAGAGAGGAAACACAGGAGAGAGCGGGTGGTGACATGCAGCAAAGGACCTCCGGCCGGGATTCATGATTTAGCGGACTTTTTTAGAGATATCGTAAATCACATCTCCTGTGATATTTATCTGAGAGGTCCCATTTAGACATCATAACCCATTTTGTTTAATTTAGGGGACCTATTAAGACATATCACCTACTGAACAGGGGGCCAATTGAGAGGGGGGCTTCACCAGGGGCCCAGGGGGCCCCAAGCAGCCGCTTGGTTGGCTTATGCCTCAGGCCGGCTCTGCCACCACTGCACACACCATTGAGGCTTCTTAATGCCACATTTGTTTAAAGAAGACAACTTGATGGTTTTGCACCCTGCAGGCTATAAATAGGCTCTTTTTCCCCACTGAGAGAGACAAGCACTTAAAGATTGAACGCTGATGAGGAGACAACACTCGTCTTTGTGATGGCAGCTGCAAAGGGGAGACGTTGGTGGGCAGTGGGTTGTATCTACTGATGGTTGCACCTCTTTTCTTCTCATTCATATATAGAGATGACAAATCACCTCTGCAGTCTCTCCACCTCCATCTCTCTTCTGTGATTGGAGATTTTTTTTTTTACCTCAGATTTGACATTAAACCGTTTCTTTTTTACTTCATGTGCTCCTTCTGCAGATACAGCATCCACTGAAGGAGTTTTTAGATTTGTTTTATATCCACTACTGATGCTACAGAATATGACGGCTTGTTTGCTGTTTACTTCCTGCAGCCGTCGGGTACTTCAGCAACCACTGAAGCGTTTCTCATGTTTGGAGTCCGGTCATCCCCCATCTTTGGATTTTTTGTTTTGGTATTCTTTACTTCTCTCTCAACCTTTCTTCTGAAGTTCTGTGTGATTTCTGTGCACACGGCACTGCAAGCTCATGCCCTTCTATAGGCTTTGGGGGCGTTTACATATGCTAATTAGGAAGAACTGGCACGCCCTTTCATTTTACAAAGACGTGGGATTCTCATCATGATAAGAACACAGATGTGAACATTTCTGCGGTTTAAGAAAACGTGAATACGATGTAGACTTTCCTTAGGAGCATTCTCAAGAACAAATTTAAGAGAAAAACAAGGAAGATATTGGTGGATGAGGCCCTTAAATATGATCTTTTCAAAGTTTAGTTTGAATTTTCATGAAATTACTCACATTTCAGTCAAAACTCATGGTCGCTGTGTCCTGATGAATACAGGTGTCCCCTCCATTGTGTATCTCTTTGTTGTTAGGCCGCGAGACCCGCCCACTCCAACCTCTAACATCCCCTTCACCCCAGCCTTCACAATAAGCAGACAATGATGTCTGACTCCCTTGAATATGAAATGTATGAATATATTTAAAATCAGCGTTTCAGTCTGCTTTTCTTAACCAGTCTGTTTTAGTGTGTGTGTGTGTGTGTGTGTGTGTGTGTTTGCGTGTGTGTGTGTGTGTGTGTGTGTGTGTGTGTGTGTGTGGTGTTTGTGTGTGTGTGTGTGTGTGGGGGGGGGGGGCAGCCGAGGAGGCGTGGCTCAAGACATTTCTCACCAGGCCCGGAGACAGCCGACCCTTGACCTCTTAACTCGTCTCAATATGTTTTTTTTTCCTCCACATTTTGTAATAAGCATAATTAGCACCATAGCATCCAGGAGGCTGCTGGTAACAGAGGGCCGTTCATCATCAGAGACGAGCTGCTAAAAGGAATCATGGTGACTTCCAGCCAGGCTAGCAGGCTAGCAGTTTACCTGACCTGCTTCCTGCTTCTTTGCAAATGTAGCCTACAAATGAATGTAAATGTAAAAGCATCCTGTATTGGACTCAAAGACATGGAACTGTGGTGTTGCGATATGGTATTGATGATGATTGATGATGATAATACATGAATGATAATGTCAGTTATAGCTACAGACTCTCCACCTCAACACTTGTATTTTTAGTGTAGTTCTGTTGCCAGAAAAAGACACATAACACACAATAAACAAAAAAAGGATGGATTTTTTAATTTCTTTTTGAATAATCTTTATTGTGCATTCTTATGGCCATGGTAATCATTAAGTGAAAATCTGATATGTTGACAGCCCTACATGAATACATCTTCTTTTCTGTTGCATGCCTTTTCACACAAAGGTGGTATACAGACTTTCTTTATAAACAGTGTCAGATCCCATTTAACAGAACTTATAAAAAATCAGATAAGCTACATTAAATTATAGCACCAAAGGGCCCTACAATGGCACAGTGAATTTCTGAAATTTAAAACTGAACAGCAGAGGTTCCAAGCAAGTGAAATATATACTATATATACTACACTGTATATATAAATATACATATATAGTGGGGTCATCTGGAGACATGACACATATATTCATACCTTCGGTTTGGTTTATTCTTTTATTTGTTTTCTGTTATTCATGGTGTTGAAACGTTGATCACACAACAATGCTTCCAAACATTCCTTCATCAGTAAAATACCTTCCAATAATATCATTCATTTATATTTTCACTATATAATTACACAAGACACAGCAATAAATAATTATTCATTCCTTAAAATGGGGTCATTTATCAAATGTTTGTGTCTGGCAGTTAAGTTTTCTTTTTTGTGGTAGGATTGTCAATCCATTATCATCATCATCATCATCATTATTATTATTAATAAATGTCTACCAAAGTCACAATATCTACAAGGATCAGGTTGTAATTCCTCCATGAATTGGTTTGCTTCACATTAAAAAGTGTGTTTATAAATTCCCTTCCATAACATTTTCTCTCACGATGGACAGGAAAACAAAGAGAAGCATCTAAGTTGTTGCAGCAGAACCAGATATATATCATATATACACTTATGCTCATAAGTTTATATACCTTGGTAGATTTTATAAGTATTGTGTACCATTCTCTAAAGAAAACATGAGTGATAAGCAAAACATTTACTTAATATTTGATGGGATTGAAATTAAACTATGAGGCATGGCAGAACAGCACAATCATTAAACAAAACATCAATAGAGAAACTAATGATATGGACCCCATTCAAAAGGTGTTCAAGTCCTTTCTCATTGCGCATCTTCAAACAGCCACGCCACTTTTCTGCACAGACGCCTTATTTCAGCTCAAGTTTCTTTGCATCCCGACCAACTTTCCTGGTAGTTGTGGCTGAAATCAAACTGACCACTCATTTCCACTTTTTTATCAGAGCTTGAACATTTACATTTAGCAGACGCTTTTGTCCAAAGCAACTTACAATAAGTACATTTGTCAAAAGAAAGAAACCACAACGTATCATTGCCGATAAAGTAAGAGCAAAAAAATAGAAACAAGTGTTAGGTCCTCATCTGAGTAAAGTAGTAGCTGTTCAGCAAACATACCTTCAGAACAACAGTGCTATGATCAAAGTGCTACAGATAAGAACATAGAAGTGCTATTTTTGTTTGGGGGGGGGGGGGGGGGGGGGGAGGGTGTTAGTGGGTCATGCTATGTAGAGTCAAGGTGAAGTCTGAACAGGTGAGTCTTGAGCCTTTTTCGGAAGATGGCAAATGACTCTGCTGTCCTGACATTGGTCGGGAGTTCGTTCCACCACTGAGGCGCCAGAACAGAGAAGAGTCTGGACTTTGCTGAGCGACATTTGTTTGATTTCAGCGATGGTGGTACCAGCCGGCCAGCTGAAGTAGAGGAGCGAAGTGCTCGCTTCGGGGCGTGTGGTTTGACCAGTGTTTGAAGGTAGACAGGTGCAGTTCCATTGATGGCCAAATGAGGCCAAATGAGGCCATTGATGGCCCTGAAGGCCAGTGTCATCGTCTTGAATCGGATGTGTGCTGCAACAGGGAGCCAGTGGAGGTCAAGGAGGAACACTACTCATTGGCCTTCCAATCTTTTGATATCTTTTTATATCCTCTGATTTATAAAGTCCAACTACCCTTCCCGCTGTCCCTGTCAGTCAGTGAAGCCCTGGATGAAATGTGCAGGAGTCATTGAATATTCATACACAGACTCTAATTCCAATCACACAAGTCACAGGTGTGGAAACGTACCATTCATAGACATTTAAACCTGTGTGTGTATTATCAGGCCAAACATTCAGAGGTATGGTAACTGTTGATCAGGGCCATTTGGGTGTTTTCAGTTATCATTCTGATTTTAAAAGGGCACACACAAATATGTGATAATAAATGGCTTCATGTGACCACCATCCCTAAATAAAATGTAAAAAAAAAAAAAAAAATATCCCAAACAGCCATATTTTCCAACAAAAGGCCAATAAGAGGAATAGGATTAGGGCACATGAGAGGATCAGAACTCTGAGAAAAAAGTCAGAATTCTGACTTTAAAAGACTTTGAATTTAGAACAACAACAAAAATGTACATGTGGTCCCCCGTCCGTACATAGATCTAATCAGGGCTCGAGTTCCTGCCCTTTGCCCTTGTAGAGACAAAATGCAGTTTTTCTGTATGGGATTTTCTTTATTGTTCTAATAACAGATCCATTCCTGTTTGTAGCCTGCCCGTCCCCCCTCCCTGCCTCCTGGAGCACTGTGTGTGAGCATGCACACGCTTTGGTAAGGACACACATTCTCAGGCATGAGAAAGCGAATGCATCGGCAGTCATTCAGTGCAGTTAGCGAACATCGACCATGACTGATGTTTGCCGATACACAGTTCATTCTGATTTCATATTCTTTACTAAGGAATTGCTTGACAGTGACACTATTTGGCAGGTAGCAGAGTCTCTGCCCATTGAACCAAGAAGCCTGAAATGTGCCAACTACCTTGTAGGGAATCAGTGGAAGATGGGCTTAATCTTGTATAGCATCTTCCTATACAAGTAGATGGGTTTTGTGATCCCCTCCTCCTTGCTCCTTAGAAAGACATTCCTACAAACCACAATGAGGTACTGCCGACTCTGTTAGGAGCTGTTCCAGGAGGTATGTTTATCGCTATGATTAAAGAGTGTCCACTGTTCATTTGGCATGTTGTGTGTGTGTGTGTGAGTGTGTGCATATGATAATGCTGACTCTATTGTATGTTTGTTGTCACTGAAACAGTTGCAGGGGGGAAACGAGCCAACAGCTTGCTTTTGAGTGTCTGCAGTGGTTATGGTTGCTCGATAGAGGTGCTGTGTTATAGTTTCTGCCAGGTGCGTGTGTTTAACGTTATAAATCACTGTTTTGTTTATCCTGTCTCTCACCTGCAGTAAACCCGACGGAGCCAGGTCGGCTGTGAACCTGATCCTTAGCGGAAATTTTTTTAGTCATTGTTGCTCGCAACATTCCTTTTATATGTGCCAATAAATAAATAGATTTGAGCCTACCTTGTGTATATATAAAGAAGAAGTGTTTTAAAATTTTATACTGGAGTCCTGGCTCATCTTTCGAACCACGGTAACAACAGTATGGTGGCTGGTTCAGATGAGATTTAGGCCCCATCCATATGAAGATGTTTTTTGTGGGTAAACGCACGAGTTGTTCTAGAACTTGGATATACCTTTCAGCATTGATGGTGCCTTTCCAGATGTGTAAGCTGCCCATGCCACACGCACTCATGCAACTCCATACCATCAGAGATGCAGGCTTCTGAACTGAGTGCTGATAACAACTTGGGTTGTCCTTGTCCTCTTTAGTCCGGATGACATGGCGTCCCAGTTTTCCAAAAAGAACTTCAAATTTTGATTCGTCTGACCACAGTACAGTTTTCCACTTTGCCACAGTCCATTTTAAATGAGCCTTGGCCCAGAGAAAACGCCTGTGCTTCTGGATCATGTTTAGAAATGGCTTCTTTTTTTACCTATAGAGTTTTAGCCGGCAACGTCGAATGGCACGGTGGATTGTGTTCATTGTGTTTTCTGGAAGTATTCCAGAGCCCATTTTGTGATTTCCATGACAGTAGCATTCCTGTATGTGATGCAGTGCCGTCTAAGGGCCCCGAAGATCACGGGCATCCAGTATGGATTTCCGGCCTTGACCCTTGACCCACGCACAGAGATTGTTCCAGATTCTCTGAATCTTTGGATGATATTATTCACTGTAGATGAGGATAACTTCAAACTCCTTGCAATTTTTCTCTGAGAAACTCGTTTCTGATATTGCTCCACTATTTTTCGCCGCAGCATTTGGGGAATTGGTGATCCTCTGCCCATCTTGACTTCTGAGAGACACTGCCACTCTGAGAGGCTCTTTTTATACCCAATCATGTTGCCAATTGACCTAATCAGTTGCAAATTGGTCCGCCAGCTGTTCCTTATATGTACATTTAACTTTTCCAGCCTCTTATTGCTACCTGTCCCAACTTTTTTGGAATGTGTAGCTCTCATGAAATCCAAAATGAGCCAATATTTGGCATGACATTTCAAAATGTCTCACTTTCAACATTTGCTATGTTATCTCTATTCTATTGTGAATAAAATATAAGTTTATTAGATTTGTAAATTATTGCATTCCTTTTTTATTCACAATTTGTAAAGTGTCCCAACTTTTTTGGAATCGGGTTTGTATTTATACGGGCCAAATTGCCATCTTATGGGTGTTTATTGATCGGGTGGTCAGGTGGAGATTAGCGATAGCTCTCACGTGTTGCCATAGCAACGGCAAACATCCGCCTCTTCTGCATTTTTGCAGCAGAAACATTGCCACATATATTCCAGTGCCTGGAATATGTACTACAGCGTGCTGAGTCGTTTTCAGTGAATTCGTCTGGATGCAGATTTTCTTGAAATAACGCCAAGGCAAAACAGAGAAAAAAAGTTTGTTTTGCTACATGTAGACGGAGCTTGACCGGATGTTTGCCATTGCTATGACAACACATGAGAGTTACAGCTAATCTCCGCCTGACCACCAGAGCAAAAAAGTAGAAACAAGTGTTAGGTCCTGATCTGAGTAAAGTAGCTGTTCAGCAAGGATACCTTAGGTACAACAGTGCTATGATCAAAGTGCAAAATAGGTAAGAACATACAAGTGAGTGAAAACGCACTTTTTTGAAACTAACTCTCAGGGTGAAAAAGAAAAAACGACACCCCTCCGTTTCGTGTTTGTTTTCGTGTAGACGGCAAAAACGAATACGATGACGTCATCGGCCCGCCCCTCGACCCTCGAGCCTGACTTCTTCCCCCGCAACGCCTGACCACCCGATCAATAAACACCCATAAGATGACAATTTGGCCCATATAAATAACACCAACAATAAGCATCAACAGCCGTCACCCGACCTCGACGAGGCGTTGTCACACGAAGGGATGGATTAATTAGACAAATAAATGCCTACATTCATGGGAAGTTAGACTCTTTCAGGGAAGACCTTGCATTTTCCAACAGGACAATGCCAGACCCCAGACGTTTGCAGACTGTTACAAAAAGAAGAGGGGATGCCACACAGTGGTAAACATGGCCTTGTCACAACTTTTTTGAGATGTGTTGATGCCATGAAATTGAAAAACAACTTATTTACCCCTTAAAATGATACATTTTCTCAGTTTGAACATTTGATATATCATCTATGTTGTATTCTGAATAAAATATTGAAATTTGAAACTTCCACATCATTGCATTCTGTTTTTATTCACAATTTGTAGTGTCCCAACTTTTTTGGAATTGGGTTTGTAAAACCAACAATAAGCATCAAAAGCCATCACCCTAAGGACCTTAACGAAGCATTGTCACACGTTGGGATGGATTAATTAGACAAATAAATGCCTACATTCATGGGAAGTTAGCTAGCAGTAGTTTGTTAGCATCGTAATAAAGTAGCATATCTGTGATCATAACCTCATAAAATAAATATGCCATGTTTCTGTAACCAAAAAGTTTGTACACTTCTTCTATTTATCCGTTCAGAGAGAGAGAGAGAGAGAGAGAGAGAGAGAGAGAGAGAGAGAGAGAGAGAGACACACACACACACACACACAGACAGACAGAGAGAGTGTGTATGGTAGTAGACAGTATAGATATACAGTTGAAATACACATTATTGTTTATCAACTCTTCACATTTATTAAATGTATTTTCTCTTCCTGTTTCCCAGTGCGAGGTTAGATACACAAATATACCACCTTTGAAATGTGGCTCAGATGTTGACTCTCGTTTTATCAAGGGCACCGTCGCAATCTTTCTTTTTTTTCCTTTTTTTCCACCGGTGTTTTCTTTTCCTTGGTTGTTTTGGACCTCCTTGTTTCGGTTTTTAAATCAACACTAAAGAGTTTTTAGTGCCTTAAAATAATGTTTCCAAAATAGTTTCAGTGGTTCATCACCTCAAAACCGGGTGAACGGCACTTCAGCATTCGCTCTGCAGCCCTCTATTTGCTGTTCACACTCGTTGGCGAGAACTGAAGGAGGCTACAAAATGCAAGACAGATGGTGACTTGGCTTTGTTGCTGCTGGACTTGTAAATAATACCGGTAGTCTTTTTTCTCCCAACAGTGTACATCTGTGTACAATACATTGTTGATTATTTTATTGGCTCATGTTCGCTAAGGCGTTAGCTATTGTGCTAATATATATGTAACTATCGCTATGGCTCATATTAGCTAATCTTAGCTAAGGTGTTAGCTACTCTACCTTGTCACTGGACATCGTTCAAATTGTTCATCGTTTCCAGAGCCGGTTCTGCATCCAAACAAATAACGTGCATGCAACGGTAGGCTGCGGTAGGCTAAATTATTTACGACGGCAGTAATGGACAATTCCCTTCCAACCTGTAGGGGGACCGAAGAGGAAAAGTTCTTAAGTGTTGCTTTAACGAGGAATTGGAAGCTTGTTGCTACTTCCCTCTGCCTCCCCCCTGTGATAGTGGAACGATCCGAGAGGGGAGGGGCTCTGTGTGTGCACAAACACAGCCCTGCGTGCTGATTGGACAGAATGATCCGGGCTCTGTCGAACAGGCTCTACGTGCACGTAGAGGCACGCTTTTTTTTTCTAAAACCAAATGATTTATGTTGTTCTATCAGAGCATCGTGTCGGCTATGGTGAATGTGATCAAAAAAATGTTGCTGTGTAGCCAAGTTGTTTTTTGACATTTTTTTTTTTTATAAAAGCCTGTTCAACCCGTTCCTAATCTGCGAGTCCTCTCGCTGTCCAAGCCTGACAATATTAATATTAGCAGTAGAAGTAATATTAGCATTGTTAGCAATATTAACAGTAGCAGTCCAGGGTGGCAGGCACAACAATGTTTAGATGGATCTAATACATGTCGCCGTAGATCAGAAAGCAGTCAATGTTGAGCTTCATCACAGTGGGCAGGAGCTCGGCAGACACTGCCGGACAAGAAACAAAGCCAGACTCCCATTTACTTCTAATGTCTATGAATACATATTTTGATATTTGATCATGTGACAAATGATTCACGCTGAGTTGCAGACAAAAAATGAAAAGCTACCCAGATGTCCCACGATAAAAAAAGTGATGGTTTGGAGTGAAATGCACCCTAGGTAATTTCCACCAAGACATCCAGCCAAATACCCCCGCGGAAGCATTTTTAGCGATGGTCAGCATTGGTCAAGATAGCGGCTATCAACCGAATGGCTTAGTACTAGCGCTATGGTACAAAGGGTATATCTCGTAAATTACCCCACTAATAATGCATGGAATGTTACCAAACTTCTGCAGTAGTACACATAATGTCTGTACTCACAAAACGAGTAATTTGAACGTTTTTAAGTACACCAGGAGTTTATTTAAAAGAACACTGATAGCTTCTATCCTCGGCTACTAACGCTAACTAACGCTACCGCAGCGTAGACTGCTACTTCCGTGTTTAACCAGCCGGTGCCGTGACACGAGTTTCACGCGAGAGTATGAAAAAGTTTCGCTAAATGTTTATAAATGCTTGTATTATCAGGTCTCAGGGACTCATGCCCTCAGACCTGGGTGAAAAGCGCTTGGACCTCACGCAAACACCGGGCAGCCCACGGCCATGCAAACCCACAATTACGCACCGCGAACCCGGACCTCTGCTCCGTCCGTAGACCCGTAAACCCTTGGACGCATTGCGGAGGATTCCCTCCTGGCACCACCAATCTCCGTTTGTTTGGTCCCGGTTCTCAGCTCCAGAGGGGGCTATCTTGGTCTCCACAGACGCTCGGTCACGTTCTGCCATTTGAGCATCCCTCTTGCGCAATTCTTCCTCTGTATATTCAGGCTCGTACAGGTACGGTTGGGTTTGGGTGGGCAAAACTCTTTTTAATGCCTGTCTAGCTAGAACCATTGACTTGCGCTAGCCATAGCATAAGCGAACTCGGCAACTAGAAGAACTGAATGAAATTTCTTGAAAACGTCTCCAGACGTCTCGAACACTCCGGCTCACTTGGAAAATAGGTCTTATGTCCAAAATTCCGAACTATCCCTTTAAAAATCATGCAGACACAGGTTCTTTGAGAGTTTTCGTGTGAGGAGAGATAGTTTGAGAGAGAGAATTATAGATTTTTTGAGAGTGTGATACAGACGAGATACATCTAGATATTATTATTAAAGGAGAAATTCTGTCATTTTTGACCCCATTTCCGTTGTCCCCAGGGTCATCCTGACTTATTAGAAGCAAAAAACCCGACAAAAATTGACGAGATCTGTACCTGCCTGGCAGCCTTCCAGACTCGCTCCAATGCTAACCCATAGGGGCACGTTTTATCTGCTTTTCTGGGCCTCAGAAAATAATTTCCAAGACCTATGCAACACAAGTTGGGTCCGTACGAGACAGGACAGCGCTTGTTTAACTCAAATAGTGTGGCGAAACGACATAAATATGTGTGTTGTTGCATGGAGTTACTCACCTCAAATCACCCCCGTAGACATTAGCATTAGTATTAGCGCGTGCTCGTCCCTCCCAGTCACCACAGAAACTAAAAAGTTTTCCTCATAGTTTTGATTTTGTATCCATAAAGAAACGATCGAGCAGTGCAGTCGTCATGTCCGTTATAAATCCATGAAGCTGTTATGTCCATACCCAGAGGAAAAGAAAATTCAAAAAGAGATCTCAAAAATGTTTCATTTACTTCTCCTAGACAACTATGAGATCTGTGTGACAGCAAACTGAGACTAAGGGTTATTTCTCCTGTGTCTCATCTTTTTCTCCAGAGCAATAAGATGCACTAAATCTCAATTTAGTCTCCTTTTAAGTTTCAGAAGAGATCTCAACAAGCTCTAATATAATTCTCAGAGTTTCTCAAATTGTATGTCTCTTTGTGATATCATGCAGAGAAATCAGAGAGCTCTCTCTATAAACTCAATCTATTCTCATTCTAGCTTCAGTTTATCCATCTCATACTAAGCTCAGACAGAACAAATGAAGAGCTCTCCAAAAGCACTCATTGATTTCTCAGACTTAGATCAATGTTTTGGTTGTTTTTAATCATGTTGACTTTATTGTAATCCACATGATTTTTTTTTTTAATTATGTATAACTGTACTCAGAATTAATTGATTGAAAATGTATGATTGTAGGTTGCAAAGACCTTCTGCTTTTATATTAATTACATTTTCTATGAATAATTGTAAGTATTCCAATGCACATAATTCAGGTTTTTTTCATGAACCACATAAAACGTAAAATAAAAACAACAGTCATTTATTGGTAATTTGAGAGCAATAAAGTTACTATTTCAAGGAGGCAATGGTAGTGGTAGTAGTATGTTTAAGTGATAAAAAGTCCAATATCAGAATATAGCACTTTTTATCACTTAAACATACTACTACCACTACCATTGCCTCCAATAGTGAACACATTTGTGAAAATAGTTAGGAAAATAACTATCAAAACAGTAAACAGAAAGTCACTTTTGACATTTGCATTGCAGAAAAGTATTTTACAAAATGCCAACAAAAACTTCAAAAACTCAGACCATTAGTGGTGTCAATGTAGTATATTCAGATGTCTGTATCTTCTCATGTTAAGCCCCAAAGTGACCTATTTGTGTGGTAATAGATTAATAAAACTGTTGAGATCACTGACATTTGTCTTGGTATGGCATCACAACACTATCTGCCCATCAACTTGAGACTTTACATTTTCAGTAAGGAATTTCTACTAGTTGGTGAAATCATGGGCTCTTCTGTTCACAATAATATCATGTCTTTGAGTTCATAATATGTTTAGTCCCTTTCAAGTTTGTTAGGGAAATGTGCAGCAAACACAATACCAGGCATTGAGGACAGATCAATGAACATCAACTTTCCCAAAATACTTTCAAGTCCAACTACTGTCCTTTTTACAGGAACTTCCAAGAGGCTCACAATATGGAAACATGTCCCACCTGTTAAAGTGTCCCTTAGAAGATTTATGCCTGCAACTGCAAATTCATTCACAAATACAAGATTCATCTCATTTTGACCTTCACTGGTTTCTTTGTAGGAACACAATAATTCAATCCGGCCGTATTTGATCTGCATACCATCACAAAATAACACTGTGGAATTGTTCCGTCTTTTGGCTTTGACATACTGCTTGGAAGTGTAAACCGTTTTCATCTTTGACCCCGGCTCACCCAAAGATGACTCAGATGGTAATTGAGTTATCATTTCACTACATGGCTTAGCTAATTTTTGGCATGATTGTCATTTCTTAACTTACTTTGGACACTATAAAAACCAAAATCTTTGACAGTCTCTGGTCTCTTATCACTTGGATTATTATTATCAATATATTGGCAAACTTCAGCTGCAAACATTGATTAACAGGATTTTTTAAAAAGAAATGTCAAGAAAGGTGAGAGTAACCCCCACTTGAAACTGTATGCATTTTAGTGACAGAATTTTACAACTCTATTGGTCAAATTATCACTACATTTGGGGCTGGGAAATTGATTTAAATTTTTTTTATTTAAATAAAATAAAATTCTCTCATCAGAAAAAGTAGCAACTTTTTTCCAGGATAGGCATGAAAGTGCAAATAGGTCTCTAACTGTTGATACCTACTGAAACTCTGTTGCCGCTTTATTGTAGATTATAGAATTTAATTATTTAAAATGTATTGACAATGTAGGGTTTTTGGAGGATAATGATTCATGACCAGTTATGGTCACTTTTCATAAATTACAGGTGGTGAGCACCTCGAGGCATTAAAAAGCTTTCTGGACAAAGTGGAACAGATCCAACCTCAGGCTGGTGTTGGGGCTCCAAAACACAGATCTGGGAAGCAAGAGCTGTATCCAGAAAGTGGCCTATTCGTGTCTTCCACCCGCCTGGCTGCAATACATGCAGAAGCAAAGAAGGACTGCCTCAGATTGTTCCATCTTCTTTTTGATGAGTTTTTTACAGCAGAGGAGTGCCGAAATGCTGTGGCCTTTGGGAAGCACGGGAAGGTGCCAGATTGGAAGACAGTCCTGGATAAGTTCAAAGTCAATGGCATTCTAAGTAAGTACATTGCTCATTGTTAACAATTTATGGAAATATGGAAAGGTTGTGGAAATCCATCAGTAAAAATAAATAACATAAAGAAGCACAAATTATTTTCAAAAATGAATTTGTAATTCTACTTTTTATTTCTAGTTTGGTTTCCCCTCTTTTTTCTGACCCTTCTCACATTCATCACAATATCTGGCCACATTTGGCATAGTAGTGTTGGAACCCCATGTATCACATAGCTACATTTAATGTTTTGATTGTTTCAGTGACCTCACAGTTTTACTGAATTTCCTCGTGTGAACCATAGAGATATTTCAATGTGAATTATGTGACATCTGGATAAAAAAAACTCGAAATACTGTCATTGTAACTGCTGTTACATTATGCCATTTGTAATTTGTGCTTTCTTTTCTCTGTTTTTTTTATTCTTGCAGCTTACATCATGCGCTGTAGTATCCTGGATGGATGGACACCGGTGGAGAAAAGTAAGGTCAAAAAAGCCTTCATAAACAAATGCCGCATCAGGGCCACAGCACTGTAAAGTATTGCAACCTTCATTGAAATGTCCATGTTCAAAAAAAGTTTTTTGTTCTTTTAAATGCTGTGCAATGTTTTGCAATGTGCACGGTAAAGTTCTTAACACTGTAACGTATGGGATGTGGCATACTGATAGACATTGTTGAAATATCCATGTTCAAAAAAAGGCCCTTTTTAAATGTTGTTTTAAATGCTGTGCAATGTTGTGCAATGTGCACTGTAAAGTTATGTAATTATTACAGCTACTTGAAATACGGCATCAGGGCCACAACACTGTAAAGTATTGGATGTGGCATACTGATAGACATTTGTTGAAACGACCATGTTCAAAAAAGGCCCCTGTATACAAATGCTGCATGAGGGGCTTAAAGTGATAGTTTACCCAAGATTGAAATTTCACTCATTATCTACTCCCCCTAATGTGGACTAAGGGCTGGGAGAAGTTTCAGAGTCCTCCGTGGCTTCTCTGAGTTACAGGGGGTCTCGGCGTAGCAGTGCATGTCCATATGACGGTTGCAAATGGATACCAACTGTCTTCGTAACAAAAAGACACACCAAAAAACATCCAGATACCTCCATGCTGCTCGTATGTAATGTCCGTCTTGTATTGAAGCCCCGAAATGCGAAACTGTCCCGAAAAATATTAAATAAGTCTATATTTCAAGCTTGTTTTGTAGCGGAAGCTTCTTGAAGCTCCTCTTCCCAGTTTGTCAAATTTGGACAAACCAGGGTCTGTCCTCTTTCCAGGGAAGAGGAGCTTCGAGAAGCTTCCGCTACAAAACGAGCTTGAAATATAGACTTATTTAATTTTTTTTGGGACAATTTCGCATTTCGGGGCTTCAATACAAGACGGACATTACATACGAGCAGCATGGAGGTATCTGGATGTTTTTTGGTGTGTCTTTTTGTTACGAAGACAGTTGGTATCCATTTGCAACCGTCATATGAACATGCACTGCTACGCCGAAACTTCTCCCAGCCCTTAGTCCACATGAGGGTGGGTAGATAATGAGTGAAATTTCAATCTTGGGTGAATTATCACTTTAAGGCCCTTGTGCAGCATTTGTATACAGGGGCCTTTTTTGAACATGGTTGTTTCAACAAATGTCTATCAGTATGCCACATCCAATACTTTACAGTGTTGTGGCCCTGATGCCGTATTTCAAGTAGCTGTAATAATAACATAACTTTACAGTACACAATTTCAATTTTGGGTGAACTATCCCTTTAAAGTTAAATGTTGTGCAATGTGCACTGTAAAGTTATGTCATTATTACAGCTACTTGAAACACAGCATCAGGGCCACAACACTGTAAAGTATGGGATGTGGCTTACTGATAGACATTGTTGAAATATCCATGTTCAAAAAAAGGCCCTTTTTAAATGTTGTTTTAAATGCTGTGCAATGTTGTGCAATGTGCACTGTAAAGTTATGTCATTATTACAGCTACTTGAAACACGGCATCAGGGCCACAACACTGTAAAGTATTGGATGTGGCATACTGATAGACATTTGTTTGACTATGTTTACAAATGCTGCCTGTATTGTTAATGTTATTACAGCTACTTGAAATACTCAAAATACTCTTACTACTATACTTTGAATAAATATTCAGATTACTCATTGCAAAAGGGAAATCAATTTGTCTGTCAGCTCATTTGCTATAGAATTATAAAGCGTGTGTGTGTGTGTGTGTGCGTGTGTGTGTGTCATATTGCTCCATTGTAGCTCCAGTATAGCTCCATTGTAGCTCCAGTATTGCTCCAGTATTGCTCCATTGTAGCTCCAGTATTGCTCCATTGTAGCTCCAGTATTGCTCCATTGTAGCTCCAGTATAGCTCCATTGTAGCTCCAGTATAGCTCCATTGTAGCTCCAGTATTGCTCATTTTCTTCTCCAAGGAGAAATAAAGGAGCCATTAAAAACACTGAATTGAGATTAGCAAGGTATCTCCCTTAAGTCTCAAGTATGACTCCCTCTAATTACTCTGTCTCACCTATTGCTCCTAGTGAATTTTAGGAGAAACATATGAGAAACATTTGAGTCAAAATAGAAACTAAAATGAGGCTGAGATGAGAATCTCAAATTTGTCTCCGGAGCTACAGAAGAGCAAGCTTTGAGCAGTAAACTTAAAGCTGCCCATAGCCAAAACAATGCAAGTCTCGCGCAAGTTTCCGTCTGCCGTCCTCACTCTGGAGCTGTTTTCAAGCCAGTGAAAAATCTTGGACGCGCGAGGGTCACTTTGAGTACACCTGGAGTAAAAAAAAACAGCGACAATGGCAAGTACTAGCTAGCTAGCTTTGGAGGCTCTTGCTCGATCTCACTCTGCTGATGAGAGACTGCAGTCTGCACACGCGTCTCCCACTAGTGCCATCAACACAACTAGCCTACTGAGACTGCGCGAGATTGGTTGTCATAGCAGGTTCAACTGTCACAAAGGCTAAGCAATCTTACTATGTAGTTACACTGTCATATGGACATGACGGCACTGCTCGATAGAAAGAAGTTTGTCACTGTACTGGCTTGAAAACAGCTCCAGAGTGAGGACGTCGGGAGACGGCAGATGGGAACTTGCGCGAGACTTGCTTTGTTTTGGTTATGGGCTGCTGTTTAGCTGTAAGCAATTGTTGCTATGTTGTAACATAGTCATACATATGGACATAACAGCTTCATGGATTTATTATGGACATGATGACTGCACTGCTCGATCGTTTCTTTATGGATACAAAATCAAAACTATGAGGAAAACATTAATCATCGCTGCTGTTCACCATAAAGTTTGGCTGCTGCGTGTAACATGCATCATGGAGAGGGGCGGGAGCAGAGCTGACGCCGCTGCGTGCACGTTTAGCCTGGAGAAGTAGATGGAGTTGGTGAAAAGTAAACCTGCCGCAGGTGAATTCACTGTCGCCATCGGCGGCATTGGGCCGCGGGCCGGGTTCGGGCAGATAATCCATGTTGATGTGTCGGGTTACATCAGGTCCGGGCTTTAAAAGCCACGGGCCGGGTCGGGTTGGGTCGTAATTTTCAGGCCCTTTGAGAACTCTAACCCTGGGGACAACGAAAATGGGGTAAAAAATGACCGGATTTCTCCTTTAATATATTGTTAGATAGTAATATTATTGTTAGATATTGTAGTTTATTCTCTTATTAGAAGATAACTATTGTTAGGTAATAGATGGAAGCCCCACCTAAGAGAACAAGTTCTGTGGTGTGGGAGCATTTCCAATTGGAACAATTGCAGCAACAATACACCCTCCATGTTGCGCCATTTGAGATGCACTCATCCTTGAGTTCTAACCCCAGAAGGTCAAGATGATCTTCCTGCTGATGCTGCTGATGCTGATGCCATTGCGTAGAGGTATGCTAAAACATTTGTTTTACATTTTTAAAATGTAGTGTGATTTCCTGAGACTATGCAAGCCTGGTAATTCTCCTACCACAACACATTATGCGGGCAAATATTGAGCTCCTGAAAGAGTGGAGTATAACCGCCAAGGGCTGACAATGCAGCAAACATGGTCCTGAGTGTGAATATGCAAAAATATCTACCATTTGCCATGTTTGGCCCACACTCTGAACTTGATTGTGAAGAAGGCAGTGGAAGAAACTCCTGTAAATGAGATCCGCCTGAAGGCCAGGAAAATTGTTGGATTGTTCCGCTCAAGTTGCAGGGCTAGGGAGAAGCTATCTGAGATGGAGACTTGTATGAGCAGGCCTTCCCTTAAACTGATTCAAGATGTTGAAACCAGATGGAACAGTACATATGACATGCTACAACGCTTATATGATGAAAGAGAACCCTTGGCTGCTTCCCTGTCCCATCTGTATACAGACCTCACTCTAAACAACTATGTATTGGAGGTAATTTCTGAGTGCTTGGCTCTTCATCCACCCTTCAAATTTGCAACTGAGGAAAGAGTCTCTGCATCAAAGCTTATTTCACTTACAGAATGATACAGCAAAGTAAAATGAAAAAAGAGGGGCTCAACAAACCTTGAGTCTTTAATTGGGTAGTGTGGGAAAGAGGTACCGCACCCCCAACTCACATATGGGACGGAACACAACCAGGAGGTGAAAATGGTGGTGAAATGCTTGAAGCAGGAGGCAGCTCACGGAATTTAGATGACAAAGTGATGGAGTTTATTTTGCAGGTGCGAGATGCAAAAACATAATACAAAAGGACAAAAAAAATGAACAGAATACTGAATTGACAAATTAAACAAACCAGCCATTGAAAGGTAATGCCAGGCTCACTTTCGGTCTATCAGTGGGGGAAAAACACAGCCTCTCCGCAAGCTGCCGCATCTGAAAATGCCCCCCCCCTTGGCCCTTCCCCTCCTTCGCCTTAAGTAGGCCCACCCATCAGCCCCTTATCGGGAGAGCCCACTTGGAGAGGGATGCCCTATATCGTATTGTAGCCTTCCCAATATCCTCACCACGCTGAAATATATTTTCCCCTCTATATATACACCCTATATTTCACCCTACAGACAGCGCAATACAAAAACAACACATCACCTCACCACGCAATGACGTGTGCACGCCTACACATCACCCCCCCTGCCCCTCGCAAACCCCATTCCACCGTCCCGGGACAGCAGATAAGGAACTGGTCCGATGTGGCGCGCGCTGCCACACGGACCAGTATGCGGACGGACCGGAAGACTGTGAGTAGTCGGGTGTGTTTGTTTCTCGAGGAAATGTATTGTTACGGAGTGAATTATGGAGCGGAATCAGTGTTTCCCTGGTCGCTGTGTTGTTTTGTACAATAAATGCTGTTAACTGAACTGACGTGTGTGGTGGTTGTTTATGTCCGAGTGCATTTGTCGCTATTCCAGGGGTGTAACGCCGCCGCGACGGCAGCTGGTATGTATGCATGCTGGGAAGTGTAGTGTGGCAATGGTGACGTTCTATGTGTGTCTAGGGTAACCCGGTAGGCTCGGGGAAAAGGCGACCGTCGCTTTTCACAGGTAGGCTACGTTGCAATAACATCAATGCCAGATGTGAACATGCATATCATTATGTTAAATGTTATGATTAATGCTTGTGTTTGTTTGGTACATTAGTACATTATTCTGCTGAGAGATGGGATTCAAACCCGATGTGGCTCCCATGGCCGTAACTAGCTATGAGGTACCCGAGGTAAATACCTCGGTTAATATTTCCTGGAATTTTTTAGAAAAATATTCACTTTACAAAAAAATATGAAAATCGAATAGAAAGATCACAAATTATATTAACCGCTAGAGCTGACAATCAGGAGTTGTGTTTCTAAAAAAAAAAAAAAAGGAGTTGTGTTTTTGCATATGAGGTCTCGTAACACGCTACACGTCACGCCGCAGCGCGTCACTTGTACCAGCACTGACTGGACATGTTTTGGTTTTGGGGTGAAGAAGAAGAGATTCTCGCGTGGGATGACCTGAATGAGAGGTAAGGTCGAACATACTCGCCAGTTCGCGCATCTGTCATGATAATAGTTTTGTTGAAACAAAAAGAAACCACTATTTTGCAGCAGCTCGTGTAGGCTACTTGCCCAAGACAAATTTCAACTCGGGGGACAATAAAGTTTATCTCATCTCATCGTCATCTCACTAGCTAACGTTAGCTAGTGTAATGTAACGAGAAGGAGGGGGACAGCTCTCTATTCCGAAACACCGCTGTTTCGACCCCCCCGCCCCCGCAGCTGTACATGGTGCTGAACCGGATGAAACGCGTGGATCTATCCCACTTGCTCTCCACTTCAGAGCACCGGCGGTGTCACACAGCGCAACATATTGTATGTAAAATAGCATCAAAAAATGTTGCTGCTGTGTTGGTGGGCCCTGTAAAGATTCTTTTCATGGGGCCCAAAATCCCTAGCGGCACCCCTGCCGCTGCGCTCCAGCGCGGCTAAACCCGGCTCAACCCACACGGGCGAGATGCAAGCGTCCGTTTCCTTTCTGATTGCGTCCGTCTGTCCGTTCGGACTGGGGGGGTCACCAACACAGATTTGGAGAGATTTGTGAACAATATTTGAGAGAAAAGTCTTTTGTGTGTATAGAAAATGTTTAGATCTTTGAGTTCAGATCATGAAAAATGGGAGCAAAGACAAAAGTGTTAATATTTTTCTATAGCCAGGTTTTTTTTAACTTTGTCAATTGAATTTGATTGACACAAAATAATCTTAAAGCAACATTGTGATGTAATGATGAATAAGGTATGATAATTATATCTTTTTTTTCATTTTTCCTTTCCTCCCACACAGACAAAAGAAAATGCCAATTAAAACTGCGAGCAGTGATAACGGGCCCTCGCATGGCACGTAACTCGGTTAGTGCTACGACCGCCTGACGTGTCGGACCGCCTGGCCTGGCCACCGCCACGGGGCGGGTCGTCCCCGGCCACCGCCACGTGGCCGGTCGTCCCCCGTCGTACCCGGCCACCGCCACGGCGCGGGTCGTCCCCGGCCACCACCACGGCTGGCGTCTGTCGTCCCCGGCCACCGCCACGGCGCGGGTCGTCCCCGGCCACCGCCACGCCACGGGTTGTCCCCGGCCATCGCCACGCCACTGGTCGTCCCTTGCCTGAATCATCCCGTCCATCACTGTGTCAGATGAGTGAAGTTTTCATGCTCGACTGGGGTGCAAAGTTCCACGACACTGGGACCTTATACGGGTGTAAAAACATGACATTTCATGTCGCCAATAGGTGGCGCTCTGATTGTGAGTCAATATTGGAGTGCAGACGCGTTCAGGCTGGGACTCTTATCAAATGAGAGAAGTTTGAACCAGATCGGACAATGGACACTGAAGTTATAACAGTTTAGAGTGTTGTGAAGCATGAAATTCGTCCGTGTTCGTGGGGTCGTGCTGGTCACGCCCTTTGACTTATGTAAGACCTTTTAATGATTTTTAATCATTAAGGCCTCTAGAACAGGCTCATAAAGTTTGGTAGGAATCGGATCAACGGTGTAGGAGGAGTTCGTTAAAATACAAAGCTTACAATTGAAAAATGGCTGATTTACTGTAGCGCCCCCGAGTGGTCAATTTTAATAAAACTTTCAGGATATGTTCCAGGCAGATATGTCAACATATCCTGCAAGTTTCGTGATGATTGAGTTAAATATTGTGGATTTATGTCCTTATATGAGTGTAAAAACATGACATTTCATGTTGCCAATAGGTGGCGCTCTGATTGTGAGTCAATATTGCAGTGCAGACATGTTCAGGGTGTAAAAGTGTAAAAGTGTAAAAGTGTAAAAACATGATAAAACATGATATTTCCAGGTACCATCAGGTGGCGCTCTGACCTAAGGTCAATATTACAGTGCATACATCTGTAGGGTGAGACTTTTATCAAATATGTCAAGTTTTGAGCAGATTGGACATTGTATCCTGAAGTTACAACAACTTCCTGTACACTGGCCAAAACGCAAGCCCTGGCCACGCCCTTTGACTTTTGTAAGACCTTTTGATGATTTTGCATCGTTGAGGCCTATAGAACAGTCTCAGCGAGTTTGGCAGCAATCGGATGAACGCTGTAAGAGGAGTTCGTTAAAATACAATCCCTACAATAGGTAAAATGGGAAATACGGCCTAAAATGGCTGATTAGCTGTAGTGCCCCCGAGTGGTCGATTTTTATAAAACTTTCAGGGTATGTTCTGGGCGGAGATGTCAACATATCATGCAAGTTTCAAGGAGATTGAACATTGTATCTTGATGTAACAACAACTTCCTGTACACCGGCATAAACGTCACGCACTGGCCACGCCCTTTGACTTATGCAAGACCTTTTGATGACACTTCATAATTGAAGACTTGAGTTCATGATGACCAAGTTTGAGGTGAATCTGATAAAGCTGCTAGGAAGAGCTTGCTGTAGTATAAAACTTAACAATTTCTATAGCCAGTAGGTGGCGCTCTGAATATGAGTCAATATTGCAGTGCAGATGTGTTCAGAGTTGGACTCTTGACAAATATGTGAAGTTTTGATCATATCAGACAATGTACATTGAAGTTATAACAGTTTAGATTTTTGTGGTCGAAGCATGAATTTCGTCCATGTTCAGGACGCCGTCCCGGCCACGCCCTTAGACTTTTGCAAGACCTTTCGATGATTTTGCATCGTTGTGGCCTCTAGAACAGTCTCAGCAAGTTTGGCATGAATCGGATCAACGGTGTAGGAGGAGTTCGTTAAAATACAAAGCCTACAATAAGCTAAAATGGCCAAAAATGGCCTAAAATTGCTGATTTACTGTAGCGCCCCCGAGTGGTCAATTTTAATAAAACTTTCAGGATATGTTTCAGGGAGATATGTCAACATATCCTGCAAGTTTCGTGATGATTGGGTTACATATTGTGGATTTATGTGTATTGATTTCTAGAGCTCCGCCCCTCTGATGTTCATTGGCTAATAACTTCTGAACACAACAACATTTTTCAATTCTTTTCATGGCACTTGCCCAACTTGGTCTAATGATGACGCACAGGAAATTTGGTGAGAATCGGAGCTACGGTTTAGGAGAAAGTAGCAAAAACGTGTTTTTCACAAAATTCAAAATGGCGGAAAATTTCGGTAGGCGGACTTTTGTAGTCCCAATGGCAATTTTGTAGAGGACATTTGCCTGCACATGTCAACCAAATTTTTTGTCAATCGGAGTTACGGTGTGCATTGTGCGGACTAAACGCCGCTAGGTGGCGCTAGAGAGCAAGTTTTGTTACAAGACCTCTAAAATGTCGCAATTTTCACCAGTCCCCATGGGCTCAGAAATTTTTTTAAGCTAATTTTGTTGCTAAGGCCTCCAAAATGGCAACGGAAGGCGTGAAAAAAAAAGAACGAGCAGTGATAACGGGCCCTCGCATGGCACGTAACTCGGTTAGTGCTACGGCCGCCTGACGTGTCGGACCGCCTGGCCTTGCCACCGCCACGGGGCGGGTCGTCCCCGGCCACCGCCACGTGGCCAGTCGTCCCCCGTCGTACCCGGCCACCGCCACGGCTGGCGTCTGTCGTCCCTGGCCACCGCCACGGCACGGGTCGCCCCCGGCCACCGCCACGGCGCGGGTTGTCCCCAGCCATCGGCACGCCACTGGTCGTCCCTTGCCTGAATCGTCCCGTCCATGACTGTGTCAGATGAATGAAGTTTTCATACTCGACTTGGGTGCAAAGTTCCACGACACTGGGGCCTTATACTGGTGTAAAAACATGACATTTTATGTCGCCAATAGGTGGCGCTCTGATTGTGAGTCAATATTGCAGTGCAGACATGTTCAGGGTGGGACTCTCATCAAACGTGAGAAGTTTGAACATGATCGAACAATGTACATTGAGGTTATAACAGTTTAGAGTATTGTGGCGAAGCATGAAATTCGTCCATGTTCAGGGCACCGTAATTGCGCTCCCCTAGTACTTATGTAAGACCTTTCGATGATTTTTAGTCATCGAGGCCTCTAGAACAGGCTCCCAAAGTTTGGTAGGAATCGGATAAACGGTGTAGGAGGAGTTCGTTAAAATACAAAGCTTACAATTGAAAAATGGCTGATTTACTGTAGCGCCCCCGAGTGGTCAATTTTAATAAAACTTTCAGGATATGTTCCACGGACATAGGTCAATATATCCTGCAAGTTTCTTAATGATTGAGTTAAATATTGTGGATTAATGTCCTTATATGAGTGTAAAAACATGACATTTTAAGTTGCCAATAGGTGGCGCTCTGATTGTGAGTCAATATTGCAGTGCAGACGTGTTCAGGGTGGGACTTTCATCAAACTTGAGAAGTTTGAACCAGATCGGACGATGGACACCGAAGTTATAACAGTTTAGAGTATTGTGGCGAAGCATGAAATTCGTCCATGTTCAGGGCGCCGTAATTGCGCTCCTGTAGGACTTTTGGAAGACCTTTTGATGATTTTTAATCGTCGAGGCCTCTAGAACAGGCTCACAAAGTTTGGTAGGAATCGGATCAATGGTGTAGGAGGAGTTCGTTCAAATACAAACCTTTCGATTGAAAAATGGCTGATTTACTGTAGCGCCCCCGAGTGGTCAATTTTAATAAAACTTTCAGGATATGTTCCAGGGACAGATGTCAACATATCCTGCAAGTTTCATGATGATTGGGTTAAATAGTGTGGAGTTATGTGTATTGATTTCTAAAGCACCGCCCCTCTGATGTTCATTGGCTAATAACTTCTGAACGCAACGATGTTTCACAAAGCTTTTGATTGTACTTGTCCAACTTGGTCTACCAATGATGCACAGCAATTTTGGTGAGAATCGGATCAACGGTTTAGGAGAAATGAGCAAAAACGTGTTTTTCACAAAATTCAAAATGGCGGAAAATTTCGGTAGCCGGACTTTGGTGCCATAATGTAATTTTTTGTAGAGCACAGGGATCTGCATGTCTGTGCAAAATTTCAAGTCAATCGGAGTTACGGTATGAGCTGGCCATCCTTCTTTGCGTTAGGGGGCGCTAGCGAGCCAGCTATTTGTGGCCAACTATGAAACCTTTAAAATCATTTAATTTTCGCCGTTTTCTATTAGTATGCAATTTTTTTTCAACTTCTGAATATGTTAAGACCCCCAAAAAGGCAGTTATGCGGGAAAAATAATAATAATTAAAACTGCGAGCAGTGATAACGGGCCCTCGCATGGCACGTAACTCGGTTAGTGCTACGACCGCCTGACGTGTCGGACCGCCTGGCCTGGCCACCGCCACGGGGTGGGTCGTCCCCAGCCACCGCCACGTGGCCAGTCGTCCCCCGTCGTACCCGGCCACCGCCACGGCGCGGGTCGTCCCCGGCCACCGCCACGGCTGGCGTCTGTCGTCCCCGGCCACCGCCACGGTGCGGGTTGTCCCCGGCCTCCGCCACGGCGCGGGTTGTCCCCGGCCATCGCCACGCCACTGGTCGTCCCTTGCCTGAATCGTCCCGTCCATCACTGTGTCAGATGAGTGAAGTTTTCATACTCGACTGGGGTGCAAAGTTCCACGACACTGGGACCTTATACAGGTGTAAAAACATGACATTTTATGTCGCCACTAGGTGGCGCTCTGATTGTGAGTCAATATTGCAGTGCAGACGTGTTCAGGGTGGGACTCTCATCAAATGTGAGAAGTTTGAACATGATCGGACAATGTACATTGAAGTTATAACAGTTTAGAGTGTTGTGAAGCATGAAATTCGTCCGTGTTCGTGGGGTCGTGCTGGTCACGCCCTTTGACTTATGTAAGACCTTTTAATGATTTTTAATCATTAAGGCCTCTAGAACAGTCTCAGTGAGTTTGGCATGAATCGGATCAACGGTGTAGGAGGAGTTCGTTAAAATACAATGCCTACAATTAGCTAAAATGGCCAAAAATGGCCTAAAATGGCTGATTTACTGTAGCGCCCCCGAGTGGTCAATTTTAATAAAACTTTCAGGATATGTTCCAGTGAGATGTGTCAACATATCCTGCAAGTTTCGTGACGATTGGGTTAAATATTTTGGAGTAATGACTATCGATTTCTAGAGCCCCGCCCCTCTGATGTTCATTGGCTTATAACTTCTGAACGCAACGACATTTTACAAAGCTTTTGATGGTACTTGCCCACCTTGGTCAAATGATGACGCACAGCAAATTTGGTGAGAATCGGATCTACGGTTTAGGAGAAGTGAGGAAAAACATGTTTTTCACAAAATTCAAAATGGCGGAAAATTTCGGTAGGCGGACTTTGGTGCTCCAAGAGGATTTTTTGTAGAGCACACTTGCCTGCACATGTCTACCAAATTTTGTGTCAATTGGAGTTACGGTGTGCTGGGGCTGGACTAACACACGTTAGGTGGCGCTAGAGAGCCACCTTTTTGTGGCCAACTATGAAACCTTTAAAATATCAAATTTTTCGCCAGTCCCCATGTGCACACCAATTCTTTTAAGCTAATTTTGATGTTAAGGCCTCCAAAATGGCAACCGAAGTCGCGGAAAAATAATAATAAAAAACAATACAGTTTCAATAGGGCTTCGCTGCCCGACGTTGTCGGCGCTCGGGCCCTAATTAAAACTGCGAGCAGTGATAACGGGCCCTCGCATGGCACGTAACTCGGTTAGTGCTACGACCGCCTGACGTGTCGGACCGCCTGGCCTGGCCACCGCCACGGGGTGGGTCGTCCCCAGCCACCGCCACGTGGCCAGTCGTCCCCCGTCGTACCCGGCCACCGCCACGGCGCGGGTCGTCCCCGGCCACCGCCACGGCTGGCGTCTGCCGTCCCCGGCCACCGCCACGGTGCGGGTTGTCCCCGGCCTCCGCCATGGCGCGGGTTGTCCCCGGCCATCGCCACGCCACTGGTCGTCCCTTGCCTGAATCGTCCCGTCCATCACTGTGTCAGATGAGTGAAGTTTTCATACTCGACTGGGGTGCAAAGTTCCACGACACTGGGACCTTATACAGGTGTAAAAACATGACATTTTATGTCGCCACTAGGTGGCGCTCTGATTGTGAGTCAATATTGCAGTGCAGACGTGTTCAGGGTGGGACTCTCATCAAATGTGAGAAGTTTGAACATGATCGGACAATGTACATTGAAGTTATAACAGTTTAGATTTTTGTGGTCGAAGCATGAAATTGGTCCATGTTCAGGACGCCGTCCTGGCCACGCCCTTTGACTTTTGGAAGACCTTTCGATGATTTTGCATTGTTGAGTCCTCTAGAACAGTCTCAGTGAGTTTGGCATGAATCGGATCAACGGTGTAGGAGGAGTTCGTTAAAATACAATGCCTACAATTAGCTAAAATGGCCAAAAATGGCCTAAAATGGCTGATTTACTGTAGCGCCCCCGAGTGGTCAATTTTAATAAAACTTTCAGGATATGTTCCAGTGAGATGTGTCAACATATCCTGCAAGTTTCGTGACGATTGGGTTAAATATTTTGGAGTTATGACTATCGATTTCTAGAGCCCCGCCCCTCTGATGTTCATTGGCTTATAAATTTCTTAACGCAACGACATTTTACAAAGCTTTTGATTATACTTGCCCACCTTGGTCAAATGATGACGCACAGCAAATTTGGTGAGAATCAGATCTACGGTTTAGGAGAAGTGAGGAAAAACATGTTTTTCACAAAATTCAAAATGGCGGAAAATTTCGGTAGGCGGACTTTGGTGCTCCAAGAGGATTTTTTGTAGAGCACACTTGCCTGCACATGTCTACAAAATTTTGTGTCAATTGGAGTTACGGTGTGCTGGGGCTGGACTAACACACGTTAGGTGGCGCTAGAGAGCCACCTTTTTGTGGCCAACTATGAAACCTTTAAAATATCAAATTTTTCGCCAGTCCCCATGTGCACACCAATTCTTTTAAGCTAACTTTGATGTTAAGGCCTCCAAAATGGCAACCGAAGTCGCGGAAAAATAATAATAAAAAACAATACAGTTTCAATAGGGCTTCGCTGCCCGACGTTGTCGGCGCTCGGGCCCTAATAATAATAAACAATCGAATTTCAATAGGGCTTCGCGATGCCCGACGTTGTCGGCGCTCGGGCCCTAAAAAGACCCGGGCAGAAGAATAACTTAGACCGATTTGTTAAAAGATGTAAGAACACGGAGGAGGACAGGGATGGACGAGAGGAGAACAGGAATGGAAGAGAGAACAAGGACAGAGGAGAGGAGAACAGGAATGGAAGAGAGAACAAAGACGAAGGAGAGGAGAGCAGGAATGACAGACAGAACAGGGATGGAGGAGAGGAGGACAGGAATGACAGACAGGACAGGGATGAAGGAGAGGAGGACAGGAATGACAGACAGGACAGGGATGAAGGAGAGGAGGACAGGAATGACAGACAGGACAGGGATGGAGGAGAGGAGGACAGGAATGACAGACAGGACATGATCAGAGGAGAGGAGGACAGGAATGACAGACAGGACAGGGACGGAGGATTAGACAGCCTTTGTAAATAAGAATTTGTCACATTTGCATTAACTGATCATAATTCTGTCTGCCTCTCTGTCTGTCTGTCCTTTTTATGTACTTTCAGTGAGTTGAACCCTCTGGAGACAGGATCCAGCCAGGTCGAAAGTTATTAAAAACCCAGAGTCAACAACATTATGTGATTGTGTATTTGTGTAATTGCACAGTTTAAAACACTATTTATTTTTACTTTTTATTCATAAATAAGTGCTCAAAATGTTTTTGCTCGCGCTTTACTCGTCGCATGGTTTTGTACCTCACTAGTTTCATAACCCTGGTTACGGCCCTGGTGGCTCCTATGAAGTATCGACCTTGTTGACCTTTTCCACATGGCTGGACCCAAGATTTAAATCCCTAACATTTGGAAACCCACAGAAGGCCCAGAGACAGAACAGAATCTGATTCAGGAGTGTGCTTCATTGATACGTGCTGCTACATTAATACCTGGGGTCTCATATATAAAACTGTGCGTAGGATCCTTACTAAAAGTGTACTTACGCCCAAAAGCCAAAGTTTGTTCAACCCATGTAGGACCCTCTCTGCCGGTACTCTGCGATGTGTTGTGCGACAAGAAACCAGGGAAACTGGCTGGTGGGCTCTGACACTCGTTTTACTCGGTCTGTCAAAAAATAAACATAAACAGGAGAGACTTGAGCGGCGTACATGAGGAGGTTGTCGACACTTCTGCAGACATGTTCCAGTCAGACCCTCTTTTACTCATAAAATAAGAGTGTTTTTTGTCAAAGAAACCAGAAAATAATGTGTAAAAAATGCAAAATATCATTCCCAAAACGTTATATTAAATTGACTTAAATAAAAATAAATTAACTGAAATAACTTAAATTATTCTCAGAGGACCCTCATTCATTCATTTCACATGTAAATAGCATCCCCACATATTAACCAGTGGACATATAATAAACGTAATTAACCATCTAGTGATGGGCAAATGATACCGAGGCTTTGGAGCTTGTGTCGCTCTTCCTGAAGCGGAGTGGTTCGAACCAGTGTCGGAGCTTGTATCAAACACGGGCGTCACGTGACCGAAGCGCTTCATTGCTTCGAAATGTTTCGTAGCGTTTCATTGGTTCATAGTGTGTCAGTGCGTTTCATTGGCTCGTAGTGTTCATGCGTCGTGAGCCAGAAGAGGCCACAGTGGAAAAAAATATATTTCCGAATAAAAACGTGAAGACCAAAAACCTGTCTGTTCTGTGCATAAACATTCCTCCTCGACCATACAACTTGTCCTATGACAAACTATTATCTGGACTCTGGTGTAAAACACTTAATACAAAAACGATCTTTCTGAGTTCACATACCATGATCAAATAAATAAACCCTTAACCAACATTTAACCCTTCATATCATTTAGATTTATCCGTTGGCTTAATCTGGGATGTTTTACAGTATGGGCGAGTATGAATGAACAAAACACGTTAATGACCACACAGTCTTTTCTAAACTTTTATTGCTGACATGGGATTGAAACGATGTCACAGCGTCAGTCGCGTTCATGAGAGGTTGCTATGGCTTCAGTTGTCCACCAGATGTCACCGTCACTGAAGCGTTGAAGCTTTGAATCTTTTTCAACACAATTGCTAGGAAAGCCTCAGTGCTTTATAAAGGCTTCACTTGCCCACCACTACAAAAAATGCAAACTCTTCTGATAGACAGGATCTAAATTCCTCTTGAATCACATTTACATCAGTACTTAATTACAAATGTGAGGTACAGCAGCTTGTCATGATCTCCCCTCTCTGCACACCGCCCCCTCCTGCTCATCACCCGTCCACCACGCCCCCTAATCAGCTCAACTCCCCTCACCTGTTCACCACAGCTGCAGCTGATCACTAATCAGTCGGCACTTAAAAACTTTTTAGTCAGTTGGTACAGATGAGATGGCCAATCTTTCAAAGGATCTGCCCGTCTTGAAATAGGTGGATCTCTTAAATAATTTTTCACTTCCAGAGTTGCATCCGAAGTTGCACTATGGACAACATTAGTTTGGTTCACACAATTGTCAAACAGATCCAACTCTCTGCTGATGGGGACCCTGATGCTGCTGCTGCTGATGTTGATGCCGATAGTGTAGGTGATGCTTGTGGGCCTGAGGATGAAGCGTGTGGGTCTATTTTGAATGTGAAACAGCAATTACTTATACATTATATATCTTACATATTACTCTTTACATTATGCTACATCATCCAATACACTGAAAACCGTACTCACCAGGGGCCTCATTTATAAAGCTTGCGTAAGCACAAAACGGGGCTGGAAACGTGCGTATGTAACAGGACCAAGGAGGATATGATGCAATTTCCAACTGGTGTCACATATTTGTTTTATTTGAGTTGCGTTTTCTGCAAAATAGAATAGATCGGCTCAGTAACAACACACTTGACAATGGCCGTCTGTGGTTCAGGAGTGAGCAAATCTCACAGAATCCCCAAAATCTGCAATAATGTCAAAAACCCAAAATATAATATCCATAAACCAATACTCAATAATAACAGTATTAGTATATTCACATTCAAATCCGTTTTCTTCTTCCAAAATAACCCACTTCCCAGCATAGTATAAACCCAACATAACCGTCATAATATTACAATATCACTTATTATTCTTCACCACAGAACATACAGCAGACTATCTGACGCAGCTTAGCTGAGCATAGCGTACCTCATTAAAGGCCTGATTATGCTTCCGCGTAGTGATCACGCAACGGCAACGCAACGGCGACGCAGTTGCTTGGAGACCGTGATGGTTCTGCGTTGGGTTTACGTGTCGAAATGCAATTCAATGCCACACCGGTAGAGGGCGCTATGGTTTTTGTAAAGACTGACCGACCGACCGAGACTCTTGACATATATCGTCGTAGCCTCGTTATAGCGTATTTGTTTACTTTCCGGCTTTAAACATCCACAATTTTTCAGAACCTGGTGTTTTATTTCTTTGTGCAAAAGCGACAAGGTGCAAACAATAAAACGAGGTGAAAACAATAAAAGTAGCCTTTTAAAAGTTTAAATGGCGGTGTTTATGAATGGAAACCGGATAGCGGTCTCCAGCGGATGTAGTTAGCGGACCAATCACAGCCGATGCCGCTGCGTTGGTGTTGCGTTGGCGTTGCGTCGCCTCGACGCGCGTCAAGGATTTTTGGGAGGCACACGTCAGGCCCTTGCGTCGACGCAAGGGGGGTCCGCAAGGACGTAAGGGGTCCGCAAGCTCCCTTGCGTTGTGTCGACGCGGAAGCATAATCCAGCCTTAAAGGCCTGATTATGCTTCCGCGTAGTGATCACGCAACGGCAACGCAACGGCAACGCAGTTGCTTGGAGACCGTGATGGTTCTGCGTTGGGTTTACGCGTCGAAATGCAATTCAATGCCACACCGGTAAAGGGCGCTATGTTTTTTGTAAAGACTGACCGACCGACCGAGACTCTTGACGTATATCGTCGTTAGCCTCGTTATAGCGTATTTGTTTACTTTCCGGCTTTAAACATCCACTATTTTTCAGAACTTGGTGTTTTATTTCTTTGTGCAAAAGCGACAAGGTGCAAACAATAAAACGAGGTGAAAACAATAAAAGTAGCCTTTTAAAAGTTTAAATGGCGGTGTTTATGAATGGAAACCGGATAGCAGTCTCCAGCGGATGTAGTTAGCGGACCAATCACAGCCGATGCCGCTGCGTTGGTGTTGCGTTGGCGTTGCGTCGCCTCGACGCGCGTCGAGGATTTTTGGGAGGCACACGTCAGGCCCTTGCGTTGACGCAAGGGGGGTCCGCAAGGACGTAAGGGGTCCGCAAGCTCCCTTGCGTTGTGTCGACGCGGAAGCATAATCCAGCCTTAAGGCCCTAACATGACTCCTACTCCGCTGCAGCTACTCTCGGACTCCATGCGTTTTGTTGCTAATGCTAATAGCTGCTAACCCACCCACTCTTACTACAAACACACTCAACAAACGTCATAAACACAGTTAAACATCGTAAAAACGTAATCCGAAACATATCTGCCCATAACATCATTCTTACAGTGTGTACACTCCCCATATACCCAACTCACCTGCAAAATAGAATAGATCGGCTCAGTAACAACACACTTGACAATGGCCGTCTGTGGTTCAGGAGTGAGCAAATCTCACAGAATCCCGCACGATCACGTGAGATTTCGGCACAGACAGCACTGTCCTTGGTGGTACACTGCCATTTACTGGTGGTATACTGGTACTGTTTCCTTTTTTACACTATATTAATACTAATGAATTAAACACCCAAAAATAACCATTTTTTCCCCCAGTAACATATAGAAACACACCGCATATGTTCAAAAACACTTTTAAATTCTCAGCAACTCTTGTTGCGCCACACGTACTTTCCACGCAAATGTTGTAATCTATAAAAACCAAACTTGACGGGAAAGTGTGCGTACTCGTAAGCAAACTCTGAGGCATGCGTACCGGTACGCACATTCTGGAGACTGGAAGGGAATCAGCAGTAAACGTGAGAAGAACTATATATTTTTGATGACTCGTACACATTTAATTACACTCCATATCATACGTTAGATCTGCGTTATCATGATGAACTCCAGCAATGTTTTTGACGCTTTTGATGAGTGATAGTTGTTTTTCATATTAACACCTTCTTTTAAAATCTGACTTGTATCTTAAATCAAAATAATTTTGAAATATTGAATCAGCGCCGTCACCGCAGGAGGAGGAGACGGTCCAAATGCATGTAATGCAGTATACAATACATACCTTCCATTAGACCACTGTAGAACACAGCGGGAATAACTAAATATTCTCCTTATTTATGTGCATATATCATAAACGCACATACAGCCATTAAGCCATCGTATATTTGTTACACTTATCCTCGTTTTTAAACCACCAGAGCGCAGAGGAAATGCGCTATAATGAGTGGCACGCTCGTGCGCGCTCAGTCGTGGAGCGTGGAGAGCGCAAATTTATCGATGACCCCGAGCCACGGCCCCCTGCCCGACTGGAGGGGTATCAACAGGGCGCAAGAATCCGTGAGGATGTCATGCGTTTGTAAGATAAGGAAGACAACAATCAATGTCCATTGTAAACGTATTATTTTATTAATCACAGTGCGCGTTTGCTGTAGCTCATCTGCAACGTTGATGGCGGCAATTGTGTCTCACTGAAGTTGCAGGACGGCATCAGAAAGCACCCGACCGCTTGATGTGCCATGCGTCCGGGGTGCGCTGTGCCGAGGGCCCGTCACCGTCACCCTCCTCACGTCACCCTCCTCACATCACCTCCTCACATCACCCTCCTCACATCACCCTCCTCTACGCCCAACGCTGCAGACTCTGGAAGGACAAAAACTATTTAACGTTTTGTTAAAAGTTTAAAATCTGTCTCCCTCCTTTTCGGACACAATCCCCGTCAAAGTCACATTAAAATCAAACTTCCTCAAATACAGTAACAATACATTAAATCCATGTTAGGAGCGGAAAGATGTAATTTACCTTCAGATCACCGTCCGCTCCGTCCCACTGACGCCGTTAACAGCAGCAGCAATGTGTTGCCACTCGCGCTTCTTTTTATTCGTGATCCCGCTGCTGTGGCCACTAAATTAAATTATTTTCCGGGCCTCCACCTCCCCAACAAGTGTCTCTATCTCCGTTTCTGAAAAGTTACGTTTCTTCGCTATTTTTTCTGACCTGTCGCCGTGATTCACCACACGGAAACGATTGCATGCCGGCTCATTAATATTGTAGCGATCATACCAGAAGCGGAGGCAGGTATCCGGTGTAACAGCCGGTTGGCTTTATTCCACGAACTTCGCAAACTTTACAACAGCTTAACAGGGCACACATGTATCGCTCTACACCCACGTTTTACACACTCTCGGAGCTCGCACAGGAAGACATCCACACACACTGCGCAACCTCCCCCAATCACAAGCCCCATGTTGCTGGACCTAGTAACCCTGCTTGTGATTGGACTACAGCGCTGTCACTCACTAGTACACATACCAGGGTCGCTACACTACCCCCCCACCACAAAGATCCTCGCCCTCGAGGAGACAAACAGCGACTACAGAACAGAAAAATACATGAGCATAAAACAACTCAAATTGTGCATGTTATTTTTTTTTTTTTTTAATGTCCAACATTTCTTTTACTAACTAGGAAGATCTGGGCAGACTGCCATCACTTCCAGTGAGCCCAGGGCGCATTCTTGCCCTTCTAAGAACTCGGGTCTCACTCCTAACTACTCCTCTTCCCAGAGAGTGTCTTCAAAGTCCCTGTAACGCCCCGGGGGTCTCCTCTGACGGCGGGGCCGCCCTCCTTCCTGGGCTGGAGCACCTGGACCAGGGGCTGAGTTGCTCTCCCCGTGGGGAGGGGACTGTGACGGTGAGGGGGGTGGTTCAGCTGGGTCTGGGCCTGACGGGGGCCTCAGAGTGAGCTCTGGCGGAGTTGGGGGTAGGGGTCCTGGCGTCCCAGGCCGGGAAATGGAGGCGTCGCCATTTGGATGAGACGTGGGAGGCTGAATAGGCGAGGCTGGTGTCCCCTCTGCTTGCCCCTGTGAGCCCCCACGGTACGGGGCCAACCGGTCTCGATGAAGCGCCACCCTCCTCCCCCTGCCGGGGAGCTGCACCCTGTACACCACCTCTCCCCACCTCTCCAGTATCTTGCAAGGGCCCACCCACTGGCTCTCAAGCTTAGGGCACCGCCCCTTTTTCCTCTGAGGGCTGTAGACCCAGACCAGTTCCCCAGCCCGAAAATGTCTCCCTCGGGTCCTCACGTCATAATTACGCTTCTGCCTCAGCCCAGCTTGCTGCTGCTGTTTCCGGGCAAAAGCGTGGGCCAAATCCAGGCAGTCCTTCAGCCTCCTGGCATACTCTGGACCTGGGGGGGCCTCTGGGGAGTCTGGTGGTCGGCCAAACGACAGCTCGGCAGGGGTACGGAGCTCTCTCCCCAGCATGAGAAGAGAGGGCGTACAGGAGGTGGTTTCCTGCATGGCAGAGCGGCAAGCCATGAGCACCAGGGGTAGGTGGTCGTCCCAATCTCGCTGGTGCTGTGACGTGATGATGGCCCGCTGCTGGCCCAACGTGCGATGAAACCGCTCCACTAAGCCATCGCTCTGAGGGTGCAAGGGCGTGGTGTTAGGTTTTGTGCATCCCTAGGCGCTCACACATAGAGGCAAAAACCCGGGACTCAAAATTCCTCCCCTGGTCGCTGTGAATGGTCTCCGGCACTCCAAAACGGCTGAACATGCCTTCCACTAGCGCATCGGCCACCGTCACTGCCTCCTGATCGGGAATAGCATAAGCTTCGGGCCATTTAGTGAAGTAGTCGATGGCCGAGAGTACATAGCGGTTACCCTTGTCGGAGCGAGGCAGCGGCCCTACTACATCCACCGCCACCCTCTCCATGGGGGCTCCCACTGTATGCTGCTGGAGCGGGGCGTGAGAACGACTGGGGGGACCCTTACGTGCTGTACAGGCATCGCAGCGGCGGCAAAAGTCCTCTACGTCCCGCCGACACTGGCCCCAGTAGAAGCTCTGGCGAAGGCGTCTAAGTGTCTTAGTCACTCCAAAGTGCCCCGAACCTGCAGCTCCATGCATGGCCTCCAACACTGCCTCTTGCAGGCCATGGGGGACCACGACCTGCCATCTCTGTTCTCCTGTTGCTGGTTGTGACCACGCCCGCTGTAGTACCCCCTGACACAGCCGCAGAGCCCTGAATTTGGCCCACAGCCCCTTGGTTATTGCTGAGAACCTTGCCACTTCCTCCCATGGTGGCTGCTGCTGAGCCTCCACCCACTGTAGCACAGGTTTAAGGTCGGGGTCCTGCTCCTGTTGCTGTCTCCAATCAGCTGGGTCGACCATCTGCAGCTCGCGGCAGATGAGTTCTTCTACCCGACGCACAGCGGCACAGCGGCACAGCCCCCATTTTCCTCCTGCAGTTCTCTCTCACGAGTCTCTCTCCGCTCGCAATACTGGCACCCCACCGCGGCACACGGGCGACGTGACAGGGCATCGGCGTTGGTGTGGCGGGCCCCCGGCCGATGCTCCACGGTGAAGTTGAAAGCCTGGAGCTCTTCTATCCACCTGGCGACCTGTCCCTCTGGCTCTTTGAATGTCATGAGCCACTGGAGAGCCGCGTGGTCTGTCCTCACTCTGAACAGTGGGCCGCACAGATAGTACTTGAAATGCCTGATGGACAGCACTGCCAAGAGCTCCCTGCGGGTGACACAGTAGCGCCTTTCAGCCTTGTTGAACGCTCGGCTGAAATATGCCACCACCCGTTCCCCATCGGGGCCAGTCTGGGACAGCACACCACCCACCCCCGAGCCACTAGCGTCCGTATCCAGGAGGAATGGCAAGGAGGGATCAGCTGGGGCAAGAACCGGGGCTTCGCTCAGAGCCCGTTGAAGGCTGGTGAAGGCCTCCTGACACTGCTCGGTCCAAAGAAAGTCGCAGTCTTTTTGTAGCAGCTGAAACAGGGGGGCAGCGGTGCAGGAGAAGCCCCGTACGAACCTCCTGTAGTACGAGGCTAGGCCCAAGAAGCTCTTCAGCTGCTTCTGGTTGGTGGGTGCTGGCCAATCGGTGACAGCCTGCACCTTGTTCCCCAGAGTGCCAATGCCCTCCTCTCCCACCTTGTGACCCAAAAAGGTTACCTCTCGCTGCATGAAGTGGCACTTTTCTGGGTGAAGCTTAAGGCCAGCAGTCCTTATCCTCTCCAGCACTTGACGCAGGGCTCCCAGAGCTGTCTCGAAGGAACTTCCATGAGCCAGGATGTCGTCGAGGTATACCAGGCACTGTTGCCGGGGGACCCCGGCCAGCACCCTGTCCATCAACCTCGCGAAGGTGGCCGGGGCATTACAAAGGCCAAAACTAAGGACCTTGAACTGCCACAGCCCCCGCCCTGTGTAAAACGCTGTTTTGGGTCTTGCCTCCGGGGAGAGGGGAACCTGGTAATAGCCACTGCGGAGGTCCAAGGAGGAGAACCAAGAGGACCCGGAGACCAGGTCCAGAGACTCGTCTATGCGCGGCAGGGGGTAGGAGTCTTTCCGGGTTATCCCGTTCACCGGCCGGTAGTCCAGACAGAGCCTCCAACCGCTCACCTTCTTGGGGACCATGACAACGGCGGCGGCCCAGGGGCTGTCTGAGGGCTCGATGATGCCTGCCTGCAGTAGGTTACGAACTGCCTCATCGCAAGCCTCTTGACGAGCCAGGGGGAGGCGGCGAGGCCGGCACTTGATGGGGCGTGCGTCCCCCGTGTCGATGTCTTGATGTACTAGGTGAGTCACCCCCACCTCCTCGTCGCTCATGGCAAAGCTGTCTTTGAATTCTAGTAACAGCTGCCACAGCTCCTCCTGCTGTTGAGGGTCCAGGCCGCCACAGTTCGTCCTCCATATATCTCTCACAGCCGATATTTCCCCCTCTCTCTCTGTATTGGTCGAAAGTGACCGGGACGTGGTCGCGTGTACGGTGGACGTGGTCCCTGAAGGGGTGCTGTTGACTCCAGCCTCCACCGTTCCTCTGGGCTGCAGCTGTGAGGCTTTTGTAAGAAGAGGGGGAGAAGGTGAGAGGGGGGGGTCGCACCTGATGGGGGGGTCGAGGTGAGAGAGGGGCCGACACTCCGAGTGGGAGTGGCAGGAGGGAGGGACGCGGCCGGGGTGATGTTGAGAGCTGCCCCTATTGATTCACCAGCCGGTGTGAAAAGTCTGACAGGGGGTGTGACAAGGGTGTCTATGGGCAACATAGTGACGACTGGTCCCCCTCAGAAACTCACCAGGCCCCTCCCAAAGTCCAGGACACATCCTGTAGCTTTTAGAAAGTCCAAACCCAGAATACAGGGTTCCTGAACGGCAGCTATCCATAGCAGGTGACGTACCGCCCACCCCCCTATAGTCACTGAAAACCTGCTTTTTCCTGTCAGGGGAGCTAGTTCCCCGGTGACGGTGCGCAGCCACTTGGCGGTCGGCTCCAACTGGGTCCCCCCAGGCACCACATCAGGTCTCACCAAGGAAACTGTCGCCCCAGAGTCTACTAGAGCCAGACATGGTACACCCTCCACAGTGACTGAAATATAGCATGACTCACCCACCGAGGCACGCCCCACTAAGATGTCAGGTACCAAGCTGGTGTCATCGTCTGCTGTGGAGGCTGGCTGGGAGGTAGGGGAAGGGGGTGGAGTCCGCATATTCCCCTCTACGCGGACCCGGAGCCGTTTCCCTGAGCCGGGTGCTGTTTAGGGCACTCTCTAGCCAAATGCCCTGGCTGTCCACACTCCCAGCAGACTCTGGGCCCTGGCCGCGGCCGTCGTACGGGCTGTAGTGACATAGTTCTGATCAGTTCGGTCATTTCAGCCGCCCAGGCCGGTTTCTCCTCCACTGTGGGGCCCCCGGCTGCCGTCCCCACCGCCAGCGGGCTTCCTTTTACGCTGCTCCCTGCAGCTACTCCCCATACGATCTCCCTCTCTGCAGCCATCTCCAAGGCTGACTGTAAGGTCCGTGGGTGCTGCAGCTGAACCTGAACCTGAACCCGCAGTTCAGAGGGGAAAAGGGCTCGGATGAACTGGTCACGGGCTAGTTCGCTCTGTATCCCCGGTGGCATGTGTGCGTAAGCCCGCCTGGTCAGACTCTCTATGTCTTTGGCCAGTACACGTAACGGCTCCCCGGTCCTTCTGCATCGATTATTTAGTTCATTACGAAGGAGCTCTGGTTGTAAACATTGTCCAAAACGCCTCTGTAGGGCCCCTACTAAAGCCGTGTAACAGTGTCTGTCTTCGGGGGTGAGCAGTAGGAGACAAGTCAGCGCTTCGTCAGTGAGGCAGAGTGCTAGCTGTAGGGCTTTAGCTTCTGTCGACCACCCCACTGCATGAGCTAACAACTCAAATTGTGCATGAAAAGCCTCCCAGTCTGACCTGCCAGAGTACTTGGGTGTTTTAACGGAGGTAACAGAAGCGGGAAGATGAACGCTGTTTACCTCGCGCTGTTCTCTCTCTCCGGTAGAGAGAGGGTTGCTGCGCCGCGTAAAAGACGCCGTCATGCTCGACTCGTGAGCTATTTCCACCACCGTCTCTCTCCGGCTCTCCTTCGCCTCACGTGCAGCTCTCTCGTACCCGCTGGCGGTTCCCGACCAACCGTAGGCTCCTTCCTCCACGTCTCTCCTCTCCTCCTTCACTCTTGTCCCGCCGAAGTCCTCCATAACGTGCAGCTAGCGAGATGGCTAATCTTCTGCTGTGGCTAGGCTAGCTCCCGACCGGATCCTTATTTAACGTCCGAAGTCACTTCTGACACCAGTGTAGCGATCATACCAGAAGCGAAGGCAGGTATCCGGTGTAACAGCCGGTTGGCTTTATTCCACGAACTTCGCAAACTTTACAACAGCTTAACAAGGCACACATGTATCGCTCTACACCTACGTTTTACACACTCCTACTCGGAGCTCGCACAGGAAGACACCCACACACACTGCGCAACCCTCCCCAATCACAAGCCCCCATGTTGCTGGACCTAGTAACCCTGCTTGTGATTGGACTACAGCGCTGTCACTCACTAGTACACATACCAGGGTCGCTACAATATAGTAAAATGTGGGCGTGTACAGGGCGGATTCAGGTACGCACACTTGTAGGTGATCCTGTGATTTATAAAGGAAACATTGCGTACAGCTTGCGTGCGCACAGTTTTATAAATCTGATTTTTTTTGGCGCACGCAAATGTAACAGTTGGATATTTACTTTAATATAATTTCACCAAAATATTCAGTTATTATTTTATTTTTCGCAATGTTAAGGTTTTTCTCCTCTGCCTGTCTGTTTTGGGGAGCTCTGTGTGTGTGTACGTAGGGGAGGGGCTATGACGGGGAGTTTTGAGGTGCTGCGCCTGCGCGTTCTGGTCTGGTTGGAACATGTCTGCAGGTAGGATGTGTGGAAGCTTCTCTCCCACTAAAAGTACAAAAATTTTGTTTTATGAGACCGTTGTTTAACGGGACCAGTGCGGTTCATGCCGGGATGTTGTTGGGAGTGTTTTCAGCCGTTAACCGTATTGTGTGTGTGTGTAAGAAGTAGTGGTGGGCAAGTGAAGCCTTATGAAGCACTGAGGCTTTCCTAGCAATTGTGTTGAAAAAGATTCAAAGCTTCAACGCTTCAGTGATGGTGACATCTGGTGGACAACTGAAGCCATAGCAACCTCTCAAGAGAGAGAGACTGACGCTCTGACACCGTTTCAATCCCATGTCAACAATAAAAGTTTAGAAAAGACTGTGTGGTCATTTACGTGTTTTTTCATTCATACTCGCCCGTACATACTGTAAAACATCCCAGATTAAGCCAACGGATAAATCTAAATGATATGAAGGGTTAAATGTTGGTTAAGGGTTTATTTATTTGATCATGGTATGTGAACTCAGAAAGATCGTTTTTGTATTAAGTGTTTTACACCAGAGTCCAGATAATAGTTTGTCATAGGAGAAGTTGTATGGTCGAGGAGGAATGTTTATGCACAGAACAGACAGGTTTTTGGTCTTCACAGGTTTTTATTCAGAAATAGAATTCTTTCCACTGTGGCAGGCTTCATTCAGTCTGCTCCTCTTCTGGCTCACGACGCATGAACACTACGAGCCAATGAAACGCACTGACAGACACTATGAGCTAATGACACGCACTGATACACTATGAGCCAATGAAACGCTTCGAAACATTTCGAAGCAATGAAGCACTTTAGTGCTTCGGTCATGTGACGTCGGTGTTTGATACAAGCTCCGACACAGTGGTTCGAACCACTCCGCTTCAGGAAGACCGACACAAGCTCCAAAGCCTCGAAATAATTTGCCCATCACTAATTTTTTGCAAAGAGGACATTTACAAGGGAAAAAAAGATCAAAACCATCTTCATAATCTGTGTAAACTCAGTTAGGCCTGTGAGCACATCACCATCACCAACGGTCAGGTTTTATAGACTGTATGAAGTGGACATACGTCACCCATTGGTTTGTGGACTACGGTTTTGAAGCATCAAGTTCAATATGTTGCCATCTTGAATGTTTTGCAACCAGTGAATGAAGTGACTGCTTAGGAGGAACGGGTGGATCTGCCGAACACAAGCGGCAGAGCGGAACCCTGAGCAGCAACCTTACTGGATCTGGATCAAGCTAGCTTCTGAAGCTGTTAGCAAAGTTAGCGTCATAATTTAATTGTTGATTGCATTGGTAGTGACTGCAGAGAGGCCGTGGTGGCAACCTGTCAATCAGGTAGCCCCACCCTAAAGCATCCCTTTATGGTCTCTTTGACTCTCAATGGACCATAATTGAAATGAACATCATGCTGTATTGAAGAATACTTGAAAGTGAAGTCATGATTACGATGTTTGCTGAGATGAGAAATCAAGTCAGAAGTAGAGTCATTTTCTTATTGACTTCCATGCAATCTGACTTCTTCTTGCAACCAGAAGAGTTGCGCCCCTGATGGCCAGTAAAGAGAATGCAAAGCATTGGTTTCTATGGTGGCCCTGAAGGGTATGGCAACAACGGTGCTTATGTTAATGTGGTTGTGTTTTTCTTTTTGTGGTTGTGTTTTTGTTAATGTGGTTGTGTTTTTCTTTTTTGGTTGTGTTTTTGTTAATGTGGTTGTGTTTTTCTTTTTGCGGTTGTGTTTTTTTTTTTTTTTTTTTCGTTAAGGTTTCCTGCTTTTTGGTCATGGTTGGGATGGATCCGTCTCGGCGTGGCTGTGCCTGCTGCCATGGATTACTACTGTTGATACTATCTCTTCTGTTAATGCCACCACTACTGCTAATGCTACTACTACTACTATACTACTACCAACACCAAATGCAGTTGGAACCCAAAGGCCATGGGCTCCACAAGATTTCTGCCTAAAAGCCTATTAAGACATTTGTTCTCTCCACTGTTGCTGTAACGCTTGCTGCTGGTGATGTTGGGACTTTGAAATTGTATGAACTCTGAACATCATGAGTGTATTCTAGTCCTGCTCAATATGTTAAGTGTCCTGAGATGACTTCTGTTGTGATATGACACTATAAATAAAATTGAGATGAATTGAATTGTTTTTCGTATGCCATATGTCTTGGACACTCGGGTGAAGAGAGGGGCTGAGCTGTCAACTGATCACCACCTGGTGGTGAGTTGGATCCGCTGGCAGGGGAGGAAGCTGGACAGACTTGGCAGACCTAAACGTGTTGTGAGGGTCTGCTGGGAACGTCTGGTGGAACCCCCTGTCAGGGAGGTCTTCAACTCCCACCTCCGGGAGAGCTTTGACCAGATCCCGAGGGTTGCTGGGGACATTGAGTCCGAATGGACCTTGTTCTCTGCTTCCATTGTGGACGCGGCTGTTCGAAGCTGTGGCCGTAAGGTCTCCGGTGCCTGTCGTGGTGGCAATCCCCGAACCCGGTGGTGGACACCGGAAGTAAGGGATGCTGTCAAGCTGAAGAAGGAGTCCTACCGAACCTGGTTGGCTCGGGGGACTCCCGAGGCAGCTGACGGGTACCGGCAGGCCAAGCGTGCTGCAGCGCGGGTGGTCGCTGAAGCAAAGGTTCGGGTCTGGGAAGAGTTCGGGGAGACCATGGAGGAGGACTATCGGTCGGCCTCGAGGAAATTCTGGCAAACCATCCGGCACCTCAGGAAGGGGAAGCAGCCCTCCACCAACACTGTTTACGGGGGAGGTGGGGAGCTGCTGACTTCGACTGGGGATATCGTCGGGCGGTGGAAGGAATACTTCGAGGATCTCCTCAACCCCACTGACACGTCTTCCATTGAGGAAGCAGAGGCTGGAGACTCAGAGGTTCATCCACCCATTACACGGGCTGAAGTCACCGAGGTAGTTAAGAAGCTCCCCGGTGGCAAGGCACCGGGGGTGGATGAGATCCGCCCTGAGTACTTCAAGTCTCTGGATGCTGTGGGGCTGTCGTGGCTGACACGTCTCTGCAACATCGCGTGGCAGTCGGGGACAGTGCCTCTGGACTGGCAGACCGGGGTGGTGGTCCCTCTATTCAAAAAGGGGGACCGGAGGGTGTGTTCCAACTATCGGGGGATCACACTTCTCAGCCTCCCCGGGAAAGTCTATTCCAGGGTACTGGAGAGGAAAATTCGGCCGATAGTCGAACCTCGGATTCAGGAGGAACAATGCGGTTTTTGTCCTGGCCGTGGAACACTGGACCAGCTCTATACCCTCTGCAGGGTGCTCGAGGGTTCATGGGAGTTTGCCCAACCAGTCCACATGTGTTTTGTGGACTTGGAGAAGGCATTCGACAGTGTTCCTCGTGGCATTCTGTGGGAGGTACTTCGGGAGTACGGGGTTGGGGGCCCTCTGCTAGGGGCTGTTCGGTCCCTGTATGACCGGAGTAGGAGCTTGGTTCGCATTGCCGGCAGTAAGTCAGTAAGGGCTGCCCTTTGTCACCGGTCCTGTTCATTATTTTTATGGACAGGATTTCTAGACGCAGCCATGGGCCGGAGGGGATCTGGTTCGGGAGCCACTGGATTTCATCCCTGCTTTTTGCAGACGATGTGGTCTTGTTGGCTCCTTCGAGCCAGGACCTCCAGCATGCGGGCGGTTTTGCAGCCGAGTGTGAAGCAGCCGGGATGAGGATTAGCACCTCCAAATCTGAGGCCATGGTTCTCGACCGGAAAAAGGTGGCTTGCTCCCTCCAGGTCGGGGGGGGGGGGGGTTCCTGCCTCAAGTGGAGGAGTTTAAGTATCTCAAGGTCTTGTTCACGAGTGAGGGAAGGATGGAACGTGAGATTGACAGGCGGATCAGTGCAGCGGCGGCAGTAATGCGGTCGTTGTATCGGCCCGTTGTGGTGAAGAGAGAGCTGAGCCGAAAGGCGAAGCTCTCAATTTACCGGTCAATCTACATTCCTACCCTCACCTATGGTCATGAACTTTGGGTCATGACCGAAAGAATAAGATCCCAGATACAAGCGGCCGAAATGAGCTTCCTCCGCAGGGTGGCGGGGCGCTCCCTTAGAGATAGGGTGAGGAGCTCCGTCACACAGGAGGAGCTCGGAGTAGAGCCGCTGCTCCTCCACATCGAGAGGAGCCAGTTGAGGTGGCTCGGGCATCTGTATCGGATGCCCCCTGGACGCCTCCCTCGGGAGGTGTTCCAGGCATGCCCCACCAGGAGGAGACCCCGAGGAAGACCCAGGACAGCTGGAGTGACTATGTCACCCGGCTGGCCTGGGAACGCCTTGGGGTCCTCCTGGAGGAGCTGGGGGAAGTGTCCGGGGAGAGGGAAGTCTGGGCGTCCCTGCTCAGGCAGCTGCCCCCGCGACCCGGTCCCGGATAAAGCGGAAGAAAATGGATGGATGGATGGATGAATTGTTTTTCTCTTTGTCGTTGTGGTGTGGTTGATGTCGTTGCCTTTTGCCCTTCAAAAAATGTGGACTAAACAAAACCTTTGTTGATTGTTATGATTAAACATTATTATTAATATTATCATTAAGGTGATAATAATTATTATTTTATTTGAACTGTAAGCACATTTGACCAATGTAAAACTGCTGTTACTGAAGTCTTTTTTTTAGTTACAGGTCTTGAGTAATTTTTCCACCATTGATGCTTCCTTTGGATTTTGAGGAAGTGTGTTTCTCTGACTCTCCCTGGAGGAGGCAAAAGAAGCGGTTCGGTTCCTCCCAGTGTCCCTGAACGCATCACGGAGAGTCCAGGGTATTTAACATTCTACCCTGGACAGCGGCAGGTTGTTGCGCAAGCGCAGCCCATTCAGTCTGCATGAATGCGGAGCGAGGAGAGAGGACAGGAGCACTGGGAGTACTGAGACGGGGAGGACACAGTGGACTGGACGGACCGGACCGGACCCGGGCAGGCGGACATGGATAAACAGAATGGCAGCGGCGGCAGCGGCAGTATCTGCTCCTGGCCGCACGGCACCGCGACGGACGGCAAGAAGAAGAAGAAGGAGAAGAAGAACATCCCCGACAGAGTGACGCTGAAGAAGGAGATCGGGCTGCTGAGCGCGTGCACCATCATCATAGGTGAGGCACGAAAACAAATGCGCGGCCACTTTGGATCAGCCTCTGCTTTTTCTTTATCACTAATAAACAACAAGCTAGCGAGCCTTTCTGCAGGACACACACAGACACGTGTTAGAAGTAGCTGAATTACACGGTGGACTTCCAACAATTTAACTGATAAGGTAAAAAAGCATCGTTTTGTGTTGTCATAAGGAAATCTCCATATGTGTTTGCATGCGTTGTAAGTGCTTACGTGGCTAAAATATGTGAAGTCCAGACGCAGTCCGGTGGTCAAGCAGAAGAACATTGTCTGCTGGAGCAGAATGGACAGCTTTAAACACACCTAGTAAATAAGTGAGCAGCATCCAGGCAGGATGGAGGGGGAGGAGGGGAGGGAGTCAGACATGCATGCAGAGAGCTGCCTACAAATCACTGCTAGTATTCATATGCACAGCTGATGGAGGGAATGGATCTAGATGGACATCAGAAAATAAGTTGGACGTACTAGCAGAGACAGGGAAGCAGTCTGAGAGATGAGACTGAGAGGTAAGACCATAGGCCTATCAAGCCCGGTTTAGGGTTGCTTTTCCCACGAACCAACTGGCCAGCAGTTTGAAAAGCTGCAGTAGAGATGTATGGCCAAAAGAAAAGCCCACGTTTCAGGACCTTTTGTACAAATATCACAATGGCAACCTCTTCAAGAAGGTGGCTGAAGAAATGAAAGAGGGGAACCTGGAAGTCCACCACCAATAGAAACTTTGAAAAACAACTAACGTTACATTAATTAGATTATGAACGGCTGCATTTAAACTGTAATATTTTCATCAGCCAGCTAAACAGATGAGTAGGAATATTGTCTTTTTTCAGAATAAGATCAAAAAACGTAATATTTGGTGCATGTAAACACAGTCTGTGTGGATCCAGGCTGTCCACATGTGGGAGAGCAAAGTGAAGACACTGAATGGAAATGGAAAATTCAATGGAACAAGTCAAACGAGTTAACTGCATTCGTCTTGCTCGCCCATCCCCATAAAGATCCCTGGGATGGAAATGCGTATGAGTCATGTAAGGAGACCTCTGGAGACGGGAGATGTCTTCTGCAGGAACCTTTATTGAGGCCCGACGGCCGTCGTGACAGTCAAGGTTTGAGCAGTACAACAATGCAGTTCCAACCCCAAGTCTGCCCACTGTCCTCCTGGCCAGGGCATAAGAAGCCCAAGGTATCTGGAGGACGCTGCCACGGCGTCTGTAGCATGTCTAGGTCAAAGGTTAGAAGAGTGGCTGCGGTGGAATAGTCTTCTTCTCTGAGAAAGGTTCCTAACTGAAGAAGTGACCCGATAGTAAACAAGTGGCCGCCATGATAAGAGCCATTTGAATTCTCTAAATTTGAAGGAAAGGAGCTCCAATGCTTCCTTTCAGAGCTCCTTTCAGAAAGTGCTGCACACCTCGGAAGTTCATGAAAACAAACGATATGAGCATTTGCATATTTTACAATGACTTTCATGCAGACATTTAGTCATTGGAATTGTGTTGATAAATGTGTGGACAGTGATAATAATTGAATGGTATTTTTTATTTATTTCAATCATGTTACAAATCACCTGTGCCGATCATCAGCTGTCAATCATCAGCAGCATTATAATGACGTCGCTTAGTGAAAGTCAGAGATTCTCTGAGCAGCGCGGCCAACTTTTCCTAAATCCTTTTGAGTTCTCCTATCGCCTTTCCTTTTTCCCCAGAGGTCAAGGAAAAGGAGTTGGGACCGAATTTTTTGACTATTTGTCACTATTCTATCTTTATTTTATTTACCTATTTTTTGGTTCTACATGCTACTTTTTGGGGTTGCACGGCGGTGTAGTGGGTAGCACTATCGCCTCACAGCGAGAGGGTCCCGGGTTCGATTTCCGGGTTGGGAGCCTTCCCCTGCAGCCACTGCTCAACACTCGCATGCCTGTTTCAACAATGGGGGCGGCTCAACCACCCACCCAGTCAGCCGCTGAGACGACAGGCCGGCCCGCGGGTCCAACAAACATGAGAAACTTTGACTAAATGCAGTCCATTTACTTCATGCAGCGGGGGATCCCAGCAGTTGCATGTCATGGTGGCCCACATGAGGTTTGACCTCGGGTTTTGGTCCAGGTTTTGGCTAACTGGACCACCTTTACCGCTCGGCCAGGCTGTTGCTCGCTCAAGGCGGACATTTTTTTTGTAAAAAGACAAGAGAAAGGTCCTGTGTACAGAATGCTGAAGCACCTTTCCATTCAGAGAGAGCACTGAGTGAACAAGCTGGCACACTGAAGCAGGCTCAGCATCAAGAGTCACATTAGAACTGAATGTTCTTTGGAGGAGATCATCTGCACGGCACGGTTATTATTTCCCGCTTCTAGGAAGCTGCAGGATGCTGAAGGTGAGTCAGTCACTTCCCACCTCCGCAGCGCCGGAGTGGATAATTTATGTCTGGTTATGTAATGGCCTGTCTGTGCCACTTGGCTGCCTTCTGCCGTGCTACTGGTAGCGCTGTAGTCTGAATGCGTCGGAGCCGCTGGTACTCTACACTGCATACTGAGGCTCTTGGCAGGAGGGATTGTCCTGGCCTGAGTGATGGCCTTTACCTCCTTCTCTAACTCACTCTACTATAGAGCTTTGTGTTTTAATGCCCTCCGTATTAACTCGGAGGGGCAACCGTTTAGATTGTGTGACTGAAGTCAAGAAACGGGTCACTGGCGGTTTGAGGTGCTGCAGCAGAAATGTTGGACATGTTCTGGGAGATGATGTGGAAATTGCGGCTACAACAAGTCACATGTTCTGTATGGACATGCAAATGTTTCCCACATGGGTGAAAACGTTTGCTTCAATATTGATTTTCATCTCGACATGCTATTAGGTTCCTTATGCATGTCAGACATTTTTTAAATATGCAGAGGCATGTTTATCTCACTGCTTGCTGGTCCAATCAGAGCCAGGCAGAGAACGTTTGACCAATGGGATGCAGCCAGGGGAACGTGTCCCCCCCCCTGGCGTTAGCGTCTTTGAGTACTAAGAAAAGCGCTTTATAAAATTGATTCATTATTATTATTATTATTATTATTATTATTATTATTATTATTATTATTATTGTACTGAGAGAGTGTGCTTGTTATTGAGGTCGGCATACGCCACAATATAATCTTGAACTTGATATGACCGGCAAGCTCCACTTAGGTAAACTGGAAGCAGCCGACATTAATAACATATGCACACAGAACCAGCTTCTAGCTTTGACGCAGACGTGATAAGATATCAATGCACAACTTTGAATGGCTTTTATTAGAGTAATAAAGTAATTTTAGATCTAAACAACATGGTGAGGTTGACTTATATAAACCAAGTGACCTAAAGTTGCACTCCATATCAGTTTCATCTATGTAATTGTCTTTTAAAGTGATGGTTCGGAGTGAAATGCACCCTAGGTCATTTCCACCATGACATCCAGAAGCATTTTTATCGATGGTCAGCATTGGTCTAGATAGGGCGATCAGCCGAATGGCTTAGTACCGGCGTGATGGTACATTATTATATCTCGTAAATTACCCCACTAAAAATGCATGGAATGTAGATAGATAGATAGATAGATAGATAGATAGATAGATAGATAGATAGATAGATAGATAGATAGATAGATAGATAGATAGATAGATACTTTATTGATCCCGAAGGAAATTCAAGTTACCAAACTTCTGCAGTAGTACACATAGGGTCTGTACTCACAAAACAAGGCATTTGAAAGTTTGTTAGTACACCAGGAGTTTATTTAAAAGAACATGTAAAATGTGTTGACCTGATAATACAAGCATTTATAAAAATTCAGCAAAACTTTTTCATACTCTCGCGTGACACTCACATCACAGCATCGGCTGGGTAAACACGGAAGTGGCGTCTACGCTGCAGTAGCGTTAGCAGCCGAGGATAGAAGCTATCAGGCAAGTGTTCTTTAAAATAAACTCCTGGTGTACTTACAAACTTTCAAATACCTTGTTTTGTGAATACAGACCCTATGTGTACTACTGCAGAAGTTTGGTAACATTCCATGCATTATTAGTGGGGTAATTTACGAGATATACATAATGTACCATTAGCGCCAGTTCTGAGGGGGTGTTTGGCTGGATGTCATGGTGGAAATGACCTAGGGTGCATTTCACTCAGAACCATCACTTTAAGTTCCTCTCTATCAAAGAGTGAGTTAAAACAATGGTGGTTGATCATGTGACCACTAATGTAAGTGCTTGTTGCTGCTTTGTCCAGAAATAGGATATTTTTTTTCTGTGGCCAAATTCCCACTAAACTCTAAATAAAGTTAGATTTTTTTCCGTCAGTCTGCAGCGGTTGGTCTGCAGGTGGAGCTACTTATGGAAGTATGCTGCATTTACTTGGAATGGGAAATTGGTAACTTCTAACTGCCGAGTCAGGCTCCCTCTAGTCTAAAGTGTTTGACCAGGTACATTTCATTACTGCTGACTCACAATGGAGGATCAACAGGCAGAGAAAGAAGACCATTCAACTTCCAGTCCAAGAAAAAGAAACAACAAACTAATGGAAGTGAAGAAGGAAAGTCATCAAGAAGCAAAGTGACGCCAACGACAGGAAAACCACGGACCTCCTTTCAGTGTGGAGCATTAGAAGACATCACGCAGATGAGAGACAGTCAACACTGTTGGTGAGGGAGAGGAGTCCCAGAGGCTCGCCTGCAGTTCCATCTACCGCCACAGAGGCCGCTAGAAGCAACGCATCTCACATATGAATGGCAAAAGGGACGCAAGATGCAGAATACCAAGCAGGTGGCCAGAGGAAGTTTAAGTATTTCAAAAGTATTTCAATAAAACAATAATTAATTGTGCATGGTTTCAGAAATGGGGAAATCCAGGTGAGTGGGGGAGCAGGCCGGAGACCAGGGCAGTCGTGGAAGAACAGAGCCGGGAGGGAGAGAGCAAAGAGGGAGACGGGTGAGTGGGTAGCAGTGAGACTGGACGTGAAGCCTGGTGGAGAATCTGACGAGAAGACAAGGCGGGTTAAAAAAAACAGCTTTTGAAGAAATAGAGATCTCAGACAGACAAGCTGAACCTGAGGATTTGGCCTGGATAACGGGAATAAAGACACACTGAGGACACACGACAGACACGGGGAGAGAAACATAGAAGCGAGTCTGGGGGAGGGGGGAGTTCATTTTCACATTTTGATTTATCTTTTTTTTTTGGGACGGATGGGTGGCTTTTATTTGAATAAGTCTAAAAATAATTAAATCTGAAACACTGCTGTGAATTCATGTTTGACATGAGACAAGATATTACACAATGTGAGTGAATGTGGAGCCGCTGCATCCGTGCATGCTGCCATTTTGTAGGACAACATAACACTAAAAAACAAGTTGGGTTTAGGAAACAAAACCACTTAATGAGGTTTAGGTTAAATGTTGTCATGATTGGGCTTAAAATAACTTAATTAAATCATTCAGGTTTTGCCAACAAAACAAATGTCAGGTTGAGGGAAACCATCACAAACGCATTGTCCAAGAAATATTCATCACCAGACATGACTGTCTGTCTAATCTGGAGTCTCACTCCACTCGAACATGAAATATGCAGGTTGTGTAACAAAGTCATCCACCTCCTCACCGTAATTCGTCCTTCTCATAATTCGAGGTCACTAGCTCTGGACATTGCGTAGTTACGGGGACGTGCTTCATTTGTGTCTCCACCACTAAAAAGAATCTCGATTGACTTTCCATTGGTGTTGTTTTCCTGCTGAGCAACAAACAAAGGAGACTGGGCTATTAACATGCAATCTCCATATTTTCTCTGGATTACAAGATTACAAGGCTAGGTTTGATTTTTATTAACAGAAAAGATCTCACCTTCTAATACCTCCTGCCTCCTCTCCTCAGGGAACATCATCGGCTCTGGGATCTTCATCTCTCCGAAGGGGGTCCTGGAGCACTCGGGCTCAGTGGGTTTGGCGCTGGTGGTTTGGTTGCTGGGAGGCTGCATCGCTGCCCTGGGCTCCCTCTGCTATGCCGAACTGGGCGTCACCATCCCAAAATCTGGAGGGGACTACTCGTATGTCACCGAGATATTCGGCGGTCTGATGGGGTGAGCCAAGAGCCCATGTCTGCTCGATGCACGATCGCGGTCGGCTCTCACTACGTGTCCGTGCATTGTGAGAAAGTATGATGGGCTCCAGATTCAAGGGATAGTTCGGAATTTTGGACATAAGACCTATTTTCAAACTCAGCTGGTGTGTTTGAGACGTCTGGAGACGTTTTCAAGGAAATTTCATTCAGTTCTTCTAGTTGACGAGTTCGCTTGTGCTATGGCTAGCGCAAGTCATTCGTTCTAGTTAGCATGGCATTAAAAACACTCATACCGACTCCACAGTGCACCCGAGGCAAATCAATTGTAACGGCAGACTATCGTTGTACATATGTGTTGATAGAATGTTTGAAATAAAACCAACCTTGCATTTTTAAGGATTTATGTCTCAGCAGCAGCAGCAGCGTGTCATACTTCCTAGTAGGCTATGGCAGCGGACTGATATCACCTAGCACTTATAAGTTACCGGTTCTATAATAGTTTACCTGTCATTGCTACAGACGCAGAGTAGCCTGCAGTGCTAGTTTCTTCAATCTCACAGAAATGGCCAATTTTGGAGAATATACTCTGATGAGGAGTTTTTTTCCACCCAAACCCAACCGTACCTGTACGAGTCTGAATATACAGAGGAAGAATTTCGCAAGAGGGATGCTCAAAGGGCAGAATGTGAACGAGCATCTGTGGAGACCGAGATAGCCCCCACTGGAACTGAGAACCGGGACCGAACAAACGGAGACTGGTGGTGCCAGGAGGGAATACCCTGCAACACGTCCGAGGGTTTACGGTTCTCCGGACGGAGCAGAGGTTCAGGTTAGCGGTGCGTAATTGTGGGTTTGCATGGCCGTGTGCTGCCCGGTGTTTGAGTGAGATCCGAGGGCTTTTCAGACAGCCTTGAGGGTTTAAGGGCCCACAAATCGGCGGTGTTCAGGTGTGTATTTACCAGCTGGATTCCGAGCAGCGCGCGCTGCTGAGAAACTAGTCCCTCAAAAAACGGATGATTTATGCGATCCGAGGTTAGTTTTGTTTCAAATATTATTCTATCAACACCGATATGTACATCGACAGTGTTTTAATTGATTTGCCTCGGGTGCACTGTGGAGTGGGCAAGACTGTTTTTAATGCCATGCTAACTAGAATGATTGACTTGCGCTAGCCATAGCACAAGCAAACCCGGCAACTAAAAGAACTGAATGAAATTTCTTGAAAACGTCTCCAGACGTCTCGAACACACCGGCTCACTTGGAAAATAGGTCTTGTGTCCAAAATTCCGAACTATCTCTTTAAAACTCTTTTCAGCGCAAACACTTCCATTTGCTCAACACACTACATTGTAGTGTTGCACCGTATACCGAGAGAGAATACCGATACCCTGCAGTTTAAAACAGTATGATAGCTCATTTTATGGGTAGTGATGCTAAGAAGGACAGTCTGCTAGGTCAGGGGTTCCCAAAGTGGGGGTTGGGACCCCCCGTAGAGATGTTTTTTTTGAGATATTCTTCAGGTAACATGGAACTGAAAGTATTACATAAGTTCCATGGAGATCACTTTGAATGAGATATTCTGATAGTAAACTGTTTGACAATTATGATCAATTTAATAATTTAATTAAATCATTATATTATGACAATTTCCCACAAATGTCTAACCACCAACAACAAATCATTGGTTGATAATGTTTTGGACGGACATAGATGTGAACTGCAACTTGACTAGTGGAGACACACTACCATGAGGCGGTAATTATAGTTATATTTATCTTTACAAGGATCTCGAAAATCACAAAACATTTTAATGATGGGGACTTTCAGCTCATTGTTTATCAACTTTACTTTTCTGGTTCAGAGTGAAAGTTGTAAAAAGATAAAGTCATAGGTCAAGCTCCAGAAACACCAGATCCTATATTTCCCAAAATGCAACTCAGCAGCGTCTTTTCATTCAACCCTGTGAAAAAGATGAAAATCAATCACAAAGTACTTTAATAAATGTATTCATTTGGGGAAATATGCTGTAGTGGCCCCAAATTGACAACAGCAGCGTATACCACCCCTTTCACAATACTCTTTTACCTTTCAAAATAAAAGCCATAGACATTTATGCAGCATCGGGGGAAATTGAATTACAACAAATTACCATTACAATATGTATGTGTTACAAAAATCTAAATTTATTATGGATGGTCCACCAGCCAACATTGACCTGGAACATTTGATTGTTCGAAATCAGTGATTTAATGTAATTGAGCAAAGAAACCATTTAACAGGTGAGCTCATTATGTAATCCTTTATTTAGTCCTCTACATAGTCCATGTCACAACTGTGGGTTTTTGCACGTTGGTCTGTTTCCCTGCCTGCTTCTCTACCCTGCCTCCCGTGTATTTCCTCGTGCTCCTGTGTCCAGCCTCCCACGTCCTCTTGTGTTTTTGGTATCATGAGTGTTTCTTTTGACTGCCGTTTCTGCCCTTGTGGCCTTCTTTAGTTTTGTCTTGTTTTGTTAGTTTGATAAATAATTTTTGCATTTACCTTTTTGTCCCTTTTGCCTGCATTTGGGTCCACACTCCTTTTCCCCAACTACAAACCCTGACAGTCCTCTGCATTCCTCTATAGTCCTCTACATAGTCCTCTATATAGTCCACAACCCTAATGAATCATCATGTTCCTCTATACCTGCTGGGTGTGGATATTTGGCTTTCGAGTTAATTTTATGGAAACTGCAAAGACACAGTGATATTATATCAATAAAGTAGGGCATTTAAGTAGAAGCATTCAATGGTGATTTCCTCATCTCAAACTATTTATTGAAACAGAAGCCAGCAGCAGTGGAGGGTACTACACTCTTAGAAATAATAGTGCTAGGTAGAACCATATAAGGTTCTCCGGCTTGTCCTCATAGGAGAACCCTTTTTGGCTCCAGGTAGAACCTTTTATAAAGGTTCCACCTGGAACCCTTTTGGAGGGTTCTACCGAGAACCCCACATAAAGGGTTATACTGTTTGTGTAAGGTTCCACCCAGAACCCCCCATGAGAGGGTCTACAAAGAACCCATACTGGGGGTTCCACCAAGAACCCTTTCATTTTCCAAGGGTTTCATCTAGAACCCGCACGGGGAGTTCCACTAAGAACCCTTTCGTTTTTCAAGGGTTTTATCTAGAACCCACACAGGGAGTTCCACTAAGAACCCTTGTGTTTTTCAAGGGTTTTATCTAGAACCCACACAGGGAGTACCACTAAGAACCCTCTCATATTTCAAGGGTTTCAGCTAGAACCCACAAAAGGAGTTCCACTAAGAACCCTTTCATATTTCAAGGGTTTCATCTAGAACCTACAAAAGGAGTTCCACCAAGAACCCTTTCATGTTTCAAGGGTTTCATCTACACCTCACACAGGGGGTTCTAAAAACATCCCTTTTCAAAGGTTTTCACAAATAACCGTCTTGTCTTCTGAGGGTTCTATGAAGAACCATATTGTATTCTAGAGATCAGTTTAGTTCATATTATATTGTGGTCATTTATCATTTTGACATTAAACAAACATTCAAAACATTTTAATGAGAAAAACAAGGCTGTGTAGGTCCCAGGGGAGAACAGGTCAAAAGTCAGCATCGGTCCAGCACAGGGGTGCCCAACTCCGGTCCTGGAGAGCCACTGTGCTGCATGTTTTAGGTTTCTCCCTGCAACTGATTCGAATGATTTTCAAACCTGTGACAAGCTTCAATTGCTTGATAACGAGCACATCATTAGAATCAGGTGTGTAAGAGCAGGGAGAAACCTAAAACATGCAGGACAGTGGCTCTGCAGGACTGGAGTTGGGTACCCCTGGTCCAGTGGAATCAGCAACATGACAGGCCAGGCACATCATGCTGTCCTCAGTAGGTGAATTTGTGTAATCTCCAGCAACGGTGACATGGCAGAAAGGGGAGACAAAAAAGTGTTAGTTCCATCAATCCAAGGTGCACTTACTGCATTTACTGCACCTTATTTTTTTTAAATATTTATTTATACCACTTTGGTTCAGAGAATACACTTTACAAATCAACAGTACATAAGTGTTTTGTTTTTTTTCCCCCTCCCAGCCCACCCGATGTCTCCTCCACAAACGAAACTACCAAACAAATTTACAAAACAAACAAAGAGATAAAAAAAGAAAAGTAAATAAACAATAATAAATAAAATAATAATAATAGCAATCATAATAGTAACAATGTATATGTATAATAATAAAAAAAAATGAAAAAAATAATATTACATCTTTTATCCAAAATCACATTATCAGCATGAGCACATATATAAAGCAGTTAGAAAAATATATATCTTAGTCTAATGATGTACAATTCATATTCTCAAAATGCAATATAAGAGGTTGCCAGTGTTCATAGAATTTGTCGGTGGATCCCCGAAGTGTAAATTTGATTTTCTCTAGCTTCAAAAATGTCATCAGGTCTTTAAGCCAGGAATCTTTTGAAGGTGGTAAAGGGTCTTTCCACTGTAAAAGAATTCGACGGCGAGCTATCAAAGATGAAAAAGAGATTACATTTTTCTGTATTGAATTCAATTTAATCCTAATTCCTGGAGTGCCAAAAATGGCTATCTCTGGTGATGGTTCAATGTTCAACTCCAGTACTTCTGTTAAAAATGTAAAAAAAGATCTCCAATATTCTTTTAACATAGGACAAGACCAAAACATATGGGTTGAGTGAGCAGGTGCCTGAAAACATCTGTCACAAGAATCCGATACACTTGGGTACATTTTTGATAATCTTTCTTTAGTATAATGAGTCCTGTGGAGCACCTTGAATTGAATAAGGGTAAGTGATGCACAGGATGAAGATGAATTTATAGTATTAAGAGCTTTATTCCACCATTCATCTGAAAATGAAGTACCCCATTCCGATTCCCATTTTGTTTTAATCTTACAAAGGGCAGAGGGAGTCGCTGTTAATAATATATTGTAAATAGACGACAACTGTCCTTTTAGTAGCCGAGAAGTCATATTAAAAAAATCAATGCCAGAGGCTACTGGAATATGAGGGAAAGCTGGGGTGTTATGCTTAGCAAAGTTACGGATTTGGAAGTAACCATACATATCCGAACTCTGGAGGTTAAATAAGGAGGAAAGTTGAGTGAAACTAGCAAATATACCGTCCACATAAAGGTCACACAGGGAAGACAATCCTAACTTACACCATTTAGAAAATCTTGGATCAGTTCTGGCAGGTTGAAACAGATGATTATTACGGAGAGGTGTGGCCAAGGGAAGACCTCTCCAGCCAAACTGTTGTCTAATTTGCTGCCAGATGTTTAAAGTGGCAATGACTATTGGATTAGAAGTAAACTGTCTAGGTTTAAAAGGGAGGCTACTACACACAAGGGCTTTCAAAGAGGAAGCATGGCATGAGTTAGTTTCTAGATGGATCCAACTATTGTCTGCACCTGTCATCCAGAGCATAATTTTATGTACGTTTGCAGCCCAATAAAAACATTGAAAGTTTGGCAATCCAAGTCCCCCTTTTGCATGTTCCCTCTGTAGCAAAGTTTTACAAACTCTTGGAGTTTTACCTGCCCATATAAAATTTGAGATGATTGTATCTAATTTGCGGAAAAATTGCTTTGGTAAAAAAATAGGTAAACACTGAAATAAATAAAGATATCTGGGGAGAATATTCATTTTAATCGAATTTACTCTGCTAGCCAGAGAGAGGGGTAAGTTATTCCACCTCTGTACATCAGCTTTTACTTTAATGGTTAGAGCTTCAAAATTTTCTTCAAAAAGTAAATTAATTGATTTAGTAATAGTAATTCCAAGATATTTAAAGCTAGTAGACAATTTAAAAGGAATATGAACTTGAGATATTCCCTGAGCTAGTTGATTAATAATTATATAATTATAATTATTATTATATAATAATAATAATTATAATATAATAATTAATTAAACTGCACCTTATTTTAAGCTATCTACAAACAATAAAATAATGCATGGTCCAATGAAAGGAATCAGAGTACATACTGTACATAGTAACTGTGACAGTGGAACAGAATCATGAGAAAGTGAGGGAACCCCACAAAGTTTTCACATTGATTTAAATAATGTTAAAATACTTTTCAGTGTTATGTAACAAGTACTCAAAATGTTACGTATTGTAACAATAATGGAAATCTCGGCAAAACCCTCTTTTTCCAGCCAATGGCACACTTCGGCTTTTGTCCAGGCTGTGTAAGTCATTTCTACAAGAAAACAAACAAACAAGCAAATGAACAAAACATAACAAGAAACAAATGCTTAGTCCACCTTTCACCATAAAAGTCCTCAGCTAGGGTCAAGCATGCAGAAATAAGATATTATATTTAGCTCACCTTGATTCTCTGAAGTTTCTTCTGTTCTCTCTCTCTTCTGTTCTTCTTTGTTCTGTTCTGTTCACCATAATCACTATTGGTATGTCACACCTGGTTTGTAGAGGGGGAATACCAGACCATATGGTGCACTCCGGGCTGCACGGTGGTGTAGTGGGTAGCACTCTCGCCTCACAGCAAGAGGGTCCTAGGTTCGATTCCCGGGTAGGCCTGGGTTCCTTCTGTGTGGATTTTGCATGTTCTCCCCGTGTAAGCGTGGGTTCTCTCCGGGTCCTCCGGCTTCCTCCCACAGTCCAAAGACATGCAGGATGGGGATAGGTTAATTGGTGACTCTAAATTGCAAGTAGGTGTGAATGTGTGAGTGAATGGTTGTTTGTCTCTACATGTCGGCCCTGCGATAGACTGGCGGCCTGTCCAGGGTGTACCCTGCCTTCGCCCAATGACACCTGGGATCGGCTCCAGCCCCCCGGTGACCCTAAATACAGGATAAGCGGTAGAAAATGGATGGTGCAATCCATGGAGCAACCAGCTCTTAACCCCCACATGACAGCCACCATGGGGCCAGCTCCCAGGCCCAACACACCAAACCTTGCCCTTTCCCCTGGGAGATCAAGGTTCAGTTCCCGGCCTCAACAAACCATGATGTGGTAGCCCAAAAATCAGCATTACAATAGGATTTTTGCATCAGTTAAGGCTTGGCCTCTGACATCAAAGACCTTCCTCTATCACTGAACTTATCTGCAGCTTCACAACTTGACTAAGCCAGTCAGCAGGGTACAGCAGCCATGGGATGAAGCCGATCATGGAAAAGTATGAGGAGGAGACACATACATGAGTAAAATTGTCTGTAAAATAAGTGTTTAATATTTTTCAAATTGTCTGTCACTAATCCACACATCAACTAAGTTGGCATTAACATGATCACTCTGCATCAACCAGGCCTTGAACTCACAACCTCAAACTATATGTAGTGTAACTAAACTTTTACTGCTGCGCAGCGATGGGTCAGGTTCGGGCTATTTTTGGCAAATTTAGGCAACAATAGCCCGAGCAACAAACAGGAGAATAAGAAGGCAAGACAGTTGACATTATAATGTTCATTTTGCACCAGTTGAGGCTGAAATCCACAATTTCCAGAACCAAAGACCATTGTCTATCGATCTGAGCTAATTGGCAAGTAGCAACTCAACTGTGGCTTCACAAATTGAGTAAGCCATTCACTGTCGGGCAGGCAGATTTGAAACCACTGTAAAAAAAAAATCAGTTTTTGAGGTAAAATTCTGATGTTTTTGTCAAACATCATCTACCACGACTCTAAAATTGTATACGTTTGTTTCACAAAAAATAACAGGTATTTTGATGTATTACAATTATCACCCTTGCTCGGGCTTGAACCCACATTATATGACAACAAGAACCAGCCCCTAGCCAACTGAGCTAATTGTCTGGAAGTGCAACTGGTAACATATGATATCTGTCAACATGGGAATTGAACCTGTGACCTAAAAGCAGAAGCCACACATTGTAGAGACAGAGCTAACAAGACACATGATCAGCTTACTGTCTGACCACTGACATGAAGGAGCTGTCAACCTGGCTGTGTGAGTGAGTGTGGCGAGTCAGAGGAGTCCCTGATCTACACATTCTGCTGGATAGCTCAGTGGGTAATGGTACAGACTTAAGATTCGGAGGGTGGGGGTTAAAATCCCAGTCACAGCTAATCTTTGCCTGGGTCAACAAGATTTGCTGATGAAGGTCTTGCTTTCTTATAATTAATGGTTGTGAAAATAAATTGGTAACAGAACATTTCAGTTATAGGCCATTATTTGTATGTCTGATCAGCAGGTGTAAGGTAATAGACTAGTATGGTGGACCTGATGACTTAATGCAGCTAGCTGGTTAGCTCAGTCACTACTGCCAGTGACTTTAGACTGGGTGGCAGGTGTTCAAATCCCAAGATGGGCAATTATGTTACAGTTTGATCAACAGGATCTGGATAAGAAGAAAACACACTTAAACAAAAAAAATGGATATGAAAAGTATTTGTATCAGTACTCACAGGGAATTGTATTTTGTGCCATTATTGGTAAGTGTTATCTGGAAGTATGTCCCTGGTGACACAGGATCCATGCTTTCAACAATCCCTGAAGAACTCTTTCTTCCAAAAACGGTTCTCTGGATCAAAATAGTTCTTACTGAAACCCTTAGTGTTACCAAGAACCCCTTTAAAACCCCTTATTCAGGAAAGGGGTTTTAAAGGGTTCTCTGGATCAAAATGGTTCTTACTGGAAACATTAGTGTCACCAAGAACCCTTGAAAAACCCTTTCTTCGGGACCTGTGCTGCGCCCGCCTCTCCTTTCCTCCTCCTCCATGTCCCGTGTTGTCCCTTGTTTATAACTCATACCAGCTAGGCAGCTACGGCGTTTCGCGGGCAGCTTCAGCTCTTGCGTTGTTTTAGAGACGCTGGTGTAATGCCGTCAACCACTTCAAAGTCTCGCGATACCCTATCCATGACTCTATGACCGATTCATCTAGGAATTCATTGATCATACCGATGCAGCCGTATCTCTCAGTTGTTGAACCAAATATCCGGTCGCATCGGTTTATCGTTTACAACCCTAGAGGGTATACCACAACATAACATGTCAATGTCTCAATAACTTGTCATTTGACCAAAGGACGTCCGCGTCTCTGCTTTCTGGGACTCTTCCAGTCTCTCTGTGTCTCCGTAGCAACCTGCTGATGAAACTTTCTCTAAGCCCATTGGCCGTTTGAAGCCTCGCATGGCGAGGTGCTGTTGATCACTTGTTAGGTAACAGCATGATGAAGACGATGTTTAAATATCGATTCTAATTGAACCAGGACACTGATTGATCGATTCAAGGGACAAACAGCTGTTGTGAATGTTGCGGTTCAGTTCCGTGCTAGAGAACAGCAAGTTGTGCAAAAAGTCCTGAAACATTAAACAGTTGGACATGTGCATTCAAAAGTTTAGAGAAGGTCAAATTAAGTTCACCTGTAAAGGTTCAAGTGCATTTTAGGTTCATCCTGAAATTTCACCTGAAAGCTGAATACCCCAAACTTTTTAGTTGAGTGGTGTATACACACATATACATCACTTTAATATTGCAGCTTGTAAGGGTGGAGCTCTTTTTTGTTTTACATTTGTTGAATAAATTGCAATGTAGTATATACACTATACACTGTATATATGTATACGTGGTGTGTTTCTTTCCAGCACCTTAGGATAAAGCAATTGTAGCTTCTTGTGGTCAAGGCCACCAAATACTTTCAAACTCTTAAACCAAGACACTAGTACTACTCCTATCATCACACCAGTGTTAGCAAACATAACATATATTAATGTGTGTAATCTTAAGTAAATGCTTCATGCCTAATTACCTAGCGTGCTTTACTTTGACACGTCAGTTCCTGACTGTCTTTCTTTTGATCAGGTTTCTCCTGTTGTGGAGCGCTGTCCTCATCATGTACCCGACCACGCTGGCCGTCATCGCCCTCACATTCTCCAGCTACGTCCTGCAGCCCGTCTTCCCCGACTGTGTTCCTCCGTACATGGCCACACGGATGCTGTCAGCCACATGCCTCCGTGAGTAGCTTCTACACCATCTGTACTCCGAGAGTCAGATTCACCCCCACATCAACTTGGTTGGCTATTATTCTGCATAATGAGTAGCCCCATTAAGGTGGAAGCTTATTCAATAAAAAACTTCTTGAGTTGAGACGACATAACTATGACGCGTATTCAGGTCTTTGAAGGTAACATGTTTTAACAAAGATTAAGGAGGGGAGTAAGATTCTGAAAAAAAACATTTTTTTTATTTGCTAATTTAAGGGGGATAAATTATATATTCTCTGAGATTAAAGTGTCAAATTAACAGGAAAAAATTAAATATTAAAGCTATTATCTACGATTTGGAATGAAAGAAAATCCATTCAGTCTATCAGTTGTAGGCCTGCATAGAAATTGACCAATGGGAGCCATTGCTCCAGAAGGCTCCCATTGGCTCCCCTCCATCGAATCCCCTCGTCTCCCCTGCTCCTCGTCATCCCGCCTCGTCGAATCGTGGAACACTGAGAGGAGGGGTTTGGTTGGGGGGGTGGGATGCTTTTTTCAAATTGTCTCAGAGGCTCAACTGATTTTCAGAATGTAAACCATAGCTTTAAGAGAGAGCTTAAAGTGGAAAATGTATGGGGAAAATTGTCTGAGATCATTAGGTCAAATTTTCTCCAGTTTTGAGAGATTTTTGGATGAGAAAATACATTAAAATGTATTCATCATTTTTTTAATCACTTTTTTAATCGGTCTTCAACAGTTTTTTTGTAGTAAATTTACCACTTTAATCTCAATATCCAAGACATTTCCTTGTAAATTTGGTGAGTTTTTGCACATACATTTCCTCCTTTAATCTCAAAACATCCAAGATTTTTGTTTTGCCTCCAATGGTATGATATGCTGTTGTACATAACATGTAGCTGGAGGCATGGTGGTTGATGCTGCTCACTGTCTGATAGTAAGCTTGCATCATTCATAAAGAGTGATATTGTCTGGTTGCTCTGGTGCTGCGCTCTAATGCTGATTATAATCCAGCTCATCAATAAACTACAAGTCCATATGTCTGGGTGTCAGAGGGGAAGTGGTCACATGTGGAATATCTCTTATGTAACTTCTGGTTGGAGGCGTTTTAAAATTCAATATTTTATGGCTGTGGTAAAAAAAAGAGGAGGTAGACCTCCAGGGGCCCGTTTCACAAAGCAGGTTCAACAAACTCTGAACCTAACCCTGAACTCTGAGTTGACCAACTCTGAGATGGGCAACTCTGAGTTTTCGGTTTCAGAACAGCGGTTTTGAATTAGTTCAGTCAACTCTGAGTATGTAAACTCTGAGTTACGCGCGTGCCTGCCGACTCTACAAAGCCATCATCAATGGAGCTCCGATACTACGATTCACCATGGCAACCGGGAGAGTGTTATTAGATATTACCGAGTGTTTATGTAGAAAACGAGCTCATCCTGAGAAAGCGGAGCAACGTAACTGCAGCAAAGTAGCGATAGTTGGCGTGGCAGACAATTACTGCCCGATCTAATGTGTATAACTGAAAGAAACAGAGCGACACTGTGGTGTAATGGTTAGCAATGCAGCCCCTGGTGCAGGCGACAGGGGTTCAACTCCCGTAGTCCACAAAGTAGCGCAATGGATGTATCATCATTTTCATTGGGTGTAATCCCCCCAGGCACAGAAAGAAAGCGGCGTCAGTTGAAAATTAAGCATAAGAATATTGCGCAAATATGTTGAATAAGGCATATGGTTTTAATCATATTTCACATATTAAACAGTAAATTTAAGCAGATATTTCAACACAGAAATGTACTTAAACATTTCATAAATCTCCCATTCGCAAAAACACTACCTCCGCAAAGAATCTGGTTGCGGATTATGTCCGCGATATGAAATGTTGAAAATGACGGAGAATATTGTTTAGATAATATCTAATGTGATTGGAAGGAAAGGTAATCAAAATTGTCTCCCAACGCAAAGCTGCTAGAATCACTTTTATTTTCAAATCGATTAGGTTGACGATGAAAGGACGGCACATTTTTTTCAGAGTTGGTTCAGAATCCGGAAAAAGGAGGAGACATGTGGGCAGAAACTCAGGGTTTGTTGAAGCAAACCTGCTAGCGAGCAGGTTAGGTTCACGGAGTATGTTACCCGGGTAACTGACTCAGATTTATGCTGAACTGGCTTTGTGAAACCGAAAAACCAGAGTTTCCCTCATCTCAGGGTTAACTAACTCAAGGTTTTCACTAAACCTGCTTTTTGAAACGGACCCCAGGACTAGAATGAGGGATGAGAATGTTTTGTTTGTGAGGTTTGGAAAACAAAAAGCTGGTTTCATGGAAAACTGATCAGCCTGCTGGGTCTAGTTGGAGTCACTAAGCTTTGATTGAACATCACTGTTTGAAAATTGGGTTTAATGACCTCAGAGAGGTGCGGATGCAGGGGATGTTATCTGAAAAGCTCTTGATGTATACTGAAACATAGATATAGAAAGGTAGATACCTCATGCAGAGTACTATGAAATACGAAACTCTAAATTGTTTAATTCTGAACCAAGTTTCATCAAATTTGGTTTGCTAGAAATGTGGAAAAAACATGATATTGGTTACTTATTGGGGGTGGATCTAATCAGGCTCTTTCCAAAACCTTAACTTGAATAATTGCTACTTCCTCTGTAATGTGCAGACTTCATGAATAGACAAAATCAAGTATAAATATGTATTTCTATATTTATTGCGCAATATTTATTGCGCAGTCACAAATATTGTTTATCGCAAATATTTAATCTTCATTAATTTACTTACAAAATACTTTAATAACAATAATACTATATCATAATATTCTATAATACAATAGCTAACTCAACTACAATGCTATAATGAATTAGCTGAGAGGTGCAGACAGTACTTTAATTACAAGATCTGACATATTTTTATAGGAAATATGAATATTATTTTCTTTCAGCAGATATTGTTAAATGGCTGAAGGAAATGATCTCAGAGGGGGAAAATTGCATTTTTCATTTCATCACGACTTGAAAGCTGGTCCGTGCTAGAAGAGACAGGATGTGCCAAGCGGACTTCATCCAGGATCTCAGGGTTGTGCAGCCAGAGCTGACTTGACATCAGTCATGTGGAGCCATAGGCTGCGTAATTTCTTGGTGTCTTGCCTGAGAGTACCTGCACTGAACACCATTCATCCACACAGCCTCTTTGACTTATCATTGCTTAACAAACCATCTGGCCCGAAATCCCGTCTGCGAGTTGAAGCGGCGTGATTTCAATGTGTGATGGCTTGCCTCTGACACCATCATTCACACTTGTTTTTTTGGAGGTGGATGCTGAAACGTGAGCTCTGTCCAGCCTCCGCAGGGTGGTGGTGGTGGTGCCTGTGCGTGTGTGTGCGTGTGTGTGCGTGTGTGTGCGTGTGTGTGTGTGTGTGGGGGGGTACCTCGCCATGTTTTGTTTGCTCTTTGCAACGGAAGTGGTTTGTTTTGTGGGCCTGACAGCTCGCCTTTGTGTTGAAGAGCGAGGCCACCATGAGAGAGAGCGGGGCAAAGTCGGTGACAATGATGGACGAGGTGAAACAATCATGCCCTCCCTCGCTCGCCTGTTTCCCACATTCCTGCCTCCCATGGCAACTGGCTGCTGCCGCCCACCACCGGCAGCACCCGCATCCGTTCTCCAGTGTGGCGACCATACTGGTGCTGATGTATTTAAAGGAGCACTCCAACACAGTCACTTCACTAAAAAATATCTCAACTCAGCTTTAATTTGGAAACAGGTTGAATAATAATAAATCAATATAACAGCTGTCTTGCAGCAAGATTACATAATTAAATCAAACCTCGCACCGGTCAGCCAAACTGCCACTCCGCCAGCTGTAATGCGCCTTATGCCAAGAGTAGACTAGGTTGGAGCTGGCGGGCTTTTGGCGCAGTCTCTGCAAGGCTTTCTGCCACGAAACTTCCGCTGCACCATGCTGAATCTGTGACGCCTCCCTCTGCTGCGCCGCCACACCCATCTTGGCGCAGGCGATCCACCAAACTGCCAAACTGACTGTGCGCAAGGCTGCGCTGGTCGAAACTTGCATTATGCTGCATTACCCTGCGCTGCGCCATGAAACTAGGGCCCTGAATGTTTTCATGGCTAGCTGTACTGCAAGGAAACCTCCTATACATACGGTTTTACAAGCCACGTCAATGCCTGTCCTTTTCCATTGAGCTCTGTTAGGTGATGCATCCTCAGCCTGAACTCCCTCACCATCATTTGCATCCTCAGCTCCCTCATCCTGATCTTCCTCAGCATACTTTCCAGATTCAGTGTCATCAGCTCCCCTGTCAGTACTGCTAGCATTTAATTACCCTTCCTGTTATGGCAGCCCTTCGTCCTCACTGCTACTAGCATCATCATCCTCACTGGACTGTGGTAATTTCTCCACTATCCTGTAGGCCTGTCTATTACACTCTGCTCCAGGGGCCCGTTTCACAAAGCAGGTTCAACAAACTCTGAACCTAACCCTGAACTCTGAGTTGACTAACTCTGAGATGGGCAACTCTGAGTTTTCGGTTTCAGAACAGCGGTTTTGAATTAGTTCAGTCAACTCTGAGTATGTAAACTCTGAGTTACGCGCGTGCCTGCCGACTCTACAAAGCCATCATCAATGGAGCTCTGATACTACGATTCACCATGGCAACCGGGAGAGTGTTATTAGATATTACCGAGTGTTTATGTAGAAAACGAGCTCATCCTGAGAAAGCGGAGCAAAGTAACTGCAGCAAAGTAGCGATAGTTGGCGTGGCAGACAATTACTGCCCGATCTAATGTGTATAACTGAATGAAACAGGGCAACACTGTGGTGTAATGGTTAGCAATGCAGCCCCTGGTGCAGGCGACAGGGGTTCAACTCCCGTAGTCCACAAAGTAGCGCAATGGATGTATCGTCATTTTCATTGGGTGTAATCCCCCCAGGCACAGAAAGAAAGCGGCGTCAGTTGAAAATTAAGCATAAGAATATTGCGCAAATATGTTGAATAAGGCATATGATTTTAATCATATTTCACATATTAAACAGTAAATTTAAGCAGATATTTCAACACAGAAATGTACTTACACATTTCATAAATCTCCCGTTCGCAAAAACACTACCTCCGCAAAGAATCTGGTTGCGGATTATGTCCGCGATATGAAATGTTGAAAATGACGGAGAATATTGTTTGGATAATATCTAATGTGATTGGAAGGAAAGGTAATCAAAATTGTCTCCCAACGCAAAGCTGCTAGAATCACTTTTATTTTCAAATCGATTAGGTTGACGATGAAAGGACGGCACATTTTTTTCAGAGTTGGTTCAGAATCCGGAAAAAGGAGGAGACATGTGGGCAGAAACTCAGGGTTTGTTGAAGCAAACCTGCTAGCGAGCAGGTTAGGTTCACGGAGTATGTTACCCGGGTAACTGACTCAGATTTATGCTGAACTGGCTTTGTGAAACCGAAAAACCAGAGTTTCCCTCATCTCAGGGTTAACTAACTCAAGGTTTTCACTAAACCTGCTTTTTGAAACGGACCCCTGAGCTCTACAAAATGTAATGATTTACAAAAACTTCAAATCACATTCTAAAAACATAAACAAGTTGATTTGCAGCCAAAAAAGAACAGCAGTAATATAAGACTATGCAGCCTATGAATTGTAGTTGAAATATAGCTCATGATGCATGATGTACACTTTAGCGGACATGTGATTAATCACAATTTCCTCCTAACATAAAATCAATACTTGGAAAAAGTAGCAATTGCATGACTCCTTAGATGTTCCTTAATGTCACCATGTGTTTCTTACCTGCAAGGGTCTCTTTTCATAGACGTTTTGAAAAAGAAAATTAGCAACTTGTTGTTTCTGGCTGTCTGTCGCCCATCTTGGTTTGACTCTGGGGTTTTTCACTTGCAATGTCTTGCCACTGGGTGGAAGTGTGTGAGATGATGCAATAGCGTCCACTGTAGTGGCTGCGATGCAAATATGCCATCAAAACTCATGCATGTACAAAAAAACTGCTTTTGAAAAGCTGTATGATTATTATTTATGTGTAGGCTATATCAGATTTAGTTCATTATTTAAGTTACCGGTACTTACATTATAGAAAGAGATAGGAGCTCATATATGTTAACTTGCTGTACGTTTACTGTTCATTGTATTGATCATACTTGTTTTCTTATTATTTGTTACATTTTCAAAATAAATCCGTCTTATATATTCTATTAATTTACCATCATTGAAAAGATTAATCATTCTCATTTATTAATCTATTAAATTATGAAAAGATTGAAAAGATTATTAAATTAAAATTAAATTTCTTTTAAACAATTTCATTGATCATTGATTGAAGATAGGGTTGCTAATCTTGAGAAACTTGCAAGAGTATGCTGAATTTCAAAAAATTATAGTAAGAACCGGGCGTAAAGGATGCGGTGATTCAATTTCAGAGGTCAAGGTCACTGTCATGTCATGTCCTCCCCATCCTCGTTGTTGGGGTTGTAGCAGGAGCAGATTTGGTTATCAACAGTTAATTATTAATGTCAATATGATTATCGATATTAATAATTATATTTAATATATTATCATGATATAATCATGAATAAACGGGGCACCACCCTGGGATCAGGGAAAAGATAACCTAAAACTGTATTCAGTCTCAATATAAAGGTTTTATACTCAAATGCCAATCATCGTGATCATTGGCATAGAAGCATAAAAACAATCTAACAATTAAAAAGGCGTGAAATTCAAGCACTAGCCTTCACAACCTGCTGTTATCCAGTGACATATACACAACAAGCACAAGAGACTAGGGCCCGACCGATTCATCGGCCTGCCGATTTAATCGGCTGATTATAGCCTTTTTGAAAATAATCAACATCGGCCAAAAGACGCCGATTACAACCGATTTTTTTTTATTATTTTTTTTTATGTTGTTGCGCTTAGTATCCAGCAGAGTGCGCTCCTACTCCATTCTACTTAAAGGGGCGTTCACACCGAACACGATAGACGCGAATTGAGCGGCGACTCTACATTGAAAACCAATGTAAATGGCGCGATGACACGCGATTCAGGCGGAGGCGGCGCGAATGGAGCGTCTGGCGCGATGAGACGCGGCGCGAATAAAGTTGAAAATATCGAACTTTTCAGGCGGCATCGCGCCGCGACATCCAATCAGCGACGAGTTCAAGCCGACAGACAGATGAGCTGAGATGGACGGGATGCATTACCAAACCCGACTCGGGAAGACGGCCTCACACCGTCCATGGGCTGAGCCTCGATCAGAAGGACTCGACACCGGACAATCGGTCTTCCGTACGCCACATTTCCCACGTCCGCCCGCCCGCCCGGACGGGGATTCGGCGCTGGGCTCTTCCCTCTTCGCTCGCCGCTAGTGAGGGAATCCTAGATAGTTTATTTTCCTCCGCTTAGTAATATGCTTAAATTCAGCGGGTTGTCTCGTCTGATCTGAGGTCGAATGTGGCCCCGACTCTGGGGAGAGGTGCGAGGGACGTGGCTCCCGGAGGAGGCTCATGGACTGACGCGAATGAAGCGCACAGTGAGACCATACTGCTCAGTGCGCACGTGTTAGTCACTGCTCACGAGCGCAGCACATTGGGAGTTATTTATTTATTTATTTATTTTACATTTGATTGCGGTAGCTTATTATAAATGCATAATTTGTAAATAAGGTATATTTATGTATAAGCCTTGCAGATGGAAAATGCTTTATATCCGAGTTTCAAAATGCCCCAAGTAACTTAAGAAATCTTTTTTAAAACTTTATTTTATTGACAATAAGATAAGGTTGTATTTGCACTCATTTTTGACTGTAAATGTATTCTAAAACACTCAAAGGTTCTGCATTCAATTCACATATTCGTCAAAAGTGTTTAAAGTATATTTAAGGTATCAAAAAATACGTTTTATATGCTTTTTTTTTTAAATAATCGGCCGATTAAATCGTTATCGTAATTTTTCTCTGAAAATAATCAGCATCGGCATCGGCACTCAAAAATCAATATCGGTCGGGCCCTACAAGAGACCGCTAGTTATAATATGATAAGTTTTATTAAAATCAGTAATAATGATCACAATCAATAACACTGCAATTAACAAAGCCTTATTACCTAACTACCTAACACACAAAGCTAAGCTACAGAAGACACACGTGGAGTGTGTGTGTGTGTGTGTGTGTGTGTCTGTGTGTGTGTGTGCGTGTAGAGAGAGAGAGAGAGAGAGAGAGATATGGTCGGGCGCGACCACCAGATGGAGCTATTCCTCACGGCGTTCAGGGGCGGAGCCACTGTCGTTAGATGGAGTAGCGAGAGAGAGAGAGAGGTGGAGCTATGTCCGTAATGTCCGCAGCTGGAAACAGCTGGCGGAGGATGTGTGTGGGTTAGCGGGACACATACAAAGAGAGGGGAAGAATGCGCGCGCGATATTTCTGAGGGACAGAAAGCGTGTTACTATCACACGGGCTCGCGTGAATGAACTGGCTTTTATTCCGCGAGACCGGTCTTTTAACTGATAGTAGAGGCTTTCTGAGCTCGCGAATATGGCGGAGGTTAGTCGAAAACACTGTTACAGAAACCAACCCAGCTGCGTGGGTCCACGATCAGTATTCAAATACAGCAGCACATGAACAACGGACTCGGCGGTCCGCGATCAGAACGTAAAACACATTAACAAGAATTACAAGCATATCCTACACTATCACTTATGTCTCTGCCCAGACTGATAGCCTCTTACTGGTGTCGTTGCGTAGGTTGCGAGTCCGTCCTGGCGTTCGCGACGGTAATTCGTGTCCCGGCGTCAGCGGGAGACGTGACGAGTCGGCTTAGTCCAGGCGAGAGCGGAGCGGGTTTCCTCTCGTTGGTCAAACTCGAATAAAGAAAACAGTCCGTGTTTCTTTCTTCCACGGACGGCGATATAATCGCGGCTTGGCGATTTAGTCAGCTTACTTTAGACAGCGTCTGGTAGCTGGATGGCAGGAACCGGCTTGGTTCCTCTTGTTGCAGCGGTGGCTGCGGGGCCGTGTCCACCTCCTGTTGGTGGAGGGGTCGCCTCCCGTGGCAACGTGGTGTTGCGATGGAAGCGCTGGAACCAGGAGTGGAGTGGGAGCCAGAGAGTAAGAGAGTAAGAGAGCGTTCTGTAGGCAGCTTCGGTTTATAAAGCTCCCCAGGGACCTCCTGGGGTGCCTGTTGTGACGTCACATCCTCACCTGGGTGAGAAGTGAAACTAAAGTGGCGGTGTAGTTTTAATCTCCTTTGTTCCTTTGTCCTGGCCGCATGTGTAGGCTTTTGTAGGCCGCATTGTGTAGTCCTAACGGTTAGGTCCCCAACATCGTGAATGTGTTATCTCAGCAATGCTTTGAACAGATTTCTTCAAATGTTGAACTAAAGGTTGAACTGATTAGAATTTGGTGGTCAAATGTCATTGTGACATCACAAGACACGTTTTTGGCAAACCTCTATGTAAAATATGCCTCATGTATGTTTCATTACATGCATCATTTCAACTTTAAATGATTATCATGTCGAATCAGGCGGCAAAGCCAAAGCTGAAGTGCCTTAAACCTGCATTCTCTATACTGACCATCAGGGGGCAACTATCTTCAAAATGAAGACTGATTGTATGGAAGTCATTGTAAACATGAGTGTATGGTCTCAATCACTAGTTTCAGGACTTCTTGAATACATTGTGATGTTCATTTAATAAATTATTAACTGAGAGTCAAATAGACCATAAAGCAGTGTACACTTTCGGGTGGGGCTACCTTGTGACAGGTCACTACCATAGCCTTGCTATCACGCTTCCATGCTACCAATGCAATCAGTTAGTAAGATGACTTTAACAACTGAATGTGTCCTCCTAGTCCGACAGTGATCCTGACAACGTGTGTTTTCCGCTCAGTGCTGCTGACATGGGTGAACTGCTCCAGCGTTCGTATGGCCACCAGGATCCAGGACGTCTTCACGGTGGGGAAGCTGATGGCTTTGGGCCTCATCATTGTGGTCGGCCTGGTGCAGATCTGCAACGGTAGCGTCCCCAGCCTGTGACCCCTATTGCTTTATCACTCCCTGACGTAAAAAGCAACCACTGAAATGTCTGATTTATCTGCCAGGGAACTATGAGGCACTGACTCCTCAGGTGGCCTTCGCCCTGGACAGGACGCCGACAGTGGGTCAGATCGCTCTGGCCTTCCTGCAGGCATCCTTTGCTTTCAGCGGCTGGAACTTCCTCAACTACGTCACGGAGGAAGTTGTTGAACCCAGACGGTGACTATTTATGCATCTCAACAGCTTTAGGAAATGTAACGCTGCAAATGTTCAGCTTGTTTCTTTGCTCTCTTCGCTCAGATTCTTGGCGACATGTTGGACTTTTGGTCTAAATCAAATATTAAAGGAATAATTTGACTCTCATATCCGTCCATCCAGGGACGTCACTAGGATTTAAAGACAGCACTGTATAGTACTGTATTAGAACCACACAACAACCAGTGAAGAAGTCCAGCTTGTAACAAATTAAAAGCAGCAGACATCATCTTCTTCCATTCCCTTCTGTTGAACAAGAGTTACTGTCGTGTTAAAGGTCCCATATTATTGGCGCTCCTACAGGCTGTTCACATTCAGCTCCCGTCGTAAAGGGAGTCATTTGCATAGACCGAACTCCTCTGATGATAGGAGATATCATGTTTTTAATGACTATGCGCCGGCTACAGTCCATGTTAGCTTGTATGTGTGTGCTAACCACTTCACATCGGACTGCTTCAGTAACGACTCTGACCCTCGTAAAAAGATCTGTCCCAACCATACGGGACCAGCAACTTCACCTGAGCCACATTGGTGAGCCATAGCGATACATCCACGTAAACATTGGTACATGCTACTTCTAGTGTAAGCAGCGTCGTCTCCGTCTCTCTCCAAGTAGGCGAAGACAGACGGAGCTCATTAGCATTTAAAGGCGCAGACACAGAAACAGCATGTTCTCAGAGCTCATAAAATTCACATGCAAATTCAAGACACAGAAATGTAAAGTTGGGTAAAAAGAAACAAAGGAAAATCTGGCCATTAAGTAGTGCAAATCTCTGTAACTGTATATTAGGCCTACTGCACAATAAACAGAACACTATCCTACTCTTAAATATTCCGTAACGTAACAATATTAAATGTTGAAAATATAAAATATAAAGCTCACGCTAGCTGCATTCGGCCTTGGGTTTGGGTTAACAGCAGCAGCAGCAGCAACAAGTGTCGTGTTAGCATGTGTTGATTTGAGGTGCTTCATAAGATTCGAGTTGCTTGAGGCTGACGTGGATAACGTTTTTTTTCCTGGACATAGCGTGCATGTTACACTAACACTCTTGCCTTTAAGTTCAATGAGTGAGAAGTAGTGCCGGTACTTCCAGTTCGAGAACGCTACCTTTCCATTTCCCTGGCTCGTCGCCATTGTGGCTGTCTTGTTGTCTCTGGTAGTCAAAGGGTGCAGCGAGACAGCGTTAGCAGGGCATGATCCAACGATGTCATCACCCCCCCCCCCCCCCCCCCCCCCCCCGCTCTCTCCAGGCAGCTGATGTTTGGTACTGGCCAAAGCCGATGCCTTCATTCAACCTAATTGTAGTAACACAACTTTACATTCTAAGCAACGGCAACAGCGTTGCAACGATGGGAGAAGTAATTAATTAGATTACTCGTTACTGAAAAAAATATCGCTGTTAGTAACGCCGTTATACGCCGGTTTGGGGCAATGCATGTCCAACCCAGTGTTGTTGTATCTCTGACAGCAGTGTGGACTTGATGAAAAACAGTATAATATGGGACCTTTAACTTTTAGACACATTAAAGCTGCATGCTTAGAACAGGTCCTGATTATGTAAATGTCTCTTAAAGTGATAGCGTATCTAATTCCTCTCTCCATCAGATAAACTGCAGGTCAATCAGAGTGGGATTCTGCTCAGTAATGTTTCTGTCATAAAGTATACAGTAGAATAAACCAAGTCTGGTTTTAAAGGTCACAGTGAACATAAATATGAACTTTACCCAAATAACTGTATTTTGTATGGATTTATTAGGAAAAATAAGGATACAGTGTCTGTAAAAAAAGAAGAAGTACAAAAAAAAAGACAAATAGGCTTTACAGAAATGCACCAACAGTCGGTTAGCTTAGCTTAGCATAACATAAAGACTGGAAACAGAGGGAAACAGCTAGCCTGGCTCTGTTGAACAGTTACAAAATCGACCTACCAGCATCTCTAAAGCTCACAGAAGGCATGTCATATTGTGTTTGTTTAATCTGTAAAAAACAGAAGTGGGAAATGACAATTTGTCAATTTACAAAAAAAGGCATTTTCCCATTATGTTCTTTGTGTAGATTAGACAGGAAACTGTCAAACTATCCCTTTAATATGTCTTTCGCCTTTACAAATACATGTCTTGGAGTGACATTTGGTGATGTTATGGCTCATTTGCATTTCCATCGTTTTACTCAACATTATATTTTGTGAACTGTCTTTTGATCCTCGACATTTGTGTTTCCTGCATGTTTGATTGCTTTTTTTGGGTGGAGGGGTTGACTGTGTCATCTGTGCATGGTGTGTGACCTTGGTCAGGAATCTACCTCGTGCCATCTACATCTCAATACCATTGGTGACATTTGTGTACACGCTCACCAACATCGCCTACTTCTCCTCCATGTCGCCCGAGGAGCTGCTGTCATCCAATGCTGTGGCTGTAGTGAGTAACGTGGCCAAAACATCTTCAGTCACAATAAAACCATCTTTATACTTTCTAGATCAGGAGCATTACAATCTCAACAGTGAGGGAATGCAGCTAAGTACATATACTCAATTAGTGTGCTTGAGTACAATTTGACATACTTTACTTAAGTATTTCCTTTATACTTCATTTACTCCACTACATCTCAGAGGAAGATATGGTACTTCACTACATTCATGACAATTATAGTTAATTATTACATATAGCACATTGTGTTTTTATATGATATAATGCAGTACTATACATTAATCTACCCAGTAGTACACAACGTATCTAAACTGACTCAACATGGTTACAACATGAAAATGCTGATACGTTACCGTGTGAGTGATACAAGAAGCCTTTCTGCACAATGAGTACTTCTGCTACTTTCAGTATGTTTTGCTGATAATACTTCTGTACTTTTACTTTAATAACATTTTCACTTGTAATGAAGTATTTTTAGACTATGGTCCCGAGACTTTCAACCGGGACACTCTGTCTACAGTGGGAGGGGCCTAAGTGCTGATGCAACCCACCAGACCCGTTTTGAAGCATGGAGCCCATCTCGTTAAGCAATGCTTTCAGTGTAACTTTTATACTTTCATAATTGTTTATACTTTCATCATAACTTTCATTAATACATTGATTTAATTGTGTATTGATCTTGACTCCTAACTTTGCTTTCAGAGTGCATCAAATTGACAAATTTAACTTTAAAGTGAGCAAAATTTAGAGTGAAAGTACCAGAAAAAAAATAGCAGAAATGAATATTGCAATGTCCATTTTGTTCAATGTCGTGCGGTCATCACTCTAAAAACTCTCTTTAAAAATCCTCAAACCAAATTGTTGATTTGAATTAAGTCATGAAATAGATTATATGAGTGAATTTCTTTTTCATTCTAACATTTGTCTTGAATGAATAGAACTCATCAGTGCTGCCTCTTTGTGTGCAGTGAGCGTGAGAGCAAACCGCTGTGAAAGTGAAAAGCCAAATGCAAACAAATAATTTCTTTTGATTAAACCACATCTTTTTTTCCTCTGGGTCATTCCCTGCCATCTCAGCCACCCATTTACATGGTAGCTCTCAGATTTTGCTGAAAAGCAGTTAAAATATGCCTTACGTTACCAAACAAGGGAATCTGAAGTTTCAGGTCTATATCTCAAATGGTCTGCCCGTGGCATCCATTTGAATTTCAAATTTCAAGTGCCATACCCCTTTTTGACACATTGGAATTTCACATTTCATTTTTTGTGTGTGTTAGTTCATTGTAGTTTGTACTACACAATTCTACAGGCAGAATCAACATTCCTTACTGTTTGGGTGAGAGGTGGGTCACCAAAGTCCTAAAAAATGTTGACTGCATGGGCCCTAGTTTCGTAGACCAGCGCAGGGCGGCGCAGGGTGGCGCAGCCGGCGCAGTGCAAGTTTCGACCCGCGCAGCCTTGCGCACCGTCAGTTTGGCAGTTTGGTGGATCGCCTGCGCCAAGATGGGTGTGGCGGCGCAGCAGGGGGAGGCGTCACAGATTCAGCTTGGCGTAGCGGAAGTTTCGTGGCAAAAAGCCTCGCCGAGACTGCGCTGAAAGCTCGCCAGCTCCGACCTGGTCTACTTTCAGAGCAAGGCGCAAGGCGTAAATAAAGTCCATTGATTCAATGCGAATCACAGCTGGCGGAACGGAGGTTTGGCGGACCGGCGGGCAGTGCGCACACGTCACCGAGACCTCACAGGCAGGTTTCCACAGTTCCAGGCACATTTAAATGCAATACATAATCACAACAAACACTATTTAATGCAACTAATTGAATCAACACGTGAATTTATATCTATATAGATTGTCCCGTCACATCTGACGTCAGATCAAAGGCGGATGGCACGCGTAACGGAAACTCAGCCTCTCGGACCAAAACATCTTCCTCTCTCTCTCTCCTGTTTTTTTATAATATCAGCATTGTTATTATTATAATACGCGCGCACGGCGCGTGATGCGCGTGGTGGGAGCGGCGGCACTGCTTCTGTCATCGGGTTGTCAAGTGACGGATCTTGCACTGAACCTCCCCTAACGCATTAAAGGAGAGGAGAGGAGCTCATTTGATTGGTGAAGATCTGAATCGGCTGTATTAATCCCAGTCCACGCCTCGTCTCCTCCTCGTCTCCCACTCACGCCTTCTTCTCCTCCCTCTTTCCCACTTGCGCCGGTGGGCGAGACGGGAGGTGTGCCTGCGCGAGCCTGTGCGTAGCACGAAACTTGCAAAGTCCAGGCAGACACACCCCGTCGGCGCGGCGCAGGTGCGCTGAAAGCTGACTGCGCCTGGTCTACGAAACTAGGGCCCTATGTGTGGATTTTCGCTTTTTGGGTGGCCCTAGCACCACGATTAATGATCATATTTATTCGAAACAGGATTATTTGTTATATTTGGGACCTTTGCTCTTGCCAAAATGAGTTTGAAGGGTATGGTACCACTGGTGGGGGTTTTATGGGAGTCCTAAAACCCTCTCGGGTAGAGGTGACTCTTTTGGAACCCCATATTTGGACCCCCAAATGATCACTTGGGTAAAGATACATATTTGTTCTTTCTTTTAATGAACTAAAACCTCTGACAGTGCACAAGGCTGCGCTTGTCGAAACTTGCATTGCACCGGCTCCGCCACCCTGCGCCACCCTGCACTGCACCACGAAACTAGGGCCCTTAATATTCCATTGTTTGCCATCACTGAGGATAATAAAAGTTATTTCCACTATTTTCATGCTTTATCATCACTAAATTCTCCCTGATCTACATTCCAGACTTCTGAAAAAAATGTCCAAGATGGCGCATTATGATAAATAAAATTCATATCATGGAGCTTCAAAGTTAAAGGTTTTATTTCATTAAAAGAAAGAACAAATATGTATCTTTATCTGGTATAAGTCCCATTAGGATCATCAAGTGCCCACGTGGTCATTAGGGGGTCCAAATATGGGGCTCCAAAATCCCTCCCGGGTCAGCTCTTTTTGGACCCCCATAAAACCCCCACCAGTGGTACCATACCCTTCAAATTCATTTTGGCAAGAGAAAACGTCCGAAATATAACAAATAATCCTGTTTAGAATAAATATGATCATTAATTGTGGTGCTAGGGCCACCTAAAAAGTGAAAAAAAAAAATATATATATATATATATACATATATACATAAATATATATATATACATTTTTTTTTTTTAATTGGATTTTGGTGACCCACCTCTCACCCAAACAGGAATGTTCATTCTGAATCCTTCAGCATTGTGTAGTACAAACTACAATGAACTAACAGACCAATTCCAGCCTTCTATCACTTTTAGAAGAGAAGTTATGGGCCTCCAAAAATGCCAACAAATGAAATGCGAAATTCCAATGTGTCAAAAAGGGGTGTGGCACGTGAAATTCAAATGGACAAACGGGCAACCGTTTGAGATATTGACCTGAAACTTCAGATTCCTTTGTTTGGTAACATAAAGCATATTGTCACCCTTTTTCAGCAAAATCTGGGTGGTGTCATGCACATGATACCCCGATTTTGGCTGGTTTCACATGGAATGACTCTTCATTTTGAGTTTTGGACTTAACGTTGTGGATTTATTGGAAATGTTTGGATCACACTGGTCGGAAACACTCCTACACAGCCCCCACTGGAATCTAATTCTACAAGTAGTTTGAAACTAATAATAGTAGTGTAGCCTGATCTTTATCTGACACTGTGCAGAAATGCTTCGAACACAATGAGGACATATGCAAAAAAACATGGCATGCAGCAATTGAGTTTGAATTTTGAATTCCAACGTCGGCCTTAAGAACAATTCAGTCATCTCTCAGCACCAAGCTTTAAAACCTGACTCTAGTTAACTCTGTTTGGGGTGTGGAATGAAAGGTTTTCTAACAGCCGAGCTATACCATCCATTCAAGCACACGTTGACCCCTGGAGGTCACGTTTCATCAGGTCTGTTCACATGGGTGATTCTGTCTGTCACTCTGCTGTTCAGACTTTTGGAGAGAAGCTGCTGGGAATGTTCTCCGTCATCATGCCGATCTCCGTGGCTCTGTCCACCTTTGGAGGAATCAACGGCTACCTGTTCACCTCGTCCAGGTGAGACCCGCTGCTCTGCCTGCTGCTCTGCCTGCTGCTCCATGCTCCCACACTGCTGACGTATGCCTGCTGACAGCCATCTGATGTTCCTGCAGGTTGTGTTTTTCTGGAGCCAGAGAGGGTCACCTTCCCAGCCTGCTGGCCATGATCCACTATAAGAACTGCACACCCATCCCTGCCCTGCTGGTCTGCGTACGTAGTGCCTGCTGCTGGTATTAACGTAATCACTGGGCTTTTAGTGCTTCTGTCACATATTGATTTGGCTCCACATAGTCTTGAATTTCTCTTGTTAGTGTATGTAGTGTTTATATTAAACCATCAGATCTGTGGAACTATTTAATTGCATCAGTAATCACTTTTGACCAGGTGATATTTATTCATGCTTAAGATTTGTTCGCTATGAAAGACAAGACATTTGCAAATGATTCCATCTTCATGGGCGACCCTGTAGTAACGTGCATCGAGTTAGTGTTGACAGTCACGTAACTCATTATGACCACCAGTTAATCAGACCTCTCTGAGGTCGACGTCACGCTGCAGCGGTATCAGGTGGAGTTGTAACTTAAAGTTTTATGATGCTGCTTGTTTATTGATTGTTCTGTCTTTGTTTTTAACATCCCATCTAGAGAGCCGGCAGCGTTTATGCATTAAAAATAATGAAGGCGTTCATTTTTGTTAATTCAAAAGAAATTAATCATTACGGGTTAATGTTCATTGACAGCCTCAAAACCAAAAGGCTATGGTACAAACAACAGGGTTGCTGCTGTATTTATGCCTCGACCTTATTTTAAGTGTGTATGGAGAAACTACAGTGTTAGCATAGCCTACCTCTCCCATTTAGAAAAGAAGCATTTTAAACGTTGTTTGCCTATTGTCTTGCAGACAGACCTGACAAACCATGAGTTATGACTTTTTATTAATTGTTGTCAGCATCCTTTTTATCCATTTATTGTAATTAAATCACAACAAAATAGCTTGTTTTGGGTTCATACCGCTGTAGTAAACCAGCTTGCTATTCACAGGAAGATGTGAACTCAGACAGGATGCTGTTTGAGTCGGTGTATCTGGAACAAGCAGCAATTTGGTTATTTCAGCTCTGACTGATGAAACGCTGTTAGTGTCTACATGGGCGTGAGATCCAGCCTCCTCCCCGGGCAAAATCTAGCCTCCACGCAGTCCATTAATTATGTTAACCCTCTAGTGTATGCATTATGATCAGGTTAAATTTCCGTGTGTTGCCTCAAGGCAACAATGAAGCATTTGATATTTTCATGCAGACAAAAGTAATATATTTATTGATAACATCAATTTCTTCAGTCATTACACATTTTATATTTCATCAAAAGTAACATGTCAGATCCAATTGTTGCTCTCAGGCAACATTGTACCATCATGAAACACAGAGGTATCCAATTCATCATATCATCAAAGTTTCGGATCAAAACATTATAGTCAATATGCACCTTACAGTCATGCACATGCACACGGAAGACCTGCACGTACACATGCAAATCCTTCCTCACTAATGCTCTCATCTCATCTCCTCAGCTGTCAAGTATTCAGCAGGATGTTTGACTTCTGTTGCCTTCAGTAATCTGTCAACATGCAGCTTTTTGTCATTTCCTATGAAACATTTGTTGATATTATGTCATGTGTTGTTTTTTAAATATTTCTCTACTTACCAGTGAAGGTCTCTCAGATCTTTGGTAGGTGATTGTCTGTACGAAAATGAGCGAAAAATGCACTTTTTATGAGAGAAAATAGAGCACTGTGGCACACATGTGCTGAAAGAGGATGACTGTGGGTCATGTGACCAGTTATGTCAATGGTTAGTATCTGAGTTCCCCTGGCATTACATAGCATTTAACAAATAAATGGTGTCTCATTTAAAACTGCTCAAACAGGCTGATAGGAGCCTCCAGCAACATAATACAGTGTTTTTCTATTGGTCGATGACGGCGGTTAAACTGCAGCTACATGTAAAACTTGAACACGGTCTGCATCACCAAGACTCACCTGAACAGTTCACCTCACATCACATGCAAAACCGGCTCAGTGCAGCGATGACGACAACACACACTGAGAGGAAAACACTCCCATCACACACCAACACACACGTTAGACACTTTTAATCTTTACAGTTTGAATGTGACTTCACACAAATATTTTAAAAATATTTTCTTTAAAGAAAAGAGTGAAATTCTTTCACATGAACATTTGTATTTTAAATCATACCAGTTTTTTGAGTAAAACAAGAAGGGAAGGCCGGTCACCTTTTTTGACAAGAGGAGACTTTGGAACCATTAGAAGGGCCTGCTGGAGGATCTCAAGCAGCGATCAGGCTCATAGGGAGGTAGCAGATCACAGATATTGGCAGGAGCCTGACCATTCAGGGCTTTAAACCATGGGAGTCACCACCATATTCACCACAGTCACCCCCCCACATATGTGTCATTAAAAATATTAATGCATGACGGGTCGAATTTGTCCAGCACTCTTTTCATTGCTTCACGATCAAATCCGTTCCACCTTATCAGTAAGAGAATACCCACAGCAATAGGAATCCACTCCGTGTTTTCCTGGTTTCCTACACACACACTCACACACACACTTACACACACACACACACACCTGCAGCACGCACAAGCACTAAAGGAAGTTTGCTTCTTGCAGCTACTTGGTCAATGAGTTGACACCAGCAACACGGACGGACTGACCGTCGACATTCCATAGCTGTGTCCCAATTCAGGGTCTGCAGCCTTCAGAGGCTGCATTCGAAGGCCGCTTATGTCACAGAGCTGCGCGAAGGCTGTCCCAATTTGTCTAAATTCGAAGGCTCCAACAAATGCGGCCGACAAATGTGTCCTCCTTTTCCCTGTATTCGGAGGATGCACCGCTACTATCCTTCGCGGCGTCCCATATCCCAAGATGCTTTGCGCGCCGCTGTTCAACCAACAATGGCGGCGAAAGACGGCAGCAGCACCGGCACAGACAGCAGTGCCGAATACACATTTAAATGTAAGTAACGGGTTTTTGCTTAACGTCGGACGTTCAAGGGGCCTTAAAACATATTTGAGTGTTAAAATGCGTGAAGTTAATAATGCTAATACGTGTAGCCACCGGAATGTAGGGCCAGCTACGTAATGTAGCTTAAGGCTGTTGATAGAGGAGCTCAGTTAACATTAGCCTTTAAACGTAACGTAAGCCTAAAACCCTTCACTTTTAAATGTTACAAGCTCCGATGGTAACTTATATCGTATTGTAACCGTGGAGCTGTTAGGTTAATTTGTTCTCGTCGTAAGTTGTGTAGGCTACAGTTCACTCCTCTCGCAGCTGAACATATTGTGGAAATTGTAATTTAAGTCAAGAAGAAGCAATTTCTCACGTCGACAACGCAACGGCGTGTCATTTATTTTGTCACTCAAAAACCGTTAGAAACCAACATGGCGATGCCCGTGATATCAACAAACCCGGTAGCTAACCTTAAAGGAGACAGTGTCCCTAACTGGAAAAGCTAACGTCATTAACATCGTCATGCGGAACGCACGTCAGATCATAGTAAAACCACAGCGTAGCGAGGGAAATACATGTCAACATACATGTATGGTGAATTGTTGTCAATATGTCCACTAGGAGCACGTCCCCTCAGAATTCACTGATAACAAAAAAACAATTACGTCAGCGCTGAGGTGGCGAACAATTCGCCCAACGACTCCTCTGCACTGCGTGGGTTGAGTTACCAAGCTGACGGCAGGGCGTCTCTGAGGCATTGCAGGTGGGAGGGAGGGCCGACGTGTGGGAAAACCTAGGCGCCCACCTCAGGGACTTGGGCCGAACTGGAGGGCGCCCCCGTTTCGGAGGCAGGGCTAGCCCCACAGGTTTGTCCACAGTTACCAGATGAGCCGAGCTTAAGGCGGTCCACGGAATGCGTTCTGCCCTACCGACCAATGTCTACCACAAACTGTTTATTCCCCCGTCTCCAAAACCCGAACGGGCCGTCGTAAGGAGGCTGTAGCGGCCCGGTGCGCGTCATGACGGATGAAAACGTATTCCGCTGCTGGCAAACGTGGGGGAGTGTAGGATTGTGGGAGGCTGTGCTGTGAAGTGGGTACAGGCGCAAAAATACCTAGCCTTATCCTGAAGCACCGTCCGCTGATGGGCTGAGGACCAGGGATATTGTACAGAGTCCGGAATTAAAATCCCCTGGAACCCGCAATGGCTGGCCATAAACCAGCTCCGCTGATGAGGACTGTAGGTCCATTCCTTAGGGGCAGTTCTCAGGCCCAGCATGACCCAAGGGAGCCTGTCAACCCAGCCACTGTCCTTGAGGCTGGCCCGAAGAGAGGCCTTCAGTAGCACGATGAAAACGCTCACATTAGTCCGTTAGCCTGGGGGTAATTACAAGTATTTACGGTGAAGTTTCACACCCAGACCGTTCGACAAGTGGGCGTTCTTAGAGCTCATGTAGGTAACAATGTGAGCCGGTACCGAAGACAGATCAGATGGGGTGCCAAACCGGGCAACCCAGGTTCCAGATGAATGCCCGAGCTATATGCAGTAGTCGTCCCTGATGTCAATGGGACAGCCTCCGGCCATCGAGTGGTCCTGCTCCACCATGGTGAGGAGGTAAGTGAAACCAGGGAGGAAGGAAGGGGACCCACCAGATCCACATTAACATGGTCGAATCTGTCGGGACATCATCTGGAAAGGCTGGGGTTGGTGTGGGATGCATGTCTCCACTGTCCACCACATCCGTCCCCATCATCTGGGCGTTTGCAGGGCTGATGCAATCGACGGATGCCATGTCACTAAAATGTTTAAAAGAGAGGCAAGAATAAAATATTGAATTAAGGCAGGGTTATTTACAGGGTTCGTACACATTTTACTATTCAATTTAATCACTTTATAGCCAAGCATTTCAACTAAAATTCAAGCACTTTTCAGACCTTGAAAAACAGCATTAAAATTACAGCATTTTCAAAGATTTTACATTTTAAGCACCTGTACGAACCCTGTATTAAGTCTTATGGTTAAATGACATTATCCATGTCAATCTATACTTAATATGGCTTGTCACTTAGCGGTATCATTTATTAACAGGTATATTAATTACCACGTACTACGCTAGCTATGTATGAACATTAATATGGGTTAAAATAACGGCTTTAACGTTACCTCCCCACTGCTCTCCCAGCCGGACATAAACAAGCCGCCTGTGTCGCCACAGCCGCCTCTCCTCTTGCTAAAAAAAAAAAAAAAGAAAAAGAAAAAAAAAATATAGATATATTTTTTAAAAACTCTCCATGTTGGTCTGTCGTATTTTTGTTTTGACGGGTGTTTTTCCCGGGCTTGGACGGCAGAAGTGATGACGTCGCGATGCAATCAGGAAATGCTCCGTAGGTTAGACCCATTTACCGACGGTTGACGGCTGTGTCCGAAATCATTCCCTACTCCCTATATTGGGTAGTTATATGGAGGGCACTATATAGTGGACTCAAAGGCAAAATTAAAAAACACTTTCGGACACTACTCGGGGGATTTCTTTCGGCGCTGTTGATGACGTTGTCCTGACGCATAATTAATACGTGTCAGATTCCGCCAATGGCTTTTAAGTCTCACGCAGAGAAATTACCAGGATAATTATGTTTTTAATACATATTCGTTGCGGAAATTTACAAAACCAAAAGAACGAGTCCTCCAGCAGGAGGGGGATTCTGTGGCCGTCTCATTTCTTGAGAAAAAAATAATTTTCAAAAATGAGACGATCACTACATCGTCCTCACTGTTATTTTTATTTACAACGATCCCGATCGGGTCCAGGTGGACTTCAGGACCAGGTTGCAGCACCACCCCACATCTCCGCGATCCACCGGACCTGAACAGGCTGCAGTCCATCCCGATCCCAAACTCCTCGGCGATCGCTCGCCACAATCTGTCCCTCATCCCCGCATCTTTATAGTTTCCAGACTGTCATACGGCGCTTTGGTTTGAGTGACGGTTTTTGACGGACGAAGACCCCGCCGCCGCCTCTCGTCGGCCGGCCGGCCACCGCCGCCTGTCGCCGGCCACTGCAACTTATCGCCAGCCGGCCGGCCGCCACGGCCACCACCAACTGTCGCCGCCCATCGCGGCCTATCGCCGGCCACCACCGCCGCCGGCCACCAGCCAACTGTCGCCGGCCCCTGCCGCCTGTTACCGGCCGGCCGGCCGCCGCTTGCACAACGTCTCATATAAATAATTAATATATATCGCGTTTTTTTTAAGTAAATAAAGGAAAACATCACACTTTGGCCGTTTGTGTCGTCTGCTCTGCAATACATATATTTTAAATATTAACATTTATTATTGTACGATTATTCATATTTCTTCCGCTTTTTCCTGCCCTCTCTCCTCTCGTCCCTTCGCGATTTGTCTTTCAGCGCAATGCATGATGGTAAAATTTGCTCGGCTAGTGACCATCGGCTGTACACTACTTTTCACGATGCATTGTGGGAAACTTTGAGTGGACTATATAGGGAATAGCAATGCTCACTACACATTCGGACACCCCTACAAAATGGCGAACTCCCTATATAGTGCACTATATAGGGAGTAGGGAGTGATTTCGGACACAGCCCCAGCCTTCGGAGGAGTCTCCGTAGGTGTTGCCTCCGTAGACCGCATAGGCTGGGTCCTCTGAAGGCTGCAGACCCTGAATTGGGACACAGCTATAGTTAAAGTGCTGCTGAATCTACACTATTTGTTACAAAAATAATTGAGAAGTTCTTCACTAGCTGAAACTTGACCGAGAGCAAAAGCGTTTTTGCAGAATAGTAGCCTATCCATGCATGGCGAGCAGCTGGTCTATGTGGAATATCTCTAACGATGCAGGGGGAGCCGCTACATGCCCCATAGACTAGCTAGTCATTAGCCTGCTTAGCTCGGTTACCGTTCGGCAAAACTGCTTTTGCTCTGCAGTGAATAGTCAAAAACGAACGGGAAAGTAAGTGAAAAAGTTTGTGCTTAATGTCGCTACGTGTACTTTTCAATGCGTTATGTTCGGCCATGTAGCCCGTTGATAGGAAGGCCAAACCGGAGGATGAGTGTAATAGGTTAGCTCCGGCTAACACGGGTAACACCAGGATCTCGGTGCGGAAAGACCCAATGAGGGGAATAGTGACGAGACGTTACGCAATGCAGCAAAACACTTACCATGTACCGCCGCACCGCGTGCTTTCCCAGAGCCCCCAGCCCAAGCGAGCGGATTGACTTGGCCCGGAGCGAATTTAGTTGGAAAACAGGCTGTAACAAGAATTCGGTGTGAATGAGCAACGGAGCACTGATCACCAGGATTGGGGCAGGTGTGATAAACTTGGCAGTCGGTTGCCATGGCAGAACATAGCCACATGAAGCAGCCAGGGTGTTGAACAGCCAAAACAATGTGCTCCCTGCCTCGCGGCACGGTTTGATCAGTGTTCCAATCAGCCCGTTGAGAAGGGTTTTGACGCAGAAGAGCTGCGAAGAGGAAATACAGCCTTTGCTAGCCCCAAGTTATTACTCGCTTTGCATAAGTTGGGCTTGAGTGAACCTTAACAAATTAGGGCATGCTAACAAAATATGAAAGTGTCTTGCGAATAACGTTCATTTGAAAGGTAAATTGTCATCATATGAAATAACATGAGGGTAGAGTTTTGAAACCAACCTTATCTGCTGTTCACCTGCTCCAGGCAGCCTACAGAGTAGTTTGGAACGCCGCAAGCTTCAATTCAAATCGCAGTTCGGTTATGTCATGTGCGAACCAAGGGTAGCCGAACTACCAGAACTCTGGGAGTTTAAAGAAACAGTTTGTTGCAATAGTGTGAAATGCTGTGCTCTGGATTGCTCGCAGCAAACTCGGGGTCGTGTGGAAATTGTAATTACTTAGAGAAAATTAAGGGTTTTTTGATGACGAAGTTCATTTATTTTTCACTCAAAATGCTGTAAAACCAACGCGCTGTATTTACAGGATTCATTGAGACTGTCCCTAATGGGAAAGCTTAACTTACATTAATTCTGTAAAATACTGATTCAAGTTAAGACCAATGTGGTAATTTCTAACAGTGTGGGATCAGCTCGGCGACCCACGAACTGAATACAGGATAAGCGGTTAGAGAATGGGTTGGATGCCCGCTATATATTCTAGGCAGTGCAAACTGAAATTTGGATTCATTCTTATTTAACCTAAAAATTATTATGATATAAAATTAATGTTATGTGAAAGAATGGTTTGATTTGTTGAATCACTGAAAGTATTTAACTGTTAAAGATGTATAGAGTGTAAGTGGGTGGTGTTGTAATCGGGTTACTCACTGTGTTAGAGCAAGACACAGGGCCGACAGCAGCAAGAAAGGGAAACGGATGATTTGCTGGATTTGATCAGGGCGGAATGAAGTTCAGAGGGAGAAAGGGTGGAGAGCTTAGTGAGGTGAAGAGTGAACTCAGGTTGAGTGTTTGGTGATTAAGTTGTGAAGCTTTGTGAATCAGGTGACTGTTAGTGAAAAAGTTGTCTGTGAACTTTTCAAATATTGTACATAGTTAAATTAAAATCCATTTGTATTGTCTGAACTTATTTACTAAAGGTCAACTTTGTGACTGTTTAGTGACTAAAAATAATTATTTTTTTTGTATTAACAAATTTCAGTTAAGATAACTATTGAACTGTGGGTGTTCTTACTGTAGACAATTTACAAAAGATCATCAGAAATAACTATTTACAGAGAACATATATGCAGTATTGACTGAGCAGGAGTCCCTGGTGGTGCTGCTGGACTGGATGGGATGCCACAATAAGGACCCTGGACTCTTCTGGCTCTGAGTGGGACATCATCTGGAAGGTGGGGGGTGTGGGATGCATGTCTCCACTGTCCACCACATCGTCCATCATCGGGGTTTGCAGGGCTGATGCAATCGACGGATGCCATGTCACTAAAATGTTTAAAAGAGAGGCAAGAATAAAATATTGAATTAAGGCAGGGTTATTTACAGGGTTCGTACACATTTTACTATTCAATTTAATCACTTTATAGCCAAGCATTTCAACTAAAATTCAAGCACTTTTCAGACCTTGAAAAACAGCATTAAAATTACAGCATTTTCAAAGATTTTACATTTTAAGCACCTGTACGAACCCTGTATTAAGTCTTATGGTTAAATGACATTATCCATGTCAATCTATACTTAATATGGCTTGTCACTTAGCGGTATCATTTATTAACAGGTATATTAATTACCACGTACTACGCTAGCTATGTATGAACATTAATATGGGTTAAAATAACGGCTTTAACGTTACCTCCCCACTGCTCTCCCAGCCGGACATAAACAAGCCGCCTGTGTCGCCACAGCCGCCTCTCCTCTTGCTAAAAAAAAAAAAAAAAGAAAAAGAAAAAAAAAATATAGATATATTTTTTAAAAACTCTCCATCATGTTGGTCTGTCGTATTTTTGTTTTGACGGGTGTTTTTCCCGGGCTTGGACGGCAGAAGTGATGACGTCGCGATGCAATCAGGAAATGCTCCGTAGGTTAGACCCATTTACCGACAGTTGACCCAGCCTTCGGAGGAGTCTCCGTAGGTGTTGCCTCCGTAGACCGCATAGGCTGGGTCCTCTGAAGGCTGCAGACCCTGAATTGGGACACAGCTATAGTTAAAGTGCTGCTGAATCTACACTATTTGTTACAAAAATAATTGAGAAGTTCTTCACTAGCTGAAACTTGACCGAGAGCAAAAGCGTTTTTGCAGAATAGTAGCCTATCCATGCATGGCGAGCAGCTGGTCTATGTGGAATATCTCTAACGATGCAGGGGGAGCCGCTACATGCCCCATAGACTAGCTAGTCATTAGCCTGCTTAGCTCGGTTACCGTTCGGCAAAACTGCTTTTGCTCTGCAGTGAATAGTCAAAAACGAACGGGAAAGTAAGTGAAAAAGTTTGTGCTTAATGTCGCTACGTGTACTTTTCAATGCGTTATGTTCGGCCATGTAGCCCCGGTTTGATATGAAGCTGAACTGGAGGATGCGGGTGTATTGTTAGCTTCGGCTAACACGGGTAACCCACTATCTCGGTGCGGAAAGACCACTCATGAGAGGAGAATAGTGACGGCGACGTTACGCTAATATGCAGCAAAACACTTCCATGTACCGCCGCACGCGCTCACCCAGAGCAGACCAGCCCCGCGAGCGAACATGACGACAACAGTACTGGTAACAGTCCGTAACAAAAAGACATCCGAGTGGAAACAACGGCCCGCTACTGACCAGTTCAGCTTCAAATCAAACCTGAGCTACATGGCCGAACATAACACATTGAAAAGTACACGTAGCGACATTAAACACGAACTTTTTCACTTCCTTTCCCATTCGTTTTCCTTCTTATTTCTCTCTCGTCTTATTGTTCTTATCTCACGTAGCAAATCGTTGCTAATCGTGCTAGCAGCCGTTTGCTAGCTAGTATTACAGTTTTTTTTGATTGCATTGACCTGGTTGAAGAAACTGGTAACCTCTCAGTCTTCATCATCACTCTCTCAGCAGAGCAAAAGACACCTCTTGCAAATGAGTTAACCCATTGTCATTGTTTTGACACACTTCCCGCACCCTTTTGCAAATCAGTTAACGCAGATGTCATTCAAGCAGTCCAAACTCCATTGCTTTAGCTGTGGTAACCAAACAGAAAATATATGTTCCCATCTCTTAGAAACTTCTTGACCAGTATGAAATCACTGAAGCACCTGTTTGACACTGCTGCACACAACTTTTCAATTAGCAATCAGTCTGCAGGCTTAAAAGGTGCCACGTTGTGTGTTGTAACTTGCAAGCATGGATGGTCTAAGGCAGATGAGAGTGAGAGGTAGAGGGCTCAGGGGAAGAGGAGTCCGAGGAAGAGGAGTCCGTGTGCGAGGTGGAGGTGTAGCTGGAAGGGCTCAAGTTACTGATGAAATTCGGGCAACTTTGATTGATCATGTGGTAAATCATGGTCTTTCATTTAGAGAGGCTGGACAAAGAGTCCAACCTGTTGTCAATAGAAACACGGTTGCATCCATTGTCAGAAATTTTCGACTGGAGAACAGGTAATGTCACTTATACAGTATATACAGATATATCCGTAGTGATATACATTATTTCATGTATTTTTTTCCACATTTCATGTGTTGTTTATAGAATCGAAAGGCTACCAGTCGGTGGTGGTAGACGAAGACTTTTGAATGCTGAGCAGGAGGCAGCCATTGTCAACATGGTTCTGGCAAATAATGCCATTAGGTTGCGGGAAATCAGGGCAGCAGTGATTGCAGATCAGGGGGTATTTAGAAATATAAATACTTTGAGTGAGACCACAATAACCCGTGTGCTTAGAAGGAACAATATGGCAATGAAACAGCTCTACACAGTTCCCTTCCAGAGGAACTCAGATGCTGTGAAGGAGGCCAGATGCCAATATGTGGAGGTAAGGACACATTACAGTACTACGTATACTCTTATGCCTTGGCATATCATGCAGTTACAGTAAACTGGAGGTACTTTTACTGTATGCAATTGTAATTTTGCTTTTTTTCTTTAGCGTATCATGGAGCTTGAAGCTGAGGGGGCACATCATGTTTTCATCTATGTGGATGAAGCCGGCTTCAACCTCTGTAAAGTAAGGCGACGTGGGAGGAACCTCATTGGGCATAGGGCCACTATTACAGTTCCAGGGCAGAGGGGCGCCAACATTACTATGTGTGCTGCTATTTCTAATGATGGTGTCCTCTGCCATATTCCAACTATTGGTCCCTACAATAGTGAGCGCCTCATTGCATTTTTGAACATCCTGCATGACCGGCTCATCCCTCCTCAGGAAAGAGGGCTGTTGAGGCCTGGCATGCCTCTGTTTGTAATCATCTGGGACAATGTGGCATTCCACCACTCTCGTGTGGTGAATGAGTGGTTTGCAGGGCACCCGAGGATGATGACACAATTCCTTCCTCCATACTCTCCATTTTTAAATCCTATAGAGGAATTCTTCAGTGCATGGAGATGGAAGGTTTACGATCATCGCCCCTATGACCAGATGCCCTTGATCGATGCAATGACCGCTGCTGCCCAAGATATAGATGCAGAGGCATGCCAAGGCTGGATCAGGCATGCAAGAAGATTTTTCCCTAGGAGCATCGCAAGAGAAAATATTGAGTGCGATGTAGATGAGGCCATGTGGCCTATTCCTCAAGAGAGAATTGACTAGAAGAGATTTCTTTCTTTATTGTACAGAATTTTTTATTTTTATTTTCCTTATGTCTTACACAGTGATGGATTTTACTGTATTTTTTCTTTCATACTATATATGTGGTTTCTGTTGGAATATTTCATTTCTTAGCCACAATCTAAAAAAAAAAAAAGAATGAATACTGCATTCAATAAAATTTGAAAAATCATTGTATATGATTCTGGATCTATTTTTTGCAAGAAAGCAAATTGGCACTGATATGTAAGCTGCTGACCAGTAATGCAGCACTGATTCACATTGAGAGCTGAATTTTGTATTTTGATGCCCCTTGTCTAATGACTGATTGGAAGCGCTTATGCACTTGTGTGCAAGTTGTGGTGTTTGAGGGCAAAATTTGCTTTTGGTCCATATTTTAAATGTTTTGGTGGAGTTAGAGCCTTTTGCAGGCAAAATTAGTCATTTTGACCATTGGTGCCACTGTTTAGGCCTTTGCGTTAACAGTTTTGAAGAATGTGGATTTTGAGTCGACTACTGCGTCAAAGCAATCAAAAAAAACTGTATTACTACTGCTATTGGCAAATGCTGTGAGAGAACGTTCAACAATTTCGGGCACTTGCTAACAAAATATGAACTGTGTCTTGCGAATAACGTTCATTTGAAAGTAAATATTATCATCATATGAAATAACATGGGTGTAAGTGCTGCAAACAGAGTTATCCATGCTGCTCACCTTCTCCATTCAGCCGAGATGAGAAGAGGGAAACCGCCGCACCTTCAGTTCAAATCAAGTTCGGTTATGTCATGTGACTTCCCAGGGTAGTTCAATACAGTATTTCACTGTAATAATACTGTTGAATAATGTGAAATCCTTGCATTTTTTTTTTACTGTGTTGCTGTGATATTACAGACCTTGTTGTGATATAAGAGGGGTTTTTTGATTGCAAGATTTTACTGTAAAATTAGAGTTAGATGCTGTAAAAATCCAAAGATACTGTAGTTTTTACAGGTATTCATTGGGCTATTACAGGGGAACTTAATTACAACAAGTTACTGTAAAATAATACTGTTAATTATTGAGAAATGCTGGTAATTTCTAACAGTGTGGGATCAGCTCCAGCGCACCCACGACCCTGAATACAGGATAAGCGGTAGACAATGGATGGATGGATGGATATATATATACACAGTGCAAATTGCTGATTTTCATTCCTTCTTATTTCACCTAAAAACTAGTATGATATAAAATACAAATGTTCATGTGAAAGAATGGTTTGATTTGTGTGAAGTCACTGAAAGTATTCAAACTGTAAAGAGGAAAAGTGTGTAACGTGTGTGTTGGTGTGTGATGGGAGTGTTTTCCTCTCAGTGTGTTCAGAGTGACAGTGTGTGATGTCTTCATCGCTGCACTGAGCCGGTTTTGCAGGTGATGTGAGGTGAAGTGTGAACTCAGGTGAGTGTTGGTGATGTGAGGTGAAGCGTGAACTCAGGTGACTGTTGGTGATGTGAGGTGAAGTGTGAACTCAGGTGACTGTTGGTGATGTGAGATGAAGTGTGAACTCAGGTGAGTGTTGGTGATGTGAGGTGAAGCGTGAACTCAGGTGACTGTTGGTGATGTGAGGTAAAGTGTGAACTCAGGTGAGTGTTGGTGATGTGAGGTGAAGCGTGAACTCAGGTGACTGTTGGTGATGTGAGGTGAAGTGTGAACTCAGGTGAGTGTTGGTGATGTGAGGTGAAGCGTGAACTCAGGTGACTGTTGGTGATGTGAGGTAAAGTGTGAACTCAGGTGACTGTTGGTGATGTGATGTGAAGTGTGAACTCAGGTGAGTGTTGGTGATGTGAGGGGAAGTGTGAACTCAGGTGAGTGTTGGTGATGCAGACCAGGTTCGAGTTTTACACATGTAGCTGCAGTTTGACCGCCGTCGTCTAGCAATAGAAAAACACTGAAAAGCGCTACAGTAACAATACAAAATCGACTAGTTCATTAAGCCACAGTACTTCTTTTTACGGAGGAGCTTGAACTCCTCATGCGCCTCCATCAGAAGCTCATGCTCAGTGTGGAAAAGTTTGCCGCAGGCGTCGTTGTCATCAGGGTGAATTTCGGATTGCATCAATGGATCAGTGGTGGATCTCGGGGTCTATTAGGAAGCCGTGAGTGCACACTGTCCAGGATTAGTTCACCGGGCTTGACCTAGTCAGCTGTTGAAATGATGAAATCCACGATCCTCAGTCATTATCCTTGCATCCTGTGTTATTCAGTTAGAGCTCGACCTGTGTCCGCAAAACAGCAACAGAGAATCACTGTTTTTTAACCTACTTCCCTACCTCCGGTCTGTGGAGAGGTGGACACCACTCTACTGAGCAAAGCAGAGATTGCTGAGCTGAAAAATGGACTGCAATCCATTGAGCGGCTCATCGAGGATCTCCTCTGGAGGCAGACTGAGCTGTGTTCCTGGCTAGCGTGTCTCGAGCCTTCGGGTGGCAAACAGCCCCAGGCCTCGGATGCAGCGGCTGCTCCTGCTGGTGTCCCTGGCCTGACTTCTCCTTGTCCCCCCTCTTCGGCCTGGTCTGTTAGGGATCGCAGAAAGATCTCTCTCCCCCTCTATGACTCATCTAGTGTCGGCGGTTGTCCTCTCCCCTATTCCACCTCCTGCTCGTGGAGCGGAGCGTGTCCGGACTGCAATCAGAAAGCGTACCACACAGGCTCGATGTCCCTTTCATTGCCCCCCCAGCTGCAAACGCCCCTGCTTGTCACTCCTGCAGTCGGAGCCTGACGTCCTGTTCCACTCGGTGTCAGCTCCAGTGTCTTCCTCTCCTTCACAACAGCCACCCGTTACTATCTCAGTGCCTCCCACCACGCAGGCTTCGATGAGTAATCGCTCGGCTCACCTGAACTCAGCCAGCTGGAAAACAGCCTGATCGCTGCTTGAGATCCTCCAGCAGGCCCTTCCAATGGTTCCAAAGTCTCCTCTTGTCAAAAAAGGTGATGTTCCTTTATCTGTTCTGGCCCCTAAGCTGTGGAACTCCCTGCCTGGAGATCTCAGGCAAACTCAGTGTCCTCTTTTAAATCTCTTCTTAAGACTCACTTTTATCTTTTGGCTTTTCCTAACTGACGGCATTTCCTGTACTATTCGATATTATTTTATCTTGTTTTATTATTTTATCTGTTTTATTATATGTTTTGGATCTTATTTTATTGTATTGTATTGCATTGTTCTCATTGTCTTGGATTATCTGTCCTTATTGTTAAAGGAGAAACCCGCTCATTTTTGACCCCATTTCCGTTGTCCCCAGGGTCATCCCGACTTATTAGAAGCAAAAAAACCAACAAAAATTGACGTTGCCTAGCCCGAGATCTGTACCTGCCTGGCAGCCTTCCAGACTCGCTCCAATGCTAACCCATTGGGGCAAGTTTTATCTGCTTTCCTGGGCCTCAGAAAACAATTCCAAGACCTATGCCACACAGGTTGAGTCCGTACGAGACACGACGGCGCTTGTTTAGCTCAAATAGTGTGGCAAAACGTCATAAATATGTATGTTTTTGTAGTTACTCACCTCAAATCACCCTGCAGACATTAGCAGTAGATAGCCGAGCGCCTGTCGTCCCTCCCAGTCACTGCAGAAACAAAAAAGTTTTCCTTTTAGTTTTGATTTTGTACCCATAAAGAAACGACCGAGCTATGGAGTCGTCATGTACGTAATAAATCCATGAAGCTGTTATGTCCATATGTATGACTATGTTACAACATAGCAACGATAGCTTCAGCTAGTAACGTGCCGGGCACTCGTCCGTCCCAGTCACCACAGAAACGAAAACGTTTTCCTCGTAGATTTCGTATCCATAACGAAACGATGTCACACACAATGTTACAACTGTCACAAAGGCTAAGCAATCTTACTATGTAGTTACACTGTCATATGGACATGATGGCACTGCTCAATGGAAAGAAGTTTGTCGGAGCGAGTCTGGAAGGCTGCCAGGCAGGTACAGATCTCGGGCTAGGCAACGTCAATTTTTGTCGTTTTTTTTACTTCTAATAAGTCGGGATGACCCTGGGGACAATGAAAATGGGGTAAAAAATGACCAGATTTCTCCTTTAAGCACTTTGTAACTTTGTTTTGAAAGGTGCTATATAAATAAGGTCATTGTTATTATTATCAAATCAAATCAAACTTTATTTATATAGCACTTTTCATACTTTAAAGTAGCACAATGTGCCTCACAGAAAATAAAAGCGAACAAAACAAAAACAAGATATGAACAACAAAGAACACCATGAAACCCAAGCCTCCCACCCCCACAAATATACACACAGAGATACACACAGAGACATACACACCCACACACATACACTAGCTGTTATTGTTGTTGTAATTCTTATTATTGTTGTTGTTATTACTATCATTGTTATTATTATTATTTTAGTTTACATGCTGATTATTTGATTGGTCATATATTTGGGCTAATGTGTGTGAATTAACTTCATAGTGGAAACAAACACTTGGTTTGTAAGGGTGGCAGTTTTGGCATTTGACTCAACCTGATAAAGTGAAATAACAGGTTGTTCTGCTTCACTGTGACGACACAGACACACACTAAGAAAACATTTGCCTTCAAACCAGAACCACCACTTTCACTAAGAAACATCTACAGAAGGGAATACTGGGTCAATCTGAGACTAAATGGCTGCCAGTTTAGAGGAAGATCTCTGCTGTTCAGTCTGCAGTGAAGTCTTCAAAGATCCTGTCATCCTGTCATGTAGTCACAGCTTCTGTCGAGTCTGTCTGCAGAGCTGGTGGACAGAGAAAGAAATCCAAGACTGTCCAGGTTGTAAGAGAAGGCATTCAAAGGATATTCTACTTTCCAACTTGGCTTTGAAGAAGCTGTGTGAGCGTTTCTTACAGGAGAGAGGTCTTTTCTCTCCAGAGGCTGCCTGCAGTCTGCACTCGGAGAAACTCCAACTCTTCTGTCTGGACCATCAGCAGCTAGTGTGTCTTGTCTGCAGAGGTTCAGAACAACACGCCAACCACAGATTCAAACCCATTGATGAAGCTGCACGCCAACACAAGAAGGAACTTGGGGAAACTCTGGAGCTCTTAAAGGAGAAGTTAAAGGTTTCTGAAGTCAAAGTGAAGTCTGATCAAATACGTGAACACATCAAGTTCCAGGTCCGACACACAGAAAGGCAGATTAAGGAGCAGTTCAACAAGCTTCACCACTTTCTAGATGAGGAAGAGGAGGCCAGGATCTCTGCACTGAGGGAGGAAGAGGAACAGAAGAGTCAGATGGTTAAAGAGAAGATGGAGGTTCTGAGCAGAGAGATAGCAGCTCTTTCTGACACAATCCGAGCCACGGAGGAGGAACTGAGAGCTGAAGGCGTCTCATTCCTGCACAACTACAAGGCTGCAGTGGAACGAGTCCAGCAGCACTCCCTTCTGGAGGATCCGCCGCTGTTCTCGGGAGCTCTGATAGACCAGGCCAAACACCTGGGAAACCTGACCTTCAACATCTGGAACAAGATGAAGGACGTGGTCTCCTACGCTCCTCTGATTCTGGACCCAAACACTGCCGGTACAAGACTCATCCTGTCTGAAGACCTGACCAGCGTGAGACCAGGAAAGAAACGGCAGCTTCCCGGTAACCCTGAGAGGATTGATGGGTACTATTACTTCTCTGTCCTGGGCTCTGTGGGCTTTAACTCTGGGACTCACAGCTGGGACATCCAGGTTGGAGACAGTGAAGTCTGGTCAGTGGGTGTGTTGGCAGAGACCGTTCAGAGGAAGGGAGTCATACCGTCCGGATTATGGAAAATAGAGTTCTTCTATGGGAAATACAACATGTTCTCCCCATCAGATCAAGACACTGATCTCGTAGTGCAGGAGAAGCTTCAGAGGATCCGGGTGACTCTTGACTGGAACAAAGGAAAGCTGTCGTTCTCTGATCCTGATACGAACACACACATACACACCTTCACACACACATTCACCGAGAGAATGTTCCCATACATTAACACTGTGAGTCTCCCACTGACGGTTTTACCAGTGAAGGTATCTGTAGAACAACATGAGGAGGAGGATGGACAATGTGAGGAGGATAATGAGGATCATTATGATGATGATGACTGATGATACCGATGATGAAGATGAAGACGACACCAACGATGAACATCATTATTATATTCTGACATATTTGTATAAAACATACTGAATGTTCTTCTCTGAGTCATTGAGGAATTTGTGACTATGTTGGCCTGATGATGCTGTTGGTTGTGATGGCGGTTGACATCTACTTGTTGACAAGTATTTGTTTTTTGAGTCAAAGATGTTAAATCAACAGACATTTTCATCTAAATTAAGCTTTGTTTCAGTCAAAGTGTATTCTTCTAAACGGTCCATGATACAGTATACAGATGTATTCAGTTTTACATTACTGCAGGTTTACTGCTGTGTATACAACACAAAAATAGAATAACTCAGATCCAGTCAATATCTCCTGTTTCAAAGTTACCGGACCTGTTAATAATTAAGTTGTGATTGATGTAGCTTGCAATGCATTTTGGTGGTGGGAGGGGCTTTGATTATTAATTATTCATAATGTCTGTCTGTGTAGCTCAACAGAAGGTAAAAGCTGGTAGAGCTGTGAAGCTCATTAATTTAGGATAAAATGTAAGATATCATCTAAGATAAAATGTAAAGACATTTTATCTTAGATGTGCTGCACTCAGCGGCTAGAAATGAGATTAAAGCCTCAACTGGAAAATGAAAGTGTCTCGTGAAGCAGAAATGAGGACCTTGCTCACTGCCACCAGCTCCTCTATGACTTCACCTCAACTGTATTGGCAGCTAAATTTGCCTTCTACCTGTCTAGAATCAACTTTTCCGCCTCCAACCCCAGGAAACTCTTCTCCATGTTCTCCTCCCTCCTCAGGGAAAAGATAACCAAACCTGTATTCGGTCTCATATAATAGGCTTTGTACTCAAATGCCAATAATTAATAACTATAAGCATATGAGTACAAAAAGTTGAAGGATTTATGAATTTTTTGCAGAGAAGAGGTTGATATCACTCACAATTATACAACATTAATAACACAGCAGGATGCTTAAAAGGGGTTTATTAACAATAAACAAATAAACGTACACTAATTCTAAGTGGCCTATCTAACTAAATACTATACGTGTGTGTGTGTGTGTGTGTGTGTCAAGTCGCCAATGGTAATCAAATAGTTCCTATCTTGTAGATATGACTTGAACCAGCTTAAAGCCCAAGTTATGCTTCCGCGTTGACACAACGCAAGGGGGCTTGCGGACCCCTTATGTCCAACGCAAACCTCCCAAAAATCCTAGACGTGCGTCGAGGCGACGCAACACCAACGCAGCGGCATTGGCTGTGATTGGTCCGCTAACTACATCCGCTGGAGACCGCTTTTCCGGTTTCCTCATAAACACCACCATTTAAACTTTTAATAGGCTACTTTTATTGTTTGCACCTTGTCGCGCACAAAGAAATAAAACACCAAGTTCTGAAAAATTGTGGATGTTTAAAGCCGGAAAGTAAACAAATAGGCTATAACGAGGCTAACGACGATATATGCCAAGAGTCTCGGTCGGTCTGTCAGCCTTTACAAAAAACATAGCGCCCTTTACCGGTGTGGCATTGAATTGCATTTCAATACGTAAACCCAACGCAGAACCATCACGGTCTCCCAGCAACTGCGTGGCCATTGCGTGATCACTACGCGGAAGCATAACCGAGCCTTAAGACTGTGCCTGACAGCCCCACCCAGTTTTCCAACCTGTCCAAAATGATTGAGTGGTTGACTGTCAAATGCAGCACTGAGGTCCAATAGCATTAACCAAGAAAGTAAAAGATATCAGCTCCTCAGGTCTCATTCCAGCGGCTTTTAAGACGGCTACAGTGAAGCCCCTCCTAAAGAAAACCACCCTAGTCGCTGCTGACATCCAAAGCTACAGACCTGTATCTCTTCTTTCATTCCCCTCTAAAACCTTGGAACGTGCCGCCTACAATCGTCAATCTATCTCTCACAGAACAACCTCCTTGACTGCTCACTCCACTGAGACAGCCCTCCTCACAGTGACTGAGTCCCTGCGAAACGCCAGAGCCTCATCCCACTCCTCTGTTCTCATTCTCCTCGACTTACCTGCTGCATTCGACACAGTCAACCACCAAATCCTCCTCTCCACCCTGGCTGAACTTGGCATCACTGACTCTGCTCTAACCTGGTTCACATCATACCTGCTCTATGTCCAAACCCTGTTCTCTGGAAACGAGTGTCCCTCAAGGCTCAGTACTAAGACCGCTTCTGTTCTCATTATACACCACATCACTAGGCTCTGTAATCAAATCACATGGATTCTCCTCCCATTGTTATGCAGATGACACTATGCTCCGATAGAACAACATAAATCATCCGGTTTTAGAAAAAAAAGTAGAGCCTGTTGTTTGTTTTGCAAAAAATCGACAGAGCCCGGATCATCCTGTCCACTCAGCCCACAGGACTGTGTTCGTGCACACACAGAGCCCCTCCGTCCTCGGGTCGTTCCACTATCACAGGGGGGAGGTGGAGGGAATTAGCAACAAGCTTCCAATTCCTCGGTTAAAAACCGAAACTAGGAGGTCCAAAACAACCAACCAACAACACCAGTGGAAAATAAGAAGAAAAAAAAAGAAAGAAAGATTGCGATTCAATAGAGAGTCAACATCGGACCTGCCTTTCAAAGGTTGCATGATCTAAGGGATTTCAAAGGGCACGAAGTCGAGGGGAAGGAGCTCGGTGGTCGTGGGGGAGGAGCGTGAGAGTTGTTAACATTCAAAATCTTACAGAGTGCCCTCGATCCACCGGACTTGCCAACTGGGACTTTAAACATCCAATCTCAGATGCATTGCTTGGTATGGTGATGAAGCTCAGTACACGGGCGGTGCTCGCCGGCTCTCAATAAATCTTCTCCAGGACTTTGTTAGTCAATGCTCTCCAGGTGTAGACAGTCCACAAAGGAGTACAGAGACTTTGATTTTATGCCTGATGCTTATTCAGAGGCATTTTTTTAGGCAACGTCAATTTTTGTTGTTTTTTTTCTAATAAGTCGGGATGACATGGGGACAACGAAAATGGGGTAAAAAATGACCAGATTTCTCCTTTAACACTTACCTTGAATTATGAAGCTAACTTAATTTATAGCTTCTCAAAGCCCAGACGGAGCCAGATGCAGTAAGGTTGCTGCTTGCTTGCATATATCACTACAGGTAATTTGCCCTGGTTTACCATGTGAATCGACTGAAAGGGAACTGCACCTGAAATCTACATGCACGTAATCTTATATTTGAAAATCATTTTGTTCAGCTTTTAACATGGTTCTCCCGTCATAAAATTATTTAATATTCATCACATTATTATTCCTTGCTGTGTTTTTCAGTGCGCTGCCACGATTGTTATACTCTGCATCGGAGAGACACACAACCTGATCAACTATGTCTCCTTCATCAACTATCTGTCATATGGCGTCACCATCGCAGGCCTGCTGTACTACCGCTGGAAGAAACCCAACCTGTACCGGCCCATCAAGGTACCAATACTATACCAGAAGTGGGATGTAGCCTAGTACTCAGGAACTGTAGCCTACTTAAGAGAAAATAATGAGGTACTTTACGATCGGCATCCTGAAAAGTGAAGCCAAAGCTCAAGTGCCTTGAAAATTGCATTATCTCTACGCAGGGGGCGACTCCTCTGCTTGAAAAAACAAGTAGGAAGTCAATGGGAAATGAGCCTACTTCTCAAACATTGTAAACATGTGTTTATGGTCTTAATCTTTAGTTTCAAGTCTTCTTCAATCCAGCATGATGTTCATTTTGTAAATCATGGTCCATTTAGAGTGAAATAGAGAAGAAGGCGGGGGATGCTTTAGGGCGTGGCTACCTTGTCCGTGTTTTCGTCTTACAACTTTAACCCTTTAATCAAGTTAGTTGTAATATTTTGGTAGTTATAACTCCCGTTCAGTCAATCATGACACAAGGGGCCCTAGTTTCGTAGACCAGGCGCAGTCAGCTTTCAGCGCACCTGCGCCGCGCCGACGGGGTGTGTCCGCCTGGACTTTGCAAGTTTCGTGCACCGCGCAGGCTCGCACAGGCACACCTCCCGTCCCGCCCACCGGTGCAAGTGGGAAAGAGGGAGGAGAAGAAGGCGTGAGTGGGAGACGAGGAGGAGACGAGGCGTGGACTGGGATTAATACAGCCGATTCAGATCTTCACCAATCAAATGAGCTCCTCTCCTTTAATGCGTTAGGGGAGGTTCAGTGCAAGATCCGTCACTTGACAACCCGATGACAGAAGCAGCGCCGCCGCTCCCACCACGCGCATCACGCGCTGTGCGCGCGTATCATAATAATAACAATGCCGATATTATAAAAAACAGGCGAGAGAGAGGGAGATGTTTTGGTCCGAGAGGCTGAGTTTCCGTTACGCGTGCCATCCGCCTTTGATCTGACGTCAGATGTGACGGGACAATCTATATAGATATAAATTCACGTGTTGATTCATTAGTTGCATTAAATAGTGTTTGTTGTGATTATTTATTGCATTTAAATGTGCCTGGAACTGTGGAAACCTGCCTGTGAGGTCTCGGTGACGTGTGCGCACTGCGCGCCGGTCCGCCAAACTTCCGATCCGCCAGCTGTGATTCGCATTGAATCAATGGACTTTATTTACGCCTTGCGCCGAAAGTAGACCAGGTCGGAGCTGGCGAGCTTTCAGCGCAGTCTCGGCGAGGCTTTTTGCCATGAAACTTCCGCTACGCCAAGCTGAATCTGTGACGCCTCCTCCTGCTGCGCCGCCACACCCATCTTGGTGCAGGCGATCCACCAAACTGCCAAACTGACGGTGCGCAAGGCTGCGCGGGTCGAAACTTGCACTGCGCCGGCTGCGCCACCCTGCGCCGCCCTGCGCTGGTCTACGAAACTAGGGCCCATTGTGTTCCTCTCACAGGCATTTATTCTCTTCAATCGAGGAATTGTCAAGAAAAGTTCACAGGTCGACGAATGTCGTAAGAACTCATTGGCCTTCTTAACTAAACGGAGTTAAGGACACTTTATTCTTCTTCTTTCATCTGCTACTTTCATACCGGACTTATTGACCGCTGGTCACCTCAAGCATGGTGAAGGTAAAGTGCGTCAACACAAAACGGCGTGAGAGCACTGACACCGGCGGACATTGGTTCCGCTACAATAAACAGTTCCTTTTACACACAATTACATCCATGTAAAATAACAAAAATATATTCCCTTATTTAAACTTAAATTATTCACATTTTATTCATATTTTAACTACCAATTATTTATTAATTATTTAAATGAACTTAAGTAGTATAACTGACTTTGATGGCAGCTACAGTAGTCTTAAAATGCAAACAAACCAAGATGGCAATGGCAAAAAACCAACATCACGGTGAAAATGTCCACTTCTTATTTACAGTCCCTTTGGGAATTTTTGTTACTTTACAAATTAACATTTTTTGTAAACAAACATGAAGATTTAATCATTTTTAATGTCAAACATTTCCTGGTTCAAGCTTTTCTAATGACACGATGTATTGCTTTTCCTTTTAATAATCTTAATAATTGTAATGTATCATTAATAATGTTACAATATTCATAATTAATATTAATAATTGTCAAAACAAACATTGTGAATGTGTCACTTTGACTGATTATACTGACATCAATTTACTGAAGAAACATTTCCAAGCTGGACTCTCTACAAAGTATAATTTACTATTTTTACAATGTAGTATTAGGACTTTTAGGGAAATAAAAGATCTGAGTACATATTACCACTTTAAAAAAAAAATCCATAACCTGGTAATGATTGTAAACTTTTAACCTTGTGTTTCCTTCAGGTGAACCTGTTGGTTCCTGTGTGCTACCTGATGTTCTGGGCGCTGCTGCTGGGTTTCAGCCTTTACTCAGAGCCGGTGGTTTGTGGCGTTGGCTTAGTCATCATGCTCACTGGTGTACCTGTGTACTTCCTGGGCGTCCATTGGAAAGAAAAACCAAAGTGCATCTACAACTTCATTGGTGAGTTTCTAAAGGAAAGGTTTTGACTCTTTTCTTTGTATCTTATATGTAACTTGTTCATACGTCTCACTTGCTCACTGTTTGTGAAACAGTCATAAAATAATAATAATAAAATAATCTATTGGTTTTGCATTGAGTGACAGTCTGGAAGTCACTACGCAACAAAACCAGTTGCCAGAGTTAGGTTTGGGAAAACATTGTGGGGAGGAATGGAGCTCCCTGCACTACTGGACAGTCCAGAGGGGGAGGGGCCTGCAGATCGTGACGTTATTCCCATATACCATACCATACCATATACCCATACAACCAGAGAGTTTATGATTACATGTTTTACCAGAATACAAAATACTTTATAATTCTAGACTCATTGCACTAATGTAAAACAATTTGAGTGAAAATTCTTATATTTTTTCATGTCACTATCTGTCACCTCGTGTCCACCACGAAAAAATATCGTAACTGAATTTCTATTGGCATTGTTTTTTACGAAAACTTTGACTATTTGTTTCCCTGTACAAAAAACAGTAGAATGCGTTTTGGGACTCTTTCACAACCGGCCATGAGACTGAGCTTCTACACAATGTAATGTATAACCCTTGTTTTCCTGCAGAGAGGGCGACGTACGTGGGCCAGAGGTTGTGCTTCGTGGTCTTTCCTCAAATCGACCCCATCGTGATCGCCAATCCTTCAGAATGGACTGACCGGTCATCAGGCAGTAGCAGTTTGTCTGCCAATTCCTAAAACTTTTACTCTGAAAATATGAAGATCTTTTGTTTTTTGCCTCTTTTATTTTTATCCTGTCACTGTGTAAAGTCCGGACACTTCTTCCCAGTTTGGGAGCTGCCTGTCTGACCTTTGACCCTCTGAGACTCCCTGGTTTCCCGACAGCAGATTGGAAACCCCTGTTCTTCTGCGCAGACTGCTTGCGCTTTTTATTTTATCCTCTTTTCTACTAAGTCGTCAAGTTCCAACAACCTAATGCCAACCATGTCACGCTGTGGATTCATTTCCATTTTGGACCCTTTTGTTCCTTTTTTCTCTAACATGACAGAACACTGACCGACTCTTTCTTCTGAATTTTATGGCTGATTTATTGTTTCTTAAGGCCTTTTCACACCAAGCCCCAAACAAATCTATAGCTAGTATTCTGAAACCTGTCTTCATTTATTTGTATTCTTCTTTCCCCCTGTATGGCTGTTTGTAGTAGCGTGTTTTCCATCCTAATATACAGATTTCTGAGGTTCCGCCAGTCTGGCATCTTGTTCTACTGGAGGAAGAGGTTTGGTCAGTATTTTAGGTATAAGTGTCTGAGAGCCGAAGTGACAACCAGAACTGAGGTTTCTGGATCAGAAATGTCTAAACACAACTGTATTGTTCTTCACTCCGTGTCTAGATTAGAGATAAACGAAACTGATCCGAGTTCACTCACTTGAGTATATCACCCAGCGCATAAAAATCCTGTTCCCCTCAAGATGAACTCTAGTAACTTCCACTGACTGTTTATACACCTGCAGAGCCATGTCATCAGCCTCAGCTGTACTTAGTGTTTACTAAGATGGTGAACATGGTAAATATACCACACATACCTGCTCAACAAGTCCCTTCCAGTTTCCCACAGTGGATTTTGGAAAAATAAATAGTCAACGGCGAGAGACAAATAAATTTGCCTCCCATTTGAAAAGTATCATCAATTACACAAAGGCCTACACTAGATTGCCAAAGGTATTAACTGACCCATCCAAATAATTGAAATCAGGTGTTCCCATCACTTCTATGGCCACAGATGTATAAAAGCAAGCACCTAGGCATGCAGACTGTTTCTACAAACATGTGAAAGAATGCGTCGCCCTCAGGAGCTCAGTGAATTCCAGCGTGGTACTGTGATAGGATGCCACCTGTGCAACAAGTCCAGTCATTACATTTCCTCACTCCTAGCTATTCCACAGTCAACTGTCAGTGGGATTATAACAAAGTGGAAGCAATTGGGAATGACAGCAACTTAACAAGAAGTGGTAGACCACGTAAAATGACGGAGCGGGGTCAGCGGATGCTGAGGCACAGAGGTCACCAACTTTCTGCAGAGTCAATCACTACAGACCTCCAAACTTCATGTGGCCTTCAGATTAGCTCAAGAACAGTGTAGAGAGCTTCATGGAATGGGTTTCCATGGCGATCAGCTGCATCCAAGCCATACTTTAGCAAGTGCAATGCAAAGCATCGGATGCAGTGGTGTAAAGCAGCCGCCACTGGACTCTAGAGCAGTGAAGATGTGTTCTCTGGAGTGACCAATCACGCTTCTCCATCTGGCAATCTGATGGACGAGTCTGGGTTTGGCGGTTGCCAGGACAACGGTACTTGTGCATTGTGCCAGGTGTAAAGTTTGGTGGAGGGGGATTATGGTGTTTTTCAGAAGCTGGGCTTGGCCCCTTAGTTCCAGTGAAAGGAACTCCGAATGCTTCAGCATACCAAGAGATGTTGGACAATTCCATGCCCCAACTTTGTGGACCAGTTTGGGGAAGGCCCCTTCCTGTTCCAACATGACTGTGCACCAGTTCACAAAGCAAGGTCCATAAAGACATGGATGGGAGAGTTTGGAGTGGATGAACTTGACTGTCCTGACCTCAACCTGATAGAACACCTTTGGGATGAATTAGAGTGGAGACTGAGAGCCAGGCCTTCCCTCCAACATCAGTGTGTGACCTCACAAATACACTTCTGGAAGAATGGTCAAAAAGTCGCATAAACACACTCCTAAACCTTGTGGAAAGCCTTCCAGAAGAATTGAAGCTGTTATAGCTGCAAAGGGTGGACCGATGTCATATTAAACCTTATGGATTAAGAATGGGATGTCACTTAAGTTCATATGCGAATCAAGGCAGGTAAGCGAATACTTTTGCAATATAGCGTAGCATAGTTTGTCAATTTAAAATATATATTTTTAACATCAAGAAAGGCACAGTTTGTCATATAATTTAGAAGAAAAAAGGATTTTCCATTGACTAACATACATTTAATTTACAAAATGATTGAAATAGGGTGCGGGAAAGGGGCGGGACCTCACCTCTTTATTGTTAGCATACCAATGTCAGCATTCAGCTAAAACCATATCATACAGAGCTACTAGCATGGCTGTATACTCTGGCTTAAAAGGCATGTAATATTAATTTGATATTTCTGTTTGAGCAGCATTTAAAAAACAATGTTTCCCACAAACCCAACAGAAGAAGCGAAGACATGGCTAATCTAGAGCAAAAACATGGAAAGCTGAAGTGGATATAATGGATAAAGGAGAAACCAATAGAAACATTTTTGTTCTCTGCTAACAAATTAATTGTTTCTAACTTTGGGTTTGAATTGTAATATCTTAGATTCTACATACTAATTTATATCAGAGTAGGTACAGTGAACAGAACACTTTTTCAGAAACACCACTTTTTCAGAAACACAAGGTAATGTTACTCAATGTACTCAAAGCACAAAAAAGTCTTCATTATGTAGACTGGCCCATTTCAGAATGATATATTGGATCATTATTAAAAATAAATTAAAGTGTAATTAAAGTGTCACTATTGCTTAATAATTCATCATACTCTATTTGTTGGGTATATTTTGTCCTTTCAATCAGACTGAAGTAACTAGATGCTAAACTAAATACAGTCAGGTATAGAAGTGTTAAGTGAGGTACAAGAACCTTAAAATTGTATGTGAAATGTACTTATTCCTGCCTGCATAGATTGAATGTGACTTGATGTGTAAAGGCCTTTACTGGGGAAAAATGTATATTCAAATGTTGTTTATTAACTGACTCACTATTTGTAATATATTTTCCATGTGACTTTTTGCTTTGTATGTATTGCATTTGATTATTTGAGAAGCACTTTGGTCTTCCATCATCTGTTTTCTGTCCGTGCCGTTCAGTTTGAACTGTTCTCCTCACATTTGTAAAAACCTGATGCCACCAGACTCATTTTGCACAAATCTCCGTCATATCATTGAGACCAAGGGCAAGATAAGATTTACTAATCGACTGTTAACAAAGTAGTTATGTTCATTTGATCTGCTGCTGCTATCATGTCAATACCCATAACTCTGGTTTGTTGGAATCCACTAATTTAATATGGAAGTATAGTAGTATATTAAGCCATGCTAACGAAATGTTTGACTGAGACGGAATCTGCCATTGTTATAAATATCATTAATGTAATTCCACTTGTTCTTGTTTGGGAATTAACCACTACTCAAGTTGGCTCAATAACACCTCACTCAGTGTGGTCACTTATCATTTGATGATTTTATATGGCACATAACACTTTGCAGGTGTTACCACTGATGCATCTGCCTATTGTATTGTTGTCAGAAAACTATGTTATTATAAAACAAACAAACAAGTGATTTAATTAAAGACAGGCTAAGTGTCCCGCATGGGACCTTATTTCAATAATATATGTACGGTAGTCAACAACGAGGGACAAATATTTTTTTGCTTCCATTTGAATTCTCTCATGAATTACACAAATGATGTTTTTCAATTTAAAAGATCATTTTGCAAGTCAATAAAGTGTTGGTTTGTCGTAGGTTTGTTGTATTATTTAGTTTTTCTGCGAAACGGTCAATGAAATACATCTCTCGTCTCCCACAATGTTCATCACCAACACGCCCGCTAGCTTGGATAATTAGCTAGCTAGCTAACTTAGCTACGTTCCATCCTAAATGTAAAGTTAACTTAGCTGATGTGTTTTATGCAGACACAGAGAGACCTGTTGTTATAGTAACGTTACATCCTGGTACCCAACACACAGAGAGACCTGTTGTTATAGTAACGTTACATCCTGGTACCCAACACACAGAGAGACCTGTTGTTATAGTAACGTTACATCCTGGTACCAAACACACAGAGAGACCTGTTGTTAGTGTGAGGAACGTTACATCCTGGTACCCAACACACAGATAGACCTGTTGTTATAGTAACGTTACATCCTGGTACCCAACACACAGATAGACCTGTTGTTAGTGTGAGTAATGTTACATCCTGGTACCTGTGGAAGAAAACTCTTCAGGTCCAATTCAGTGGCTGGTTCAAATGAGGTTTAATCACTGACAGTGGAGAAAAGACAATGTCGCGGTTGCCACACAGCCCAATCTGCAATGATGTGAGGCAAGAGACAACTTATACAGGACCAAAGGGGCAGGTCTAAACAGTGGATTTACATAGATTCAATACGCGTCTCACCGAGGGGAAGAGACTTCCTGAGACAACATAAAAGTGTGACTTCCCTCGGAACAGCTGGGTTCTTTCTACATAGTGTCACAACAGGGGCCATTCATGAAGGCCTTGATCAAGTATGTGAGGTGAAGGTGTTTCGGGGACGGTCCAGGAAGGGGGACAGACCAGAGGTTCTTTTCATCAACATGACAAGGCTTACATACAATGAATGCAGCTCAGCAGGACATTTGATGTTTAGAGAGAAAGGAACATTATACCAAAACCAAATAAGAATTCTAAGGTAACACAATTTCTTCTACATACCCAACACACAGAGAGATCTGTTGTTATAGTAACGTTACATCCTGGTACCCAACACACCGAGAGACCTGTTGTTATACGGTAGTAATGTTACATCCTGGTACACAACACACAGAGAGACCTGTTGTTAGTGTGAGTAACGTTACATCCTGGTACCCAACACACAGAGAGACCTGTTGTGTGAGTAACGTTACTTCCTGGTACCCAACACACAGAGATACCTGTTGTTATAGTAACGTTACATCCTGGTACCCAACACACAGAGATACCTGTTGTTATAGTAACGTTACATCCTGGTACCCAACACACAGAGAGACCTGTTGTTATAGTAACGTTACATCCTTGTACCCAACACACGGAGAGACCTGTTGTTATAGTAACGTTACATCCTGGTACCCAACACACGGAGAGGCCTGTTGTTATAGTAACGTTACATCCTGGTACCCAACACACAGAGAGACCTGTTGTTAGTGTGAGAAACGTTACATCCTGATGATACGAGTCATACAGGCTAAAAGAAAATATTTTTCTCTCACCATTGGCAACAATTTTCCGAAATAATGTCCCTGGGTGGTCCACCTATAGCGACATGAGATATCATCTCTAATGTTTGCAAGTTTGCATTGTTAAACTCTTGATCAAATCATTATTTAATAACTCTGCAGTTGTTGAGATAAGAACACAACAATGTGTCATAATGCAAAATATAATGATTAATAGCAGAGGGTATGCACAGAAAGCAAGTGGTATTTTATGCTAAAATACTTTTATTAAAAGTCTGAGTTTTGGTTTCAATAGTTGTCCAACACATTACATATATACAGTATATATAGGATGAATGATGCATTAATATTTTAATCACTCACTTTTTCTTCTTTGTTGTTTGTTTTCAAAGATCATTCTGGAGCCTTTTCAACACTTCATTTGATTTATTTTGTATTCATTTTTCTACAACTATGATTAGTGCCTCCTTTTCATTGATGCATTGCATTGTGGGACCATGAACAACAAATTCCTGTCGAGTGTGTATTTTGACTGTTTTTGGGTACACTTAATCTGTTACTTCTCTACCCGCTTTGAGGTAGTATGTTGGATGGAATTGTGATGCAGCTTCTCTTAGTCATGCCCATGTCTGTAACTGTTTATGTGTTACTGTACATTCATGCATTGCTCTTTGTTTCACCTGCTTCCGCTCAGGTGTTGAGACCAGCTGATTGAGGATATTTCTGTTTAATATGTAATTGTTAGTTTCAACAATTAGTCCATTTGTCATGTAGGTGATTGACAGAAAATGAATTTTCTAACTTCTTTGATTTGATGTTCATGTAAAAAACGATTTGCTTACTTTTCACTTTAATTTTGTTAATACTGTTAATAATAATGTTGAGGTCTGGACCAAACAAACACAATGAAGGTGTCACTTTGTGCTCGGTCATTGTGAAATAATTTCTCACGAGTTCACTGTGTAGGAGACATACAGGTTGAGGATGAGGAGCACGGTGTGCTTGAGAGTGTGTGTGTTGCAGAGGTGGTGGTTCACGTTGTAGTGGGCGTGTGCACGTGCAGAAGTGGGTGTGTTTAAAGGTGCGCACTCACCTGTGACACAGATGATGAGAGAGGCAGGGTTGGGTAGTTGCCGTAATTTTTGTTGACCGCTACTCATTCATTCATCACCCTCTTATCTGTTTAATCCGCTGGTTTCCATTCATCCATCTCAGCTGCACTGTAATAGCTCTGTGCTGTTTGTCACTAATAAATGCATCAAAAGCATCTTTGGATCTCAGCGTATCTGTCCTCATAGCCTCTTAGTGTGTCACAAATCTGCGAACCTGAGGACCCAACCTCTTACTCTCAGCGGCTAATAATGTTTGGTAAGGAAGCCGCAACATTTGTCAACAAAAAACTGGCGTTTAATGAAAATCATCAAGCCGCGCCAAAGCACCAAGTCACACGCAAGGATAAGCAGGAGAACAAAGGGGCGACAGCTAAGTGCCACACCACGCCTTCCATTCACCTGGGAACAGGTAGGCCGCAACCTGTTAATGTTCTGTGGATTAAGGAATCCGCTTCGATTGGAATGCATTGAGTCAAATGAGGACAATGTATTAAATGGATGTTCCGCTGGTTGCAGTGGCGCAATGAAGGTGGCGCAACTTCTCCGTGCTTTATTGGATTGTGATGTCGGGACTTTGTGGCATAAATACGTGGCGGCTGGTGTTGTCTAAAGGCCTCTTGCTTGTTGGAATGCTTGGATCGAATCTGCTCTGTCAATGAATTTAAATGCAATTTCTATGGATGGATTTTGAATGCGCTCTTGATGAACTGTGATTGTGTTGCTTCATACAAAATACAATCTAATGGAAATGAGTCAAATAAAAGCTGTTGCTGAATGTTTAAACATGGAAAACGGAAAAAGGGAAATTAAACGGCTCCAGCATGAGCGCAAAAGTGCCGTTAATAAGATGAAAGCGCTTATTCCGCAAATAAAAGCGCACATGGGATCAACAGAAAATGTAACCGAAATCCCCTCACAACTGAACAACTTGAATGCACTGTGTAAAAAGGCCAACGACCACCAAAATGAATTACTGCCACTACTTCCTGAAGATGAAGGTAAAAAACAAAATGAGTGGCTTTCTAGCATTATGGAATACAGTGATGCATTCAAGGAACAAGTGGAAAGATGGATACAGGAAAATCTACATGAAAACTCAAATAAATTCCTGTCGAAAAAAGCAAGGATTTCTATGCTGCTGACCATCCAGTACCTGTTACCACTGTACAAGACCCTCAGGATGAACTTCGTGACAGCATCTCAAATGCAACCAAGAGATCACGCTCACATCATTCCTCATCCTCAGCCTCACACTCATCTGCTCGCTTAAAAATGGTAACAAATCTTGCAATTTTGGCAGCAAAGCAAAAGGCATTAATTGGAAAAACATACATTGGATGAAGAGGAGTTAAAGCTACGCAAAAGAAGAGAACAGCTTTTACTGGAGAATGAATTGCTGAGGAAATGGCAAAATTAAGTGTTATAAAATCACAAAGCAGTGTTGGCGGTAAATCAAAGTCAAAGGTTTCAGATGGGATGAACTCATACTATGAAAGGATACGCTCAAAACAACAATTTAATGTCAATGCCACTGAATTTGTCCCATCACTGCCAGTTAAACTAAAATCCAATGCAATTGAAACCACACAGACAGCTGTAAAGCCTGAAGTCACTCACTCACCTGGCATAGAACCTCTCCCAGGTACTTCTTACATGCTCCAACGTTATTTAACGGCTCCTGAAGATCCTGTGACCAATGTTACACAAATTGATGCATCACAAAATGACAGAGTGCTGGACATAATGACAAAACAAAATTAAATTACAACACTCCTAATGCAACAACAATGCCTCTCAGCACTCTCAAAGAAGGAAATTCGTTGAGTTGAGCGAAACACCAATTATTGGTGTGAGCGAAACACCAATAACAACTGTGACAGACAACTTCCTTGAACAGTACACCAAAGGACATGCAAAAGAGCTGGTGAAGAGCTGTCAGCACATTGAGTCGGACAGAGGATATGTGAAGGCGAAGGCTCTATTGAAAGAGCACTATGGTAATGAGCAAAAGGTGGCAGCAGCATACATGGAGAGAGCTTTGTCATGGCCCACTATTACAACAGAGGATGTGATGGCCCTCCAGGAGTATAGCTTCTTTCTGTGTGGATGCTGCAATGCTATGGAGGATGTGCAGTATTTAAATGATATGGACACGCCCACAAACATGTTGGAAATCATCAGAAAACTGCCCTACAAACTCCGAGACCGCTGGAGGTGCCATGCACGTGACCTGCAGGAAAAGTACAACAGAAGAGCAAGGTTTATGGACATTGCCAACTTTGTTGCAAAACAGGTGAACAGACCCTGTTTTTGGAAACATCCAGGACACTGCTATAATAACCAAACAAATGAAACACAAACCTCACCCTCGGTTAAACATCAGAGGAACCAGATTCGCTACCACGGTGAATCATGTGGAGAGAACAGCCCAACCTGTGAACAAAGCCAAGGATATAAGACAACCAGCCAAGAAGATCTGTCTTTGCTGCGCTGCAGGACACACATTGGATGTATGTGTGCGGTTGGAAAAAATGAGAAAATTGACTTCCTGAAGGAAAATGGCGTTTGTTTTCGCTGCTTGTGTGTAGGACACATCAGCAGGAATTGCCAAAGGAAGATTTCCTGCTCGAAATGTGGCCAAAATCACCAGACTGGGCTCCATAGGGACAGTGTGGCAACTGCAGAAACTGGGAGAAGCGTCCAGGTTACAGTGGACAGCACCTTCGTTTCCAGTGGCCTTACAGGGGCTGGTGAGATGGATTGCAAGCTTCCTTTTGTGCCGGTCAAAGTAAAGGCAAAGAAGGGCAATAAAATCATCCTCACATATGCTTTTTTGGACCAGGGAAGTACTGCGGTGTTCTGTACTGAGAGTCTGAAACACAAGCTCAATCTGTCTGGGAAGAGAGCCAACATTCTTCTCAGGACCATGGGGCAGGAGAAGGTGGTCAATAGCTACATTGTGCCAGAGCTGGAGGTGGCGGCACTTGAAGATGACAGCTTCATTGAATTGCCAAAAGCATATGTGGGATAGTGATACTTGCCATGGACACATAGTCACATGACCAGTTGATTGCCTGCAGCCATGTGACCAGGTGTTAAGCAGGAAGTGATAAAGTGCTGTGTGTCTCAGTGGAGAGTAGTGATGGGCAAAGGGAAGCTTTGAAACAGTTTGAAGCGATGTTTCAGTATGTGTTGAAGCCTTGAAACGAATATGAAACCTGACCTAAGGTGGCATCTAGTGGCCACTTCTGTGAACTACCATGCTCTGGCCAAAGAAAACTCCTAATTATGTGCCACTATAAAATGAGCCAGTCTTAGGTTTCCTTAATTTAAGTAGAATACAGTTTGAATTAAAGAAACATTATTAAAAATAAATAAATGACACATTGTTATATGCAATACAACAATCAAAGATTTTTATTCAAAAATAATATTTGTTCAGCTCTTTTTGAGCTGAGTCTGTTTCTTTTTTTTTTGGATAACACTTCCCCTGCTTTTGGAAAAAATCCTTTCACAGGGTACACTTGTTGCAGGGACACTTAAAAATGTCTTAGTCAGTTGGTACAAATTAAGGAAGACAGCACGTCGCTCTTGCCAGTATTTCAAAGGATCTGCCGTCTTGGAATAGCCGTTTCGAAACAGAGGCGTTCCTTCAATCACTGAACTACAGTCACGTGACATGCGCGTTTCAGAACCGCTTTTCGGCACATCGTTTCGAAACGTTTCGATCCGGGACTTCAGAGAAGCGCCGACACGCCCGTTTCGGAAGTCACATCACTAGTGGAGAGCCCTTTTTGACTTGGCTGCAGCACCCGGTATGGTGTACTCTCCCTCTCATACAGGGTGAAATCTGCAAAACTGATGGTAAGGCTCAGTAGTTTTAAACATGGTTTAGCATGGAGTAGCTCAGGTTTGTGCTAGCCTTTTGTTTGTGTCTCAGCAAGGTAACCATGTGTCTGTGTGCGGCCAACGCTCTTTGTGTTAAGTATTTTAACCTGTGTGGAAATGCTAACATTACATGAAAGATATTTTAAGTAGATTTTATTTATTTATGTTTCAGTTCAGGACTGACCACTGAGGGATGCTGTGGCACAGATACTGGTAAACAATATACATGTGTTTATCTGTATTTTTAAACATATTTTTAGATTGTGGTATTTATAACTTTATTTCCTTTTTAATAGTTGATGCACTGGATTGCTCTCTCTGCTCCCGCACTATTAATTACGTGTTAGTGTTTTACTCATGTGCAATTTCTTGAACTTTGGGCTGGCAAACTAATGCATTTTTGTGTTTTCTTTAAAGGACCAGGCCAGCCATTGTTTTCTACTGTTAATTTACTTTTTGCTGTTTATTTGATTTGTAGGCTTGAGGCAATTAGTGTATATTTTCTACCATACTTGATGTTCTGGGTGGTAGTCATTTGGATGGCGATGTCATCTAATGTTCCTGTTTTCTTTTGTATCTACAGCTTGACTCTGTGAAAAGGTCGGGTCCGCACTGACACACAGCCTCCTTCTGTGGTGGGACTGCATGGGTGACACTCTAGTGGTGTGTATATTTGGTCGTGACACTGCATGTAATTCATCGCGATAAAGCATATGTAAATAGAACTTAAGTGTGTAGTGCATGTGTGGTGGTAGAGTTGCTGTCTCCCTTTTTCTGTCTCCTACAGTCATCTTATGGTTGCTGTGTATGGCTGACCCGCCCTTATTGTGAGAACTGATTGACTTTAACCATCCAATGAGATTGTTGTGATGATTGCCTCATGCCTATGTTTTATCTACATATTGTAATAAAGCCAACTTAACTTTTGCACAGGATACGCCTCTGGTAAATTGTTTCTGCTCGGGGAGGTCAGAGTGGGTCATAAATTGCATTGTAGATATTAAAGGTTGAAGGGGTCCTCCTGCCCCTTAGCGGGAGGTGGCGTTGTCAGACATTTTTAAAGGTAGTCTTAGTACCAGGCACTACACATACACACAGTTGTCAATGCCAGTCCACAAAGCAAACATACCCACAAATAAGGATCTGACAAGGTGGCCATATTTAAAACACATCTCCTTACCACAGATTGAGGAAAAGAGTTGCTGATTGGAACAAATGTCCCACGAGCCATGGAACCGCTGCAAGTCATCCGCAGTGAGCCTAATGGACCCTACGCTATAAGGACAGTGCTGGGCTGGACGGTAAATGGACCACTGACAGGAAATGGTGGAGAGGCCAATTATTGTGAGCAGCCAGTAACTGTGAACTGTGTGTCCATTGTAAATTTGGATGAACTGTGGCAGCCGCAATTTAAGATGGATTTTCCAGAATCTGCTGTGGAGGAACAAGTGGGTCTGTCCAGAGAAGACTTGAGGTTCATGGACATTGTAGGTTTTCTAATAAAACCTTCTCTGTCCACCGGAGCTTATGGCTGACGCGTGTAAAAAAAAGTGTGTCCTCCACAGTGGTCTCTCTTTTACATTATTTATTTGCCAAAAAATACAAAAAGACAAGCACATGTTCCACACGAAATTCCACGATCCAAACACAGTTCCTACACGGTCCTAACACGGTCAGAAAAACCGTGAGCTCCTCTACACAAGTCATCCACATCGCTTCGCTCCTAAAACTTCCTGAGCCTAAAAACGAAACTTAACTCCTTAAAGCTACAGGCTCTTATTTTTATCCACCACACAAATAATCATAACATGAAATATCAACGTTTGTGTGCAACATCAATAATTCAAATATTAATAAAAATAATTACAACTTAAATTGACATTTTTAAATACAATTAAATAATGAAACTAATATAAATCCAAAATGTATTGTACCATGAACTGAAATTACCATGAAATACTTAATCTGGGAATATGGCACCTACATTACCGCCCCCTAATTGTTCTGATAATGCAACTTTTAAGAACAATTACCACAATTATATAAACTTGCAGTAAATATTATTAACAGGTATTCACACTGCCAAACATTAAACTTTCCAACATGAAAAGAGCGCCTTTAATAGGCATAGGAAATGTCCACTGTTTTGTCAATTAACTTCAAACAAGGATACAAAGTCCACTGGCAGCCCATCTTATCTTCATCAGTTGTGGAGAGAAAAGTAGAACGGTAGAAAAAGAGGAAAGAGACAGAGAGAAAGAGAAGGAGAAAGAGCCGGAGGTTACCAGCACTTGGCTCATCGTGGGAGCTCAGTCTTTACCACTGGCTCATTCAGATTCCACCAGCAGGCAGATCTTTGTAATGGGTCTGTCCAAGATGTTAGTCTTTGTCTTTATCCGAACTCTGCGAACAAAACCCTTCTTGTCTGGAACAATCTCGATGATCTTTCCCATAATCCACGAATTCCTCGGCGCACAGTCATCCACCAGCAGAACCATGTCTCCTTCTGCGAAGTTTCGGGAAGCTGTGGCCCACCGCTGACGCTGCTGGAGTTGAGGCAAGTATTCTTTGAGCCACCTCTTCCAAAATAGGTTGGACACATATTGTACTTGCCTCCACCTACGCCGCGCGTAGAGGTCATCCTTGTCAAACAATCCTGGAGGTAAGCTTGGTTTCATTTTTAAAAGCAGGAGATGATTAGGCGTCAACGCCTCCAAGTCGTTTGGGTCATTCGACGCCTTCGTGATAGGCTGGCCATTGATGATTGACTCTGCCTCACACAGCACTGTGTGAAGGCTTTCCTCATCCATGAGCTGTTCTTTCAGAGTGGAGTTCAGCACCTTCCTTACTGATCTTATCAGCCGCTCCCATGTTCCTCCATGATGAGATGCGGCGGGAGGGTTAAACATCCACTTGATTTTGTGTTGATGGAACAGGTGCTGAAACTCTGAGGAATTCCAGTCCGCAATGGACGCCTTCAACTCACGACTTGCTCCAATGAAATTTGTCCCATTGTCTGAGAGAATCTCTTCCACTTGTCCTCGCCGTGCTATAAAACATTGGAGAGCGTTTATGCACGAATCCGTGTCTAATGAGGAGGAGAGCTCAATATGCACTGCACGCACAGCTAGGCAAGTGAATATGACTCCATACCTTTTTATGAGGCTTCTCCCACGTCTCACTTCGAATGGTCCGAAATAGTCCACCCCAACTCTCGTGAAGGGCGGATCATCTGGTAACACTCGTTGTAGTGGGAGGTCAGCCATTAGCTGTTTTCCAGCTTTACCATGCAAGCGGCGACACGCCACACACCTTCCACATATCTTTCTGATTGCCGTGTTGGCACTCGTCATCCAAAACTTCTGACGCAACACTGAGAGCATGTGGTTGCGTCCTCCATGCCCAGTTTCTTTATGAATTTGTTGGAGAACCAAACCCGAAATGTGAAAATCTCTGGACAGAATGACAGGTTGCTTGCTGTTCTCTGGCATGGCTGCCCGACTCAGCCTTCCACCAACTCGCAGCACGCCATCTTGAAGTATGGGGTTCAGCTTATACAAGGGGCTGCTGCGCTTCACATTTTGTCTTTTGTTCAGAGCTGCAATCTCTTCTGAGAATTTCTCCTTCTGACAGAATCTAATAATGTGAAGCTCCGCCTTATCCAGGTCTTCCACTGAAATGTGTGTGCTCTTGTAGCTTTCTTTAAAGGTGTCCATCTGACTTTGGATTAACTGCTGACTACTGCCCAAGCTGGATTCCTCACTGGCTACACACAGTTCTTTCCTCCGTTGACAGAGACTCCAAAGCAAAACTTTAAGCTTCAAGAACCAAGCCACAGTCCGTTTCAACTTCATCCAAGATGAGAAGTAGTGGATCAGTTTCTTGAATGGAGTGACACTTTCTTCCACACCTATGGAGTTTACTATAGGGTCATTCCGTGTCATTTCATCAAATGCCTCCCACCTGACCATCTCAGAATGTCCTGAAAAAATTCAAGTACAAAGACACACTTGTTAGTAGGACAAATCCAAAATATTAAGTCTCTACTGTCAATAGTTTTCTCATGAAACGTCATTGAATGAAGGGTAGTTTAGACGGTTTTTGGCATCATACTCTGAAAAGCCATTTTTAAACAGCAATATCTGGAAAACTATCTCACCTGTGGCCTTCAAAATTTTTACAGAGTATATCTGTTACTAATAGCCTCCAGACATGGAATATCAGGGGTGTAGCTCAATGATAACCTAGTATGGTAGGTACTTAAAATGAGGCTTGTTGAAATAAAGTAGTACATTTGAAGAGTGGCTGAGCTCTCATTTTTAAAGATAAAAGACTTCTATCACTTCTGCCTCTATCTCTGGTGTTAGCTTAAACATTCTACAAAATATGGTCTCTCTCAGATTATTAGTTTCACAGATATTAAGGCTCAAAAATGGAAGTTAACACATCTTTGCCCAACTTCAGAGTCGTATTCCAAAAAACTGACAACACGTATCAGGTCCAAACTTACTTTTTTTGAAAGATCATATTCTTGTTAAAATCATATTAAAAAATCAGGAGGGTGTTTTGCCTCATTTTGTCGCAGTGATTCTTTTTAAATCCTGATATTGGTGGGGTTTTTGTGGCTGGTTTTGGTACTGCATGTCCTAATAGCCTACCAGTAAACATCACAGGAGGGCCATTCAATTGTGTTTTTTACCATTTACCAAAGACTTACATGTCACTAAATGCTACTGATAAATTTAGCCTTACGAAAACATTAAAATGTAGCACAGTTGTAGTAACAGAGGCAATAAGTCCTTGAATGTGAGTTAAACATGGTGAAAGCAGCTTTTAATGTCTTAAACCATGAACAAAAATAGCATAATATTGAAGACTGTACATTATGTCATACTTTAAGTATATAAATACCACAACCAAATCAAATGATAATCTTAATTTCAGCATAAGATTTTACATCACAGTACAAAAGTCTCCAAAGTTTGATATTGAATAACAGTTTGTCTCTATGCTCAATGTGAGGGATCACACATTTTTCATCTTTTAGATCCAATTCCTTCGTCACATTCATTAATTTGTCAGTCACTTTACAAATTGTCTAATGTACATCTCTGCTCTGTTGTGCTCATCTTTTTTGATGGCATACATGCACCCAGTTTCTGTAGAGGGAACGTCAAATCTTGCAATTCTATGCTGCAGTGGGACATTACACACGTCTTCTCTCCTTGGCCAGTAGAAACTCTTGGCAGGGCCATGTGGGTGCATGAACTGAACCAGTACATCTTCATCTTGATCTGAAACATCTCTGATACTTCCTATCCACCATTTCTGATCATAACTCACATCTGTCTCATAGTGAGCATAGAGACAAACTGTTATTCAATATCAAACTTTGGAGACTTTTCTACTCTAATGTAAAATCTTTATGCTCAAATTAAGATTATTATTTGATTTGGTTGTGTAATTTATATACTTAAAGTATGACAAAATGTACAGTCTTCAATATTATGCTATATTTGTTCATAAGACATTAAAAGCTGCTTTCAGCATGTTTAACTCACATTCAAGGACTTATTGCCTCTGTAACTACAACTGTGCTACACTTTAATGTTGTCGTGAGGCTAAATTTATCAGTAGCATTTAGTCACATGTAAGTCTTTGGTAAATGGTAAAAAACACATTTGAATTGCCCTGCTGTGATGTTTACTGGTAGGATAATAAGATATGCAGTACCAAAAACGGCCACAAAAACCCCACCAATATCAGGAATTAAAAAAAATCACTGCGACAAATTGAGGCAAAACACCCTCCCAATTTTTACATATGATTTTAACAAGAATATGATCTTTCAAAAAAAGTAAGTTTGGACCTGATACGTGTTGTCAGTTTTTTGGAATATGACTCTGAATTTGGGCAAAGATGTGTTAACTTCCATTTTTGAGCCTTAATATCTGTGAAACTAATAATCTAAGAGAGACCATATTTTGTAGAATGTTTAAGCTAACCCCAGAGATAGAGGCAGAAGTGACAGAAGTCTTTTATCTGCAAAAATGGGAGCTCAGCCACTCTTCAAATGTACTACTTTATTTCAACAAGCCTCATTTTAAGTACCTACCATACTAGGTTATCATTGAGCTACACCCCTGATATTCCATGTCTGGAGGCTATTAGTAACAGATATACTCTGTAAAAATTTTGAAGGCCACAGGTGAGATAGTTTTCCAGATATTGCTGTTTAAAAATGACTTTTCAGAGTATGATGCCAAAAACCGTCTAAACTACCCTTCATTCAATGACGTTTCATGAGAATACTATTGACAGTAGAGACTTAATATTTTGGATTTGTCCTATTAACAAGTGTGTCTTTGTACTCAAATTTTTTCAGGACATTCTGAGATGGTCAGGTGGGAAGATTTTCAGAAATTTGATGAAATGACACGGAATGACCCTATAACTCTTTTGATCTCAGGATCATCCAAAGCAATTTCTGCATTGCTCAAGGGACTCTTTGGCCAACACTCAACTGGACCGCAAAGGAAGTCTGGACCTGAAATCCAACTTGTGTTTTTCATGAAGTCACCCACCTTTTGCCCTCTAGAGGCGCAGTCAGCTGGATTCTTGTCGGTGCCTACGTGTCTCCATTGTTCCACATCAGAGCCTTTCATAATGGTTGACACTCTGTTTGCCACAAATGTTCGGTAACGTGTTGTTTCATTTTGCAGATACTTCAGTACTACTGTACTATCGGTCCAAAAAATTGACTGTGCAAGGTCACATTGCAACTCTCTTCTCAGAACGCCTTCCATTTTCACTGCTACTGTGGCAGCGGTCAGCTCCATCCGTGGAATGGTAGGCGACCTGAGAGGTGCCACCCTGGACTTGCCCATCATGAATGCACAATGCAACTTATCACCTGACAAACTACTGACCTCCAGGCCTGATACCACGTAAGTACTGACAGGTTTCTCTTCATTCATGGTTCTCAGCAGCATGTCCATTTTTTCGTCCACTAAGCTTCAAGTCATTCATCAGTGCCTCGGTACAAAACGTGGCCGAGCTGCCCGGGTCCAGGAAGGCATACGTCCGCACTATCTCACTTCCAAACTTTGACTTGACTTGGACAGGAACAATTGCGAGCGTGCAGTCGTCCTCCCCGGCCCCAGTCAGCTCATGACCCTCAGACTGAGCACAGACGTATGCACTTAACACTGTCTGACCATCACTGTTAATTTTCCTTTTCTCTGCATCAGCGACTACATCCTTTTTCTTGATGTGCAGAAGTGTGGGATGTGTTAAAGAACACACCTCGCAGCTCACTTTTGCTTTACATAGTTTACTCATGTGACCATACCTGAGACAGCTAAAACAAAGTCTCTTGCTTTTCAAGAATTCCAATTTCTCTTTGTGAAGCTTGCCTTTAAGCTTGTTACAAGTCTCCATGACATGCTCACCTTTACAGAAGAGACACACTAGTGTCGTTGGAGAAGCAGGAGCCGAATGTTCCACTTGCTCTGCATCTCTCTGTTCCAGCTTTACAGCACTTGTGGTGAAAGACTTCCTGCCTTTTTTCTGCTCTTTCTGGTTGCTTTGTTTAGCTAAGGATGTTTTAGCCAACATGTTATCCTTTATGTCACCGAAGACTGAGTGAAGAGCAACTTTGGCCTGTTTGTGAATAAAGTCTGCTAAATCCTTAAACTTGACTCTTCTATCACATTCCCCTTGTATGCGACACACAACACCTCTCCACCTTTCACGCAGCTTGAATGGAAGCTTTGCAACAATAGCCTTCAAGTTTGCAACATTGTCCAGCTCTTCCATGTAGCTCACCTCAGTCATGGTGTTGCAGCATGCTGTCAGGAAGAGTGAAAAGGCGTTCAGAGCCTCTGCATCCTCTGGCTTGATAGGTGTCCAGTCCAACACTTTGTTCATGTAGGCTACAGCTATTTTATAATTGTTTCCAAAATGCTCTTTTAGCAGCTGTTTGGCCTTTTGGTAGCCTGCATCTGGCTTCATGTGAAGGCAACTCTTTATCAGCTCCTTTGGCTATCCGTCAGTGAACTGCTCCAGGTAGTAGAGTCGGTCTTTAAAGCTTTCAGTGCGTGATTCTACGCCATGCTCAAAGGCTCTGACAAATGAATTATAATCTAGAGGATCGCCACTGAAAGTAGGGATGTCTAATGGGGGCAGTGTCATCATTTTCTGTTGTTTTACCATCAGCTCTGTTATGTTGTTCTGTCTTGACATAACACTACAGAGAGTCTCCATGGTACGATCTCCTGTTACAAGATCACCAGTGGGCTGTTGAAATGTGGTAATTTGAGGTTGCAGTGGCCTGAACTCACCATGTCCATTCCTCATGTTGCTAACTGGATTTTGACTCACAGGTAATGGTAAGTATCCAGAATCCATAGTCCAGCCACCCTCTGTACTTACATGTGATAAGCGTTCATTCTCATAATTTTCAAAAACTTTGAGCTTAGCATCAGAGGCTGCAATGGCAGTTTGGAGATCTACTCCAAACTGCCATTGCCATTGAAGCTTATTTTTATCCACCACACAAATAATCACAACATGAAATATCAACGTTTGTGTGCAACATCAATAATTCAAATATGAATAAAAATAATTACAATTTAAATTGACATTTTTAAATAAAATTAAATAATGAAACTAATATAAATCCAAAATGTATTGTACCATGAACTGAAATTACCATGAAATACTTAATCTGGGAATATGGCACCTACAGACATGGTCACAAAGTCAGCCAAACACATCGATGGTCACTACCAGGTCGCCTTGCCTTTGAAAAATTCAAATATCAACATGCCAAATAACAAGAAAGTAGTGGAACAGCCTCTATACCATCTGAAGAGGAGGCTTCAAGGAGATCCAGTGTTTTACAGGGAGTATCACACCTTTATTAATGATCTCCTTGTTAAAGGCTATGATGAAAGAGTTCCTGATGCAGAGCTGGAAAGAAGTGATGGCAGGGTTTGGTATATACTGCACCATGGCATCTACCATCCGACAAAAGGAAAACTCAGAGTTGTGTTTGATTGTGGTGCCAGTTACAAAGGACAGTTTCTGAATGAAGAGCTGTTGCAAGGCCCCGATCTAACCAGCTCACTAATTGGAGTTGTGACCAGGTTCAGGAGGGAACCTGTGGTCATCATGGCTGACGTAGAAGCCATGTTTCACCAGGTGCAAGTGCCCCCAGATGACGCCGACCTGCTGCGATTCCTCTGGTGGCCACAAGGAGAACTGAGCCAAGCACCATGTGAATACAGGATGAAGGTGCACCTTTTCGGGGCTACATCCTTCCCTAGCTGTGCCAACTTCGCCCTCGGGAAATGTGCAGAGGATTTTGGACATGAGCACAAAGAGGAGGCAGTGGACAAGCTGCAGCACTGCTTCTATGTGGATGACTGTTTGGTTGCGACAGAGGAGGAAGCACTCACCCTCTGTCATGAGCTCATATCTCTGAGTGCTAAAGGGGGATTCTGTTTGACCAAGTGGCACAGTAACAGATCTGAAGTGCTTGAGGCCATCCCAGAACCCTACAGAGCTAAAGGCGTGAGGCATTTGGACCTGGAGCGGGAGTTTGTGCCTATTGAAAGAGTGCTGGGTGTAGAGTGGTGTATCAAGTCAGACACCTTTAAATTCAAAATCGTATGGAAGGATAGACCACTCAACCGCAGAGGCATCCTTTCTACTGTGAGCTCTATTTATGACCCTCTGGGTATGTTAAGTCCCCTTGTTCTGACAGCAAAAAGATGTTGAGGGATTTGTGCAGAGGAGGAGTTGGTTGGGATGACCTCATAACAGAGACTGTCTCCAAAGAGTGGCTTAAGTGGATGCAAGGGCTCCACCTACTGGACAACTTTTAGCTAACCAGATGTCTCAAACCTCGGGAGTTTGGAGATGTTATTACTGCGCAACTCCATCATTTCTGCGATGCTTGTGAGGAAGGCTATGGTACAGTCACTTACCTGCTGTTACAGAATGAGCACCTCCAAATGCACAGTGCTCATTATGGGAAAAGCTTGCGTTGCTCCACTGAAGACAGTTACAATTCCAAGAATGGAGCTGATTGCTGCAACAATGGCTAGCCGCATGGATTGCCTGTGGAAGAAAGAGCTACACATGAGTCTTCAGGAATCTGTGTTTTGGACTGATAGTGTTTCAGTGCTGAAATACATTAACAACGAGAGCTCCAGATTCAAGGTGTTTGTTGCCACTCGTGTTTCAGAGATACTGAAATCATCTCACCCTGCTCAGTGGAGGTATGTGGATATAGCTTCAAATCCAGCAGACGCAGCATCCAGAGGGGTCAAAGTGGAGGCATTTCTGAATGACAGACTCTGGTTAGCGGGACCTCTGTTTCTTTGCCAACATGAAACAGAATGGCCTGTGAACCCTGAGCCTGTGAGCCATCTCTCCAAGGAAGATCCAGAGGTGAAGAAAAGTGCCGTTGTCAATGCTGTACAAACTGGAGAGGATCCCACTACTCACCTGATCCATCATTATTCCTCGTGGATCCGATCTGTGGCATGGTGGCTGAAATACAAGGAATGGTTGTGGTCCTGCGAAAGATTTAAAAGCGCTGCTGTCCAGGGAGCTCTTACAGTGGAGGACATTGACAAGGCGGAGCTGGCTATAATTCAGTTTTGCCAGAGGAGAAAGTTCTTAGAGGAGCTCTTGTGTCTGAAAAGGGACAAAATGTCAAGAAAAGTAGTCACCTGTACAAGTTGTGTCCAAGGCTGGAGGATGGAGTCTTGCGTGTGGGAGGACGGCTCAGTAAAGCAGCACTGCCTTTGGAGTCTAAGCATCCTATCATTCTGGCAAAAGACCTTCATATTTCTACCCTGCTGCTGAGAAATAAACATCAAGAGGTAGGACACAGCGGCTGCATCATATGTTGTCCATACTGGATGATAGGAGTAAGTACTGCCATTAGGAGTTCTGTCCAAGTGCACCATCTGCAGAAGACTTAACGCAACTCCAGTTTACCCACAGATGGCAGACTTGCCCACAGAACGACTCAAGCCTGATGAACCTCCATTCACTTGTGTGGGAGTTGACTATTTTGGACCCTTCGAAGTAAGGAGCAGGAGGAGTACAGTGAAAAGATATTGTGTCATATTTACTTGCCTTGCATTGAGAGCTATTCACCTTGAGGTGGCACCTTCTCTGGATACTGACTCCTTCATAAATGCACTGAGGCGTTTTATATCCAGAAGAGGACAGGTCCGCGAGCTGCGCTCTGACAATGGGAAAAATTTTGTAGGAGCAGAACATGAGCTAAAGACAGCAATTGCGCAGTGGAACCAGGCACAGGTGCATGATGTGTTACTTCAAAAGGGCATCAAGTGGACGTTCAACCCCCCGGCTGGATCACATCATGGAGGAGTGTGGGAAAGGCTGATCAGATCGGTGAGGAAAGTCCTGAATTCCGCCCTCAAGGTACAACGCTTGGATGAGGAGGGACTCCACACAGTTCTCTGTGAAGTGGAAGCCATTATTAACAGCAGGCCCATCACCAAGGCATCCACGGATCCTAACGACCTGGAAGCACTGACGCCGAACCATCTGTTGGAGCTATTTGGTTGTTTGTTTGTTATTGATAATGTTTGATTAGTATAGTTTTATTTTGATTCAATTTGTGACATTATTTTCTATTATTAGTAATTTAAGGTAAATATTATTGGTTTGTTTCGCTAATTTAGTTTTTTGTTTTCTTTGTAAATTGGGTAGCACTGGGCACCGGAAATTATATAGGTATGAACGCAGGTGGAGGACCAGAATGCACCTGGGTGGGCACATGGTTTTTTACCAGCGCAAGAGAGGCAAACACGAAACAGGATTTGTTTGTTTTATTGTTTTGCTTGCTTGTTTTTTGGGATAAATAAACCATCTAAAGGAAACCAAGAACTTTGAATGGACAGTGACTTCTTGCCTGCGTACGATTCACCCCCATGGTGCCGAAGTGGCCCTCTTTGATTTGATTAGTTATAAGTTAAATTGATTTCTGGACAAACGGCCACTACATAAAGTAAAAAACCTGCCCTTGGACTAAAAGGAAGGAGCCCTCAGTATTGGACTAGTGGGATCTTTGTGGACTTTGGATCGCTCTCTTTGTTCTGCATCAGCGGGAAAGCTCCTCGTGGCACGGATTAACAACTACGTCTCTTCATAAGATACTGGTATGTGATACTACTGCAAGCTGTAATTGGAAAACGGCCAAACGAGTGGAGTTTGAGGATCAGTGGTTCACAGCCAGACGTATAAGTTACATGAAGTTTGAAGATGGACAATGTTGAAATGCCGCGCGTAATCATTGCGCAATACTTTACGCACTAGTGTCATGTGTAATGAAGTGGATCTGTTGAGCCTGAAGCCACGGCTGTTGTGTTTGCTGCCTTTTACCTGCCTTTACCTGCCTTTTAGCTGCATTATCCACAACTGAAGAATGGAAGAAACGCTAAAACCTGTTACGGCGAGTGATGTTGAAACGTCGTCAGTAAAAAGACGCATGAAGTTTACCGCTAAAGGCTTCGGTTTCTACGTGGAAATGTGTCAGGAAAAAAAGAATAAAAAATTCAAACAAGCCAAACGGTGTTTGGAAAACATCCGGACGTTAATGACATCAGATGAAAACATTGTACCAGTGAATTCTGAGCTTGCCAAGTTTATGAAATATTACCAAGACGCAAGTGAGATGCACGAGTCTTTCATTAACTTACCTTTGCCACAAGATGAAGTGACGAGGCAAAATGAATATTTCAAGGCAAAAATGACGATGTATGGTGATTTCACTGAAAAGGTAAAACGCTGGCTGTCTGAAAGGGGTCATCCTTATGTGCAGCCAAATACGGAGCCCCCTGATGATCAAAGTGTCATAGACAACATTAACCCTGATGACAGTGCTTCTAATGTGTCAAGCATAAAAGGACCTTCTGTCAAGTCACACTCTCGGCTTTCACGGATTTCCTCAACATCATCTGCACGCATTAAAGCTAAGGCCGACCAGGCGGCTCTGATGGAGCGTGTTTCAGCATTTAAACGGAAACATCAAATAGAAGCTGAAGAGGAAAAGCTAAAGAGAGAAAAGGAACAATTGGAGCTTGAAACGGAATTGGCAGCAACAAGTGCAAAGCTTAAAGTCCTGGAAATCAACTCACAGTGTGGCTCACAATTGTCAGATGGCATGAACTCTTATTTTGAAAAGAACAATTCACAGGAAGCAGGTAAATTAAATCCCAATGCCGACAGCTTTGTTCCAGATGAAGTGGATGAAATGGTTAACACTCTAGCTGTGCCTGGTTATACATCTCAACCACAAGTTGTTAAGCCTAAAGAAAGACCAGCAACCAAAATGGAGGAAAGGAGTTTATTGAGGGTTGACGCTCCAGTTCAAGTGATGCAAACTGTTGGAAATCATACATTACCTGTGTCTCCTCAAGCCATGACTGACAACTATCAGAATGACATTGTAAATATTATGCACAGACAAAATGATATCACTGCTCTACTGGTTCAGCAAAATCTGTCCTCTGTCCTTCCACCAAGAAATATCCCTGTGTTCGATGGAGATCCTCTTCGTTTCAGTCTTTCATCAGAGCTTTTGAAAATGGAGTGGAGAAGAAGACGAACAATTCTTGAACAATGCACCAGGGGGCAACCAAGAGACTTAGTGCAAAGTTGTCAACATTTACCTTCTGAGCAGGGATACCACAGGGCCAAAGGTCTTCTGGCAGAACATTTTGGAAATGAGCATAAAATTGCATCTGCTTATATGGAAAAGATTCTGAACTGGACACCTGTTAAAAGTGAAGACATTGAAACATTACAATCATTCTCCTTGTTTCTCAGAGGATGCTCAAATCTAACAGAGCAAATGATGCATATGAAGGAGCTGGACTTACCATCAAATATAAGGAGCATCATCCTGAAGCTTCCTTATAAATTAAGAGAAAAATGGAGAAATGTTGCTTGTGATCTGCAAGAGCGAAGTGGAAGAAGAGTGCTGTTTTCTGATCTTGTCGCCTTCATTGAAAAGCAGGTCAGAATACTATCAGACCCACTTTGTGGCAACATTCAGGACTTACCATCCACCAACTTTAAGGTCTCCAATGCTAGTCACCTACAGCAGAGGAAAAAAGGAAGCAGTTTTGCCACCAATGTCACTGCAGTGAAAGAGGGAGTCATTACTCAGGATATAGGAAACAAGACCAAGTCCTTCACGACTCACAACTGTCTGTTTTGTTCACAAAGTAGTCATTCACTTGATAAATGCTCACAGTTTAAAGTTAAAGTACACCGGGACAAGATTAATTTCATCAAAGAAAAAGGAATCTGTTTTGGTTGCCTGAAAGTAGGCCACACAAGCAAAGACTGCAGGAGTCGTTTGGATTGCAACGTGTGTCACCAAAAGCACCCTGGAGCTCTTCATATTGAGTGGCAGGATAAAGGAACATCCTCATCACAAGCCCAGCCATCTTTGAGCCCACCAAGTGATTCTACTACTACTACTACAGTGTCTCAGACCTGTGGCCATATTGGGGCCGGTTGTGAAGATGACTCCATCTTTTCTATTGTAGCAGTTAAAGTCAAGAGCCAAAGGAGTAACAAAACTGTACAGACATATGCCTTCTTGGATCCAGGGAGTTCCGGCACGCTCTGTACAGAAGACTTGGCAAGGAAGTTGAACCTGAAAGGTAAAAGGACAAGTATTCTGTTAAGAACAATGGGTCAAAAAAAGGAAGTTGAAGTGTCTGGTATGGACATGACTGATTTCATTGAGTTACCGGACGTTTTAACTCAGAGGACCATGCCAGTCTCTACACTCAATGTTCCACGACAAGCGGATGTTGATCGGTGGTCGTATTTGAAGCAAGTCAAACTCTACGACATTGATGCAGGCATTGATTTGCTTATTGGAACTGATGCCCCTAAAGTTATGGAACCTTGGGAGTTGATAAACAGCCAGGATGATGGTCCCTATGCAGTCAGAACCAGGGTCGGTTGGGTTGTTAATGGTCCACTTCGTGGCGGAAGCAGCGCGAGTAGGCGTGGTTGCCCTGCTGTAACAACAAACCGAATCTCTGTTGAACACCTTCAAGAAATGCTGGTTAAACAGTATAATCAGGACTTTAATGAGAGATCATCAGAGGAACAGATTGAAATGTCTAGAGAAGATGTCAAGTTCATGAACATCATGACCAGTACTACAACATTAACTGGAAACCAATACTGTATCGACTTACCTCTCAGACAGGAGAATACCATCTTACCAAATAATCGCTGTGTGGCAGAACAGCGCCTCCTGAGCCTGAAAAGAAAATTTGACAAGAATGGTCCATTTAAGAAGGGGAAATCAATCATGTCATCAAGAAAATTTGACCAGAGTGATCTCTACGCCAGGAAAAGGTGGAAGCAAATACAGTACATGGCTCAACTCTTTTGGAAAAGGTGGACTTCTGAGTACTTACCTATGCTGCAGGAGAGACAAAAATGGACAAGGCCAAGAAGAAGCTTCACTCCTGGAGACATTGTTCTTGTTGTGGATGCCACGGCTCCAAGAGGATCTTGGACAATGGGGAAAGTTTTGGATGCCAGACCGGATGCTAAGGGCCTGGTTCGCTCAGTGTGCCTTAAAACAAGGACCAGCATTCTGGATAGGCCTGTGACGAAGCTCTGTCTGTTGCTGGAAGCAGCAGTCTAGCATCATGGACTGATCATCATCTCTCTCTCTCTCTCTCTCTCTCTCTCTCTCTCTCTCTCTTTCTTTCTTTATTAATCTCTCTATCTTCTTATTTTTTGTTTATTGCAGGTTCATCAATAATACGAAGATTCAATTAAGATAAATGCATGACACATAGAAGGTTGCGATGTCCATAGTTTTTTATTGTGAGAATAGCTCCTCCCTTGGTAAGGTATTGGTAATTGTGATATAGGCACAATTAGGGGCCGGAGTGTTGGAGCTATTTGGTTGTTTGTTTGTTATTGATAATGTTTGATTAGTATAGTTTTATTTTGATTCAATTTGTGACATTATTTTCTATTATTAGTAATTTAAGGTAAATAATATTGGTTTGTTTCGCTAATTTAGTTTTTTGTTTTCTTTGTAAATTGGGTAGCACTGGGCACCGGAAATTATATAGGTATGAATGCAGGTGGAGGACCAGAATGCACCTGGGTGGGCACATGGTTTTTTACCAGCGCAAGAGAGGCAGACACAAAACAGGATTTGTTTGTTTTATTGTTTTGCTTGCTTGTTTTTTGGGATAAATAAACCATCTAAAGGAAACCAAGAACTTTGAATGGACAGTGACTTCTTGCCTGCGTACGATTCACCCCCATGGTGCCGAAGTGGCCCTCTTTGATTTGATTAGTTATAAGTTAAATTGATTTCTGGACAAACAGCCACTACACCATCTGTTACTGCTTAAGAACCAGCCTTCATTACCACCTGGAGAGTTCCAAGCAGCAGACCTGTACGCACAGAGAAGATGGAGACAAGTTCAGTATATATCCGACCTTTTCTGGAAGCGCTGGACAAAGGAGTACCTGCCTCTGTTACAGGAACGACAGAGATGGACTGGGGTCCAGAGAAACCTCATCGCAGGAGATCTAGATTTGCTTATGGACAGCACCGCACCTCGTAATTCCTGAATTATGAGACGTGTCTTGGAGACCTTTCCGGATCGCAAGGGATTTGTTCATCAAATTCGGATAAAGACTAGAACCAGTTGCTTGGACAGACCCATATCCAAGGTGTGTTTGTTGCTTGAGAAAGAGGAGGCAGCAAGAGGACGTTGCTGACCTCTATAGGGACTTTTTTTTTTTTTTTGTACTTGAGCTGGACTTTGCACTAGTTGGTCATAGAGATGACCCGAAGAAGGAATATTCGGCGTGATGGCATATTCATGGACTTGAACAAATTATTGGACATTTTTTGGGCATTCAAAAAAGAAAAAGAAAACAAGAAAAATTGATATGATGATCTATTTTGTCTCTTATTGTGTTTTTTTTAAAAATGTGAATTATTATGTGAGACCTAATAATTAGGGGCTGGTGTGTAGGAGACATACAGGTTGAGGATGAGGAGCACGGTGTGCTTGAGAGTGTGTGTGTTGCAGAGGTGGTGGTTCACGTTGTAGTGGGCGTGTGCACGTGCGGAAGTGGGTGTGTTTAAAGGTGCGCACTCACCTGTGACACAGATGATGAAAGAGGCAGGGTTGGGTAGTAGCCGTAATTTTTTTTGACCGCTACTCATTCATTCATCACCCTTTTATCTGTTTAATCCGCTGGTTTCCATTCATCCATCTCAGCTGCGCTGTAATAGCTCTGTGCTGTTTGTCACTAATAAATGCACCAAAAGCATCTTTGGATCTCAGCGTATCTGTCCTCATAGCCTCTTAGCGCGTCACAAATCTGCAAACCTGAGGACCCAACCTCTTACTCTCAGCGGCTAATACTGTTTGGTAAGGAAGCCGCAACACACTGTTTACAAACAAAATAATCCATCCATTGTCTACCACTTATCCTAGTACTCAGGGTTGCTGGGGGGCTGGAGCCGATCCTAGCTATCATTGGGCGAAGGCAGTCTACGCCAGTCTATCACAGGGCTGACATGTAGAGACAAACAACCATTCACGCTCAAACTCACACCTACAGGCAATTTAGAGTCATCAATGAACCTATCCCCATCCTGCATGTCTTTGGACTGTGGGAGGAAGCCGGAGAACCCGGAGAGAACCCACGCAACGCTTACACGGGGAGAACATGCAAACTCCACACAGAAGGAACCCGGGAATCGAAACTGGGACTCTCTTGTCTGTAACACATAATGAAAGTAATTAGTTAATAATGCAAAAAAACTACAACAGTAAAATCCTGCTTTTACATTAATGCTGAGTAATATAATGACTTTTACTGAAGGAAGATTTTTTTTGTAAAAACTGTATGCTATTTAGTACTTTTACCGTAACAAAGTACTTTTACTGTGTGATATTAGCACTTTTACTTCAGGATCCGAATACTTGCTCCACCATTTCTGTATAGTGGGAATCTATGTGGTGGTGCTGATCTACACGTTTGTATTCTATCATGTTATGATGACGTAGAAGTCCAAACAGGAAGTTAGAACATCACGCTTCATTTTACCTACCACATGATCACACGCCACAGCTGCTGTCGTCAGTATTAGACAACATACATGCCGGTTAGTTGATTAAATACAAAGGTATGCAGTATACCGATAACCATTTGTATAAACATATGTGTCGCTACCGTATTAAAGCCTATTTTAGCTAACGTCGTGTTGAAACTGACAGTGTTGATGGAGCAGCTAGAATGTTAGCAATAGCATAGCCCTGGTCGAACCGTTCCACCAAACTCTATTCAGAAAAGTCGCAGTTAAAAGTTTGCTTGCTTGTCGATATGCTAACCGATGATATAGATCGCGACTGTAATCTGCTTGCTTACCGGTATCGCCGTGGTGTTACTTCGGCCTACCTCTTTTGTCAGTAACTGCATGTATATTTGAATAAAATCTTGATTTATGTTTTGCTCCACCGCTGGAGAAAGCCACATTAATTCGCCGAGCTGTAGGAGTTAAGTTAATATTATGCGTTATATGTCTGGTATTGTGTGATTAGTGTTTGCCGGATCAAAGGTTAAGCTACACAATGTAGGTCTTGAATGTAAGGTCTTTAGATGTCTCCTTTTAAATGTACACTTTGGCTAGAGCCGGAACCGCACCAAATCAACTGATTTTGATCAGTTTCGCGTGATGTGTTTGTTGTGAGCGGACGAGGTTATCACGGTAAAATGAATCGGGGACGGTTGATAATTCATAAGCCAGTGTTTACAGATAGGTGTTGGAGTGACTGTCGACTCCTCTGTTTTGTTAACAGGACGAATGAGCCGCCATGATGGCAGCAGGCAGGTTGAGCTTCAGTAACATCACAGCCCTGGCTCCGATGGTCCGGGTGGGGACTCTGCCCATGAGGCTGCTGGCTCTGTACTACGGAGCTGATGTGGTTTACTGTGAGGTGAGGATGCAGGCTTTCCGCAGGGAAAAGCATCTGATCTCAATGGGAGCACCTTTCTCATTAATTTGAGACTGTTTCTTATAATAATTTATTTATTCATAGAATTCATTAAGAGGTGATAATTCGCTCTAATATCCGTTTTATATTGCTGTGAAAACATCTCTAACAAACAACTGCGTTTATTTAAGTTTCTCGCCATAAACTACATTTTACAGGATTGATTTTTGAACACATCATGATAGCATTATAATTCACCTTCACCCGATACAATTATTTACTGAATGGAGCTTGAACTCATCATAATGTTGTTCATGTTGGAGGATTATCAGGGGAAATGGGGTGGAAGAGAGTGTTTAACCACATGTGTCGTGTTAGTTTATACATGTGCAGTAGTGAGTGGGTAGCGAGTGACACATGTCTAAATGAGCTGACGAATGACATGATAACATGATATGGGATCAGTGCGTAGACTTGCATACTAGTGATGGTGAGATGAAGCCTCATGAAACATCAAAGCCTCTCAGCCAGATGAACCACCAAAGTGATTTGACCCCAAAGCTTCAAATATGTATGCTAGGGACACCTAGTGGTGAATGAAATTATGAAGAAAGTAAAAGAGTTTCCAGTCAACCTAACATAAGATGTTTGCTATATGTGCCGATCCAACATAAAATCATTTGAGAATTAAAGTAATCTTGGTGATACATGTGTGTGAGTGTGCCTTTCGAAAATAGTTCTGAACTCAAGATAGAAAATAAGTAATTTGGTAAACCACAGACTTGGATTTGAACCTACATCACTTGATAATGTGTCTCAGTCCTTAGGCACTACACCACCTGAAACATGAGATAGGAGTAATACTTATAAAGATATATAATAATAATCATTTGTAATATAAGTAATGGATGCATGGTGGTGGATCGTTGCTGCTCTATCCTAGATTCGAACTTGCAACACTTTGACAACATAATCAACTTCTTAACCACTACACCACTGCCTCTTTGTAGTATGGCCAGCAGTAGTAATAATTACAATAGTGATGTATAATAATAATGATAAAGTGATATATTAGTCGAAGTGGTAGGCCTACACTGCAATTTGAACCTACAATGCTTTGATAATGTGCCCATTTTCATAATGATGATGTATAAGAATATATAAGAATAATGATTAAGAATATGGGCTGCACGGTGGTGTAGTGGGTAGCACTCTCGCCTCAGAGCAAGAGGCGAGAGTCGATTCCCGGGTCGGCCCGGGTTCCTTCTGTGTGGAGTTTGTATGTTCTCCCCGTGTAAGCGTGGGTTCTCTCCGGCTTCCTCCCACAGTCCAAAGACATGCAAGATGGGGATAGGTTAATTGGTGACTCTAAATTGCCCGTAGGTGTGAATGTGAGAGTGAATGGTTGTCTGTCTCTACATGTCGGCCCTGCGATAGACTGGCGGCCTGTCCAGGGTGTACCCTTCCTTTGCCCAATGACAGCTGGGATCGGCTCCAGCCCCCCCGTGACCACAGGATAAGCGGTAGAAAATGGATGGATGGATTAAGAATACTGATAAGCCCACGAGTTAGTATTCGTATATGAGGCATTTTTATAGTCATAATGTCCCGCCAATTGTAAACCTGTATCACTGCGGTACCTGTATCACGAAAAAGTAGCCTGAAACGAAGCCTCACTCGTCATATGCTACGTCATTTTGCCGAGTTGAATCAGATCTCGACACGGAGCTTCGTTGGGGGAGGAGCCGATATTCTCGACACATGCCTCGAAGCCTCGACGCAAACCATAACATCACTATTGCATACTCAAGTCAAGTATGCATATTTGAGTAATTTGAGATACTAAATCATTATTTTGAGAATGTTTTTCATTTCTTTGAGATACCAACTCAATATTTGCAGCTTAGTCATTATTTAGAAATATTAAGTCATTTTTTTGAGATACTCACTCATTAGTTTCAAATTCTGCATCATTCTTTTGCAATACTAACAAATTATTATCAGAAAGTGAGTACTTATTTTGAGATATAAAGTCATTATTTTGAGATACTACTACTACGACTAATAATAATAATAATAATAATAAATTCAATTTATATAGCATTTTCTTTGTTATCTTTTACTGGCACAAATGGGCTTCCATATATATCAGTGTTTGTATGAGTGTTATTAACTGTATGCTGTCTGTTTCAGGAGTTGATTGACATTAAAATGGCCCAGTGTCACAGGGTGGTGAACGGTGAGTGTGTTGGTTTACACCCTCCTTTATATCACAGGCTGGCAGCTGATGATCCAGACTGACTGACACAACAACACTCTTTTAAAATTAACACTGGCAGTGGTGGAAGAAGTACTCGGGTCAAGTAAATGTCCTGCATTCTAAATGTAACTAAACTTAACTGTATTGATTTATTTATATAACATCCTTTTATACAAGCAATGTTGGTAGAAATAAATAATACATTAAGATTTTCACAGCTAAAAAACAACAAATAAAATAACATGTTAAAAGTAAAGCAAACAAGCGGGGCCGTGGTAGTGACCTGTCAACTTAGCCACGTCCTTAATCATCCCCTGCTTTATGGTCTATTTGCCTCTAAATGGACTATAATTTACCTAATGAACATCATGCTGTATGGAAGACGATGTGAAACTTGTGATTGAGACCATAAACTCATGTTTACAATGTTTACTGAGTTAATACATCTAGTGAAATATAGGATAATTTTCTCATAGACTTGCATGGAATGAAGCGTCTTTTTACAATCGCCCCCTGGTGGCAAGTAGAGAGAATGCAGCTCTAAGAATCTTTAAATTGTTATTGGATTATAATTATTGATGCATTATTATTGATGTTTTCGTCACTTTAATGTTTCAGCTGATGAAAGATGGAACTACTTTAAATCACTTTATATACTGCTGGGTCAACACTTTTTATCTTTATATAAATATAATATATAATATTAATTATACATTTACTTTTGCATTATTTCATGTTTTATGTATGGGATAGTTTTTTTCTTCTAACTATTTTGTACAGTGTTGTTGGAGGGGGCCTGATAACACCAACTCATTGTAAATATTAGGATACACATTTTTTCTTTTCCTAGAGGTGCTGGAGACGGTGGATTTTGTTGCCCCAGATGATCGAGTGATGTTCAGGACCAGTGAGAAGGAGAGGGACAGAGTCATCTTTCAGATGGTGAGACACAAAACATCAACATTTGATTTGAGTTTGTTGTAGATCCTCAGGCAGAGTCGTGAGTTTTCTCCTTTTTATTTTAGGGAACAGCTGACCCGGACAGAGCGCTGGTCGTGGCCAGGCTTGTGTGAGTTCACAGCTCCATCATTCAACCTTCAACTGTGTTTTAATTCACAGTCAAAGCTTCAAACATACCTCTGTCATAATAGCAGCTGGTTACACTCGGTTCAGTTTTCAAATGTTTACACAAGACATTGTGGAGTAACCCGCAAACAGAGAAAGACTCTGACATTCAGTCACCATTCTACAGATGATATTTGTATAAAGTTAAAGTTCATGTGCTTATCCTGTAGGGAGAAGGATGTGGCTGCTATCGACGTGAATATGGGCTGTCCGAAAGAGTACTCCACTAAGGTGAGTCTCCTGTAAGTAACCAACCTGCTGCTGCTCTGACCTTTGACCTCTGGCTGACCTCTGACCTTTTGCAGGGTGGGATGGGAGCTGCTCTTCTGTCAGATCCGGACAAGATCGAGGCGGTGAGTAGGACAGCCAGACGATAACAAACTGTAGTCTCTCTCCCCAAAGTTCCTGGCTCGATTACTGAGAGAACCTTTCAGCCACCACTAGGGGTATCCTATTCACACATTCAGGGACATTTACATCCGGCGCCTTTTCACACACGTCAGGGCAATGAATAGACGTCGCACAGGGACAGTCCAGCAGGTGGTCCTATTGGATGGAAAACAAAGATGCATGTGTATGAGGCGGACATTTTCATATGTCCCCCCCCCCACTTTTCTAGACCATTTTCCACACATTTGTTGGACATTTTTCATTTCTATTATTCAGCTATTAACATGTATTTTTTTAAGGGAAATGTCACTAATTTTGAAGATATACTCCTCATAATGTAAGTTTTGGACATTTTTCACACACCAGATGTTTTTCTTTACACCTTTTTACATTTACATTTACATTTAGGTCATTAAGCAGATGCTTTTGTCCAAAGCGACTTACAATAAGTACATTTGTCAAAAGAAGGAAACAAAGAAACCACGACGTATCATTGCCGATGCAGTAGGAGCTAAAAATAGAAGTGTTAGGTCCTCATCTGAGTAAAGTAGTACTTCAAGAGCAACAGTGCTAAGATCAGAGTGCTATAGGCAAGGTTTTTTTTTTTTTTTGGGGGGGGGGGGGGGGGTCAAGGGAGGGTGTTAGTGGGTCATGCTATATAGAATCAAGGTAAAGTCTGAACAGGGGAGTCTTGAGCCTTTTTCGGAAGATGGCAAATGACTCTGCTGTCCTGACGTTGGTCGGGAGTTCGTTCCACCACTGAGGCGCCAGAACAGAGAAGAGTCTGGACTTTGCTGAGCGACATTTGTTTGATTTCAGCGATGGTGGTACCAGCCGGCCAGCTGAAGTAGAGGAGCGAAGTGCTCGCTTCGGGGCATGAGGTTTGACCAGTGTTTGAAGGTAGACAGGTGTCGTTCCATTGATGGCCCTGAAGGCCAGTGTCATCGTCTTGAATTGGATGCGTGCTGCAACAGGGAGCCAGTGGAGGTCACGGAGGAGGGGGGTCACATGGGAGAATTTGGGTAGATTGAAGATAAGGCGTGCTGCAGCATTCTGGATACGCTGTAATGGTTTAATCGCAGAGGCCGGGAGTCCGGCCAGGAGAGAGTTGCAGTAGTCAAGGCGGGGGATGACCAGTGCTTGGACCAAGAGCTGGGTTGCATCCTTTGTGAGGAAGGTCAGAATCCTGCGGATATTGTAGAGGGCGAATCTGCAGGATCGGGCCACAGCAGTGATGTTGGGGGTGCAGGATAGTTGGTCATCGAGGATTACACCCAGGTTCCTCGCAGTTGAGGAAGGTAATACTGTGATGCCCTCGACAGTGACCGACAGATCCATGCGAGGGCAGTCTTTCCCTGGGATGAAGAGGAGTTCTGTTTTGTTCAGGTTAAGCTTGAGGTGATGTGCAGTTGTCCAGACAGAGATGTCAGCCAGACAGTCCGAGATGCGAGTTGCAATGTGAGCGTCAGAGGACGGGGGTAAAGAGAGGAACAGCTGGGTGTCATCTGCGTAGCAATGGTAGGAGAATCCATGCGGTGTGATAACAGAACCTAGTGATCTGGTGTATAGTGAGAACAGAAGCGGTCCTAATTAGGGCCCGACCGATTCATCGGCCTGCCGATTTAATCGGCCGATTATAGCCTTTTTGAAAATAATCAACATCGGCCAAAAGACGCCGATTTCAACCGATTTTTTTTTTTTTTTTTTTTTTTTTTTTGTTGCGCTTAGTATCCAGCAGAGTGCGCTCCTACTCCATTCTACTTAAAGGGGCGTTCACACCGAACGCGATAGACGCGAATTGAGCGGCGACTCTACATTGAAAACCAATGTAAATTGCGCGATGACACGCGATTCAGGCGGAGGCGGCGCGAATGGAGCGTCTGGCGCGATGAGACGCGGCGCGAATAAAGTTGAAAATATCGAACTTTTCAGGCGGCATCGCGCCGCGACATCCAATCAGCGACGAGTTCAAGCCGACAGACAGATGAGCTGAGATGGACGGGATGCATTACCAAACCCGACTCGGGAAGACGGCCTCACACCGTCCATGGGCTGAGCCTCGATCAGAAGGACTCAGGCCCCCGCGCAACACCGGACAATCGGTCTTCCGTACGCCACATTTCCCACGTCCGCCCGCCCGCCCGGACGGGGATTCGGCGCTGGGCTCTTCCCTCTTCGCTCGCCGCTAGTGAGGGAATCCTAGATAGTTTATTTTCCTCCGCTTAGTAATATGCTTAAATTCAGCGGGTTGTCTCGTCTGATCTGAGGTCGAATGTGGCCCCGACTCTGGGGAGAGGTGCGAGGGACGTGGCTCCCGGAGGAGGCTCACGGACTGACGCGAATGAAGCGCACGGTGAGACCATACTGCTCAGTGCGCACGTGTTAGTCACTGCTCACGAGCGCAGCACATTGGGAGTTATTTATTTATTTATTTATTTTACATTTGATTGCGGTAGCTTATTATAAATGCATAATTTGTAAATAAGGTATATTTATGTATAAGCCTTGCAGATGGAAAATGCTTTATATCCGAGTTTCAAAATGCCCCAAGTAACTTAAGAAATCTTTTTTAAAACTTTATTTTATTGACAATAAGATAAGGCTGTATTTGCACTCATTTTTGACTGTAAATGTATTCTAAAACACTCAAAGGTTCTGCATTCAATTCACATATTCGTCAAAAGTGTTTAAAGTATATTTAAGGTATCAAAAAATATGTTTTATATGCTTTTTTTTTTTTTTAAATAATCGGCCGATTAAATCGTTATCGTAATTTTTCTCTGAAAATAATCGGCATCGGCATCGGCACTCAAAAATCAATATCGGTCGGGCCCTAGTCCTAATACTGAGCCTTGAGGGACACCCGTGTCCAGAGAGAAGGGTTTGGCCATAGAGCCATTCCATGTGACCTGAAAGGTGCGGTTTGTCAGGTATGATGTAAACCAGGTGAGGGCAGAGTCGGATATGCCAAGTTCAGCCAGAGTGGAGAGGAGAATTTGGTGGTTGACTGTGTCGAATGCAGCAGATAGGTCAAGGAGAATGAGAACGGAGGAGATGGATGATGTTTTGGCGTCTCGCAGGGACTCGGTCACTGTGAGGAGGGCCGTCTCAGTGGAGTGAGCAGTCCTGAATCCTGATTGATTAGGGTCTAGGAGGTTGTTCCGCGAGAGATAGGATGACAGTTGGTTGTAGGCGGCACGTTCCAAGGTTTTTGAGAGGAATGAAAGAAGAGATACAGGTCTGTAGCTTTGGATGTCAGTAGCGTCTAGGGTGGGTTTTTTAAGGAGAGGCTTCACGATAGCGGTCTTAAAATCTGCTGGAATGACACCTGAGGTGAGGGAGGAGTTGATCAGGGTGGTGAGGAATGGCAAGATGTCGTGTGAGATGTCCTGGAGAAGAGAGGAGGGAATCGGGTCGAGGTAGCAGGTGGTGGCACGGTTAGATGTAACAAGTGCGTGAACGTCTTCAGAGGTGAGGGGGCTAAAGCTGGTAAGACCATCCGATTTGAGAGTTGGGGGAGATGTCTTCTGGGAGGGAATAGGTGTGAATGAGGAGCGGATGTCATTTACTTTCTTGGTAAAGTAAGTTGCAAAGTGATCGGCAGTAAGGGAGGAAGGGGGTGGAGGGGTAGGAGGGGTGAGGAGGGAAGAGAACACGGAGAAGAGTTTCCTGGGGTTGGAGGCAGAAGAGTTGATCTTAGCCAGGTAGAAGGCAGATTTAGCTGCCGAAACAGTTGAGGTGAAGTCAGAGAGGAGGAGGTGGTAGTGAGCAAGGTCCTCGTGCTGGCCCGATTTCTTCCATTTTCTCTCTGACGCTCGCAACAATGATCTTGTTGGTTCGCAGAGGTTCAGACAGCCAGGGAGGGGAGGGAGATGATCGAGCCGGTCGTGAGATTGCGGGACAGAGAGTGTCCAAAGAAGAGGAGAGTGAGGACATCAGGATAGAGGAGGCTTCCTCAGTAGGCATTAAGGAGAACTGTTCCGAGGATGGGAGCAAGGAGATAACAGTTGAGGAGAGAGCGGAGGGAGTGAGGGATTTCAGGTTGCGGCGGCTGGTGACCATTCGAGGCGTAGAGGGGAGGGATGAGGTGGGCTTCATGGGGATGGAGAAAGTCACAAAGTGGTGGTCGGACACGGTGAGCGGGGTAACAGAGAGTGCCGAGATGCCACAGGATCTTGTGAAGACAAGGTCAAGTTGGTTCCCGGCCCGGTGAGTTGGTGGAGAGGGGGAAAGTGTGAGGTCAAATGCGGAAAAGAAGTCAATGAATTCAGATGAATGCAGCTTTCCCGGGTGGATGTTGAAGTCACCGAGGACGACGAGTGGTGTGCCATCATCAGGGGAGCAGCTCAGGAGGGCATCCATCTCATCCAAAAAGTCACCGAGAGGACCGGGTGGGCGATAGATCACTATGATGTTGAGTTTGAAAGGAAGGGTGACAGAGACGGCGTGAAATTCAAGCATAGATCGGGGTAGGTGGTCGAGAGGAAGGACCTGGTAGGACCATGTGGGTGAGATGAGGAGCCCAGTTCCTCCTCCTCGCCCTGTTCGTCTTGGGGAGTGTGAAAACGAGTAGGCAGTTGAAAGGGCAGCTGGAGTGGCAGTGTTTTCTGGGGTGATCCAGGTCTCCGTGAGGGCCAGGAAGTGGAGAGTCTGCAGGGAGGCATAGGCTGAGATGGTGTCCGCCTTCTTGACTGCAGACTGGCAGTTCCACAGCCCCCCTAGTACCTCAAGTTGTGGTGGGTAGCAGAGATTGGATGGGTTACAGCCTCGAGTGAAGGGACTTCGGTAAAATCTTCTCCAGTGCGATGTCCTGACTGGGATAAGACACATGGCTGCGAGGGGGGGGGGTTTGAGATGTTATACCTACCTCAATGGGCTTCCTCGATGGACTCCCGCAGATAGACTCCCTAGTCTTTGTTCAGATGTCTTGACTCCCGCAGATAGACTCCCTGTGTCTTTGTTCAGCTGTCTTGACTCCCGCAGATAGACTCCCTAGTCTTTGTTCAGATGTCTTGACTCCCGCAGATAGACTCCCTGTGTCTTTGTTCAGCTGTCTTGACTCCCGCAGATAGACTCCCTAGTCTTTGTTCAGATGTCTTCGTTCTGATGGCCCGACGCTGCAGCTGACACTGTAGTGACAGCCTTTTAAGTGCTCAATTTACCGCAAGTACTGACTGTGGCTCCTCCTTCCCTCTAATCAAGTCTATTCACTACAGGTGAGCTGGCTCAAAACAAGCTGATTGCTCACTTAGCACAGACAGCTTCACAAGAATTTCAACAACAAGCTATCAATACTAGACTAAATGTTACCACTAGCTTTACTCACACAATGCCTAAACCCAAATCTACAATTAGTTTCTGACTTACCAGCAAGAGACAAAGCAGCTTCCTTCCTTTCTCTAGACAAAATGTGTTTTTTTTCACATATTTCTTTGGCTATTTCTCACATTTATCAGACTTTTCGCTTATATGTTTCACTTATATATTGCTGATCATCAAAATCGTCATCAGCGGAGTTTGGATTGTGGAAGCGTCCTCCTGTAGATGGCTGTCACCTTGTGTCGGCGTTCTCCCTGAAACGCTCACACATGAGACATGCAGGGAATGTTCCTGAACATTTCTGAGACACACTATGTGTGGAAGTGTTTATCAAAGTGTAGAAACTCTGAAACCGTGAAGAAGAGAATCAGGAAATCCTTATTTATCATTATGTTTTAAATACCACTGATTGAATCCAGCCGAATCTCAGAGTGTTTTTCCTTCATCTGTAGATCCTCAGGAAGCTTGTGACAGGAGTTTCCATACCTGTCACCTGTAAAATCCGAATCCTGCCTTCGGTAAGATGTGGAAAATGAATCATGATATGAATTTATTTTACCATATAATGTTTTTATTTAGTTTTCTCTTGTGATGTTTTGTCTGTTATTACTAGATTATGTTTTAGTTTTTGTTGAACGCATGACAGGAGAATACTGTTGAACTTGGATGGTGAATTTGTTTTCCAGTCCAGCGAAGTGTCAGTGACCCTGGATCATTTCTAAATAATTAAATATATAATATAAATACTATAATACAGAAAGAAAAGCAAAAAAAGCCTAATTCATCAAATAAATGCACAGAGGGTTAATGTCACAATAAATAATTATTCACAGTAAAATAATAATGAATACATTTTATTTGACAAATTACTTCTCTGTATGAACACATTTTCATATTTAAATATTTCCCAATGTGTTGTTTTCTATTTACCTTTATTTAAATATTTTATGCATTTATTAATTAATTAACTCCCTTTTTATACATTTCTCTTTTTATTCTAGTGTTATTGAAGCACAAAGGTGCTACTTGGATCTAAAAGTTGAGTTAGTTCTGTGATTCGAGAGGTTTATATTTATACTATACTTATATACACTCATCATATGTTCAGCTGATTATCACATAGTCATCCTGTAGAAGCCTTCTGTTTCTGTTGTGGTTACTAACTGTTCAACGTCAGTCTATACAGTGTATCAAACATCATGTTTCCATCACGCCGCGTACCCACCGACAAATGAAATCGCGCGACAAATGAAATCGCGTCGCGCTAGACGCTCCAGTTTTGACGCCGGTCCAATATGCCAAAAAACGCCTCATCGCGGCATCGCGTCGCGCGACGAGCTCGCCCAAACAACAACATTTCTTCCGCCATTTAATTCTCTCGTCGATCATGGCTGAGATAACCACCATCGCTGCACTGTATCTACTCTGGAGAAGTTCCCAGCTTCGTCTGCGGGCTAGGCGCCGACGTCGGTTCTGGGTGCATGCTACCCTACGGAGGCGGCGTGAGCTCGGCGAGTTCCACCGTCTCCTGCAGGAGCTGCGCCTGGACGACGGCCGGTTCCAGCGGTACTTCAGGCTGACTGTTGCCCAGTTTGAAGACCTGCTAACCAGGGTACAGGACCGGGAGGTTTAGCTGCTGCTCTGCCCAGAACTGGTGCTTCATAGCCGGCCATAAGCCCCAGTGATAAACAATCGCTAAAAAAAAGATCTCTGTGTGTGAAAGAGCTGGGATTGATATGTATGTGTGTGTGTGTGTGTGTGTGTGTGTGTGTGTGCGCGCGTGCGTGCGCCCCCCAACTTTGATTATGGGCAATATATAATATAATATAATATAATATAATATAATATATAAATATTGTGGCAAAAAGCGAGGGAACACCAGGACGTCCGTACGTCAGCACGTGGGTGACGATCTCAACGCTGATAGGCTGTCGCGGCGCGTCTTCACGCGAATTCGCCGCAAAAGTTCAATTATTTCAACTCGAGCGATGGCGCGATGAAGCGATGGCGCGATGAAGCGATTTTTCGCGTCCATCGCGCCGCGCTATCGCGTCCATCGCGTCGCCCGGCGCGATGAAGCGTCTAATCGCGTCTTTGCATTGACTTTACATGTAATCTTGTCGCGCGATGAAGTTTCATCGCGTTTGGTGGGTACGCAGCGTCAGGGTTATTGCAGTTGTCTGTCAGGTTGTATTTGACATCGCAACGTGTCTCTGCTTTCACGTCCTTCTCTGGTTCAGCTGGAGGAGACGGTCAGTCTGGTCCAGAGGATTGAGAAGACAGGCGTCGCTGCGGTGGCTGTTCACGGCAGGTAAACCAGATGGAGACCATGTGAAGATACTATTTTAAACATTTGGGCAGCCTGTGGTGTCGGTAGCACTGTCAACTCCCAGCCAGAGGGCCTGTGTTCCATCCGATCCTGCTGTGTGGAGTCTGCATGTTCTCAGCTTTTCTCTAGTTGCCTATAGGTGTGTATGTGAGTGTAATGGATGATTGTGGTAGATTTATTTTATTGTATCCATATTTGACATGTTTTGAATTTTAATTTGATGTCTTTCTCTTAATTTTGGTTTAAATATTTATAGGCAGTGCCCGAAATCACTCATTCATTCACGTCTGCCTACTCACTATCCATGTAGATGGCCATGTACCGGCTCTATAGAGGACCATGTAGAGGACGATGTGGAGAACCATGTCCCGGCTTTATAGAGGACCATGTAGACGACGATGTGGAGAACCATGTCCCGGCTTTATAGAGGACCATGTACTGGCTTTATAGAGGACCATGTAGAGAACCATGTACTGGCTTTATAGAGGACCATGTAGAGAACCATGTACTGGCTTTATAGAGGACCATGTAGAGGACCATGTACTGGCTTTATAGAGGACCATGTAGAGGACCATGTACTGGCTTTATAGAGGACCATGTAGAGAACCATGTACCAGCTTTATAGAGGACCATGTAGAGGACCATGTACTGGCTTTATAGAGGACCATGTAGAGAACCATGTACTGGCTTTATAGAGGACCATGTAGAGAACCACGTACCAGCTTTATAGAGGACCATGTAGAGAACCATGTACCAGCTTTATAGAGGACCATGTAGAGGACCATGTACAAGCTTTATAGAGGACCATGTAGAGAACCATGTACAGGCTTAATAGAGGACCATGTAGAGGACCATGTATTGGCTTTATAGAGGACCATGTAGAGAACCATGTACCGGCTTTATAGAGGACCATGTGGAGGACCATGTACTGGCTTTATAGAGGAACATGTAGAGGACCATGTACTGGCTTTATAGAGGACCATGTAGAGAACCATGTACTGGCTTTATAGAGGACCATGTAGAGAACCATGTACCAGCTTTATAGAGGACCATGTAGAGGACCATGTACCAGCTTTATAGAGGACCATGTAGAGAACCATGTAGAGGCTTAATAGAGGACAATGTAGAGAACCATGTACCAGCTTTATAGAGGACCATGTAGAGGACCATGTACCGGCTTAATAGAGGACCATGTAGAGGACCATGTACCAGCTTTATAGAGGACCATGTAGAGAACCATGTACAGGCTTAATAGAGGACCATGTAGAGGACCATGTACTGGCTTTATAGAGGACCATGTAGAGAACCATGTACCAGCTTTATAGAGGACCATGTAGAGGACAATGTACTGGCTTAATAGAGGACCATGTAGAGGACCATGTACCGGCTTAATAGAGGACCATGTAGAGGACCATGTACCGACTTTATAGAGGACCATGTAGAGGACAATTTACCGGCTTAATAGAGGACCATGTAGAGGACCATGTACCGGCTTAATAGAGGACCATGTAGAGGACCATGTACCGGCTTTATAGAGGACCATGTAGAGGACCATGTACCGGCTTTATAGAGGACCATGTAGAGGACCATGTACAGACTTTATAAATCTATTATTTTCCTGGATTTGTCTCACTTTACCTTCAGCGCATAGTATGATGGTATATAGTGCACGGTTAGGGACCATCATCTGTGCACTACTTTTCAAGATGCATTCTGGGATATTTGAGTCCACTGTAGGGTGTACTCATTCTGACCAACACTGACCACCGTGAGTGATTTCAGACAGCCATAGTTCTAGGTATGCCTTCTTGTTTGCCTGCTGCAGTCAAAGGACAGACACAGGCTGGCTGCTCCCTGTGGTAGCTGGATGGTTTAACCTGCAACATGTCCTTTTCCTCTGCCGGTCGGTGTGTTCAGGCTGAAGGAGGAGCGCCCCCGCCATCCCATCCACTGTGACTACATTCAGGCCGTTGCTCGGGCTGTTTCCATCCCCGTCATCGCCAAGTAAGCCTCAACACCATTTGTTTGTCCGGTATATTTAAAAGTGCAACGAAATTAACATGATTTTCTTCTCAGAGTTCTCTTGCATTCATCTGGTTCCACGATCTGATGCAGGGAATGTTTGGAGGAGAAAATGAAATCTCACAGATATCTGTCCGCCCCGGAGGAGCTCTATGGGAATAGAATTCAAACGTATCTTTTGTGCAGAATGACACTGTTATAATGCAGTAAACCATAAAAAAAGAAGACAGAAACAAAGTTGAAATTCTTTGAGGAGTTATTTTACAAAAATTTGAAAACAATGGAATCTATATATACAACATTTTCAACTAAGTGTTACCAATATTGGATAAAAATTGAGCTCAGTATTGAATGCTTCCTACACGATCTGGTTCATATGCTCACATGTTTATTTTGGGTGTAACTTTAAGTGAGACATGTAGATTAACGTGATTTCAACAAAATATTAAGCTTCGACGGCTTTTCCTGTCACACATATCTTTCAAGAGTTTCGGAGAGTTGAATCATCTGACAGTAATGTTTTTTGTTTTTTTTAATAATGGTCTTCAAATCCTCTGGCAAGTTTTGGGGTTTTCTCAACACATAAAAGAGCTGCTTCATTGTTCAGTTCATCAAAAACATATAACACATCTGGAGATCCGTGCTTCATTTGAGTAAATGTACTTCCATCCATTATTTACTGGTTACACGTTATTAACCGAAAGGAGTCTCGGGGCTCAGACTGTTACGTCACGTCGCACTGAAATAACATGAACCCGAAGCCGGATAGAAAACTCCAGAGGCCGTTTGTTAATGACTCATTAAAGCCGGTCGGTCTCTCCTGCAGTGGAGGTTCTCTGGATCTGGTGAAGACGAACGCTGACATCGAGGAGTTCAGGAAGGCGACCGGCGCTGCCTCTGTCATGTTGGCTCGCGCCGCCATGTGGAACGCGTCAGTGTTCAGCAAACAGGGGCCGTTCCCTCTGGAGGGAGTCATGGAGGAGTACCTCAAATACGTGAGCTTCTGTTCAGTCCGACCCGTGTGTTCAAGCACTTCTTTCTTTCATTTCCGTTTGGTGTTCTCAGTGGACTTCTCTTCTACCTCCGTCACTTTTCTGTAAAGACAGTGGAGGAAATGGGATTGAGTGGTTGTTTTGTGTTTCACAGGCAATCCGGTACGACAACCATGCCTTCAACACAAAGTACTGTCTGTGCCAGATGCTGAGAGACAAGGTGGAGTCTCCTCTGGGGAAGCAGCTGCAGGCGTCTCAGACCAATGCGGAGATCAGGTACGCGACTGCTCCTTTCATTGTGGTGACCGCTGGCGTGTGATGTCAGGTGTCAGTGATGTGGCGTTGCGTTGCAGCGACGCGTACGGCCTGCGGGAGTTTTACCAGCAGACCCAGGAGCAGCTGCAGGCCAAGAGGGCCGCGCTGCAGAGCGACAGCCAGCCGGAACGACCGGTGATGGACGGAGACGTCACCACCATGGCTGTCAAGTTTGAGCGGTCAGTCACAGCGTTTTGTATTTCAGCAAAATGTGATTAAATGAGATTATTACCCACAGATCATAGCGTGCATGTGTGTGTGTGTGGTTCTAGGAGGGAGTATCCACCTCATATCACTCCAAAGATGTTCCTGCTGGAGTGGAGCCGCAGGGAGAAGCTGGTCCAGCCGCTGTATGAGATGGTGAGAAACCCCGGGGCCAGTTCACAGAAGCATTACGAGGCTTCTCCCGCCGCTAGATCCCCACAAATAAGACAGAAAGAAACTCTGCACTCTCAAAGCATACCAAGAGGGTGAAATGCACCTTTAACTGTGCTGCCGGTGTCTGTGTTCCTGTGCTCATTTGCTCCTATTTAAATGAGTGAATATGCAGAGGCATGAGAAGAAACATAATTCTACGTATGCTGTTAATGTTTTTCTCTTCATCCATGAAATGGATGGGGGAAAAAAAACGTTTTTTGTCTGGATTATTTTATTTTGTTTGTTTTTGTAATGCTCATTTTGGCCACAAGAGGCTGTAGTGCACCACTACTCCATGTTGAAAATAGGGTTTCTCTTCCAGGTGAGTTTTAATGTCTCAATTCTATTTAACTACAAGCTGCATATATTGTGTGTTAGCACGTTTGGTAATATTACTGTCATGTCTTTCTTTTGATGCCAGATATGCATTTGAATCGTTTCACATGGTGTGAACATGGCATAAGGAAAGAGTGTGTGTGTGTTTTCAGGTGCAGCGTTCTCAGGATCGAGCCTTCCAATCAATGGTGACTCTAGCGGGGAAGAAATACAGATCTTCACTGTGGTCAGCACACACACAAACACTTAGAGAAACAGCATCATAATATGATTCATAATAATAATAATGCACAACAGTAGTATCCATGCCACACACAGAGGGTTCTCATGTTCAATGATATTCTCGTTTTCAGGGAGAAATCGAAGAAGTTTGCCGAGCAAGCGGCCGCCATCGTCTGCCTGCGAGTTCTCGGAATACCAGAGGGTCGCATCGGTGAAGAAGACTCCGGCCTGGTCTGCAAGAGGAAGCTGAACGGCACCACAGAGGAAGAAGGCTGCAGGAAACGACACGTGGCCATCATCCAGCAGGAAAAGGACACAAAGAGCACCGCGGTCGTCAACGGCACCTTCACAAACCAGACACGCCTCCAGAACAAGCGTAGGTCTGTAGTTGAAACAGAAGACGTTGAAACAGCCTGAAACACACATGGAGCTCATTTTAGAGCTGCATCTTTACATGATTTACTCTCAAACACAAACAGCTGCTACGATGGTGTTTTTGGACCATTGTAGGTGCAATGGTGATCAATTACTTGAATAATCTCTTGGATTAAAGTCACAAATTTACGAGAAAAAAAACACCAAAAAATGGTCACAACGCTTTATTTTGCGAGGTTGGTCGGAGCTCATCCCAGCACAGCAGACAGGCTCAACGTTATCTTTGTGATCTCTAGTCTCTATGGTTGTGATAAACGTTTGATCGTCCGGATCCATCTTTCAGGACGTCCATCCATCCAATAATAAGGAGTTCAGCCGGTGACTAGTGTTGCCGTAGTGATAATGTTGCTGTCCCGTATGATAGGGTTGATTCAACCATGCATGGTGATGCAATGTTTTCCTTGACAGTTTATTTCCTTCGTACATTTTTTACTTTATTATCTCAGAATATTATATATTTCCTCATAATTTCACAATTTTAATCTTGTTTTTCCCTGAATCGTACACTTCTCCCGCGGTTCCGTGACGATCATTTCTTCTGACCTACAATGACCCAGATACATCTTTGTGTGCTCGACTCAACTAGTCACTGGCGTCTCAACTTTTAGAGTGTTGAAACTGGGATCAAAGTACAGTCGCCCTCGGGGTCGGATGGGTCTTTTTTATTTGAATAGAATCCCTACTTTCACCCGTCATTGAAGAGGTTCAAATTGTAAATGAGCAGCCAGTGAGGCGGCCATGCTGAAGCTTCGTATTCAGGTGTCATCGTTTCAGAAACATGTATTTGAACCTCGGTGCCTTACAGACCTTTATACATCCTGTTTGTCACCCAATGGCATCCTGGAGTCTCTGCTGAAGACGGCCGTTTCATTGTTTTCATCATCGTCACTCAAGTTGTTAATAAAGTGCCACATATTTCTGTTCATACTTGTATCCGACTCTGGATCTGATTTGTTTTCTCGCGAGACACACAGACTGTTGTTTTTATTTTCATGTTGATGGAACAGCCAGTGGTATTTTATTCTTTTCTGCAGCCTGGTGTTAATGTCTCAACTCCAATTATTAAAACACATGAAAGAGCTTACTGTGTGTGTGTGTGTGTGTGTGTGTGTGTGTGTGTGTGTGTGTGTGTGTGTGTGTGTGTGTGTGTGTGTGTGTGTGTGTTACACACAAGACATATCAAGGCTTTATAAAATGTTTTGCTATAAAAAAATGACAAATGCACCTGAATCACTTAACTGATTGACTGATGGAAAAGGGTTAGGGTTAGGGTTAGGGTTAGGGTTAGGGTATGTAAAAACAAGTCAGTGTTCCAGCTGCAGAAGTGTGGAGGTTTGCTATTTTCACAATTTCTACAAACCAAACAATCCATCTATGAATGGAGAAAATATTCAGTGAATGAATCTGTAAAATAATCAACAGTTAAAAAAAAAAAAAAAAAAAAAAACCCAACTACAACAGTAAAATCCTGATTTTACATGAATGCTGAGTCATAATAATTAAAATGATAGAATATATGCTCTCATAGAAAAGTCACAATTTAATAGTTGGACTGTATGTATCGATCAAATTAGTTGTATTGTGTGGTATTAGTACTTTAACTCGAAGTATATTTATTTTGTTGTATTAGTACCTCTATAGTAACAGGGTTTTACAGTGTGGTACTAGTACTTTTACTGAAGTATCTGAATACTGAATACTTCCTCCACCACTGATCTGAAAAAAAGTCCTGAACCTGAGAGACGTAGCCGCCCAGCTACTGACGTCATCACCGGGCTTGCTAATGATGCTTTCAAGGACACTGCGAAATATGACAACGGTTCAATTGAGGAACCAACAAAGCTGTAGGCTACATTAAAAACTGGAACAATAAACTCTACATTTATTAATTAGTTAGTTAACATCGTAACATTGACATCTTTAAAAACTTATCTTTGCAAAACAAACGTTGACAACAGCATATGAGATCAAATTCATAGGACATTAGTGTCACAGCAGCAAAATTAAATGCAAAAACAGATGCCTAGGAAGGATGTGAGAGGTGAAATAACTAGAATATGATATATATATAGAACACATCACATACTGTTTATACTTAGCCTCAAGCTTGCCTCCAGAATAAGTACATACTTTTTTCTATTTGAAGAACGATTCATTTTTCTTTCTGTCTTTAAATTATAAATAAATAATTGAATGATTAATTGGATTCACAAACATTGTGCCTACAATTCACGTCTCAATATGTAAATACAAAGTATAAGATAAAAATGTATGATTATTTTTAATTTAGTCAGAGAATGCCAATGCTAAAAGAGAAAATGCAAATTGGTATTTGAATTTTCCATTTCAAATGTTGACACAATGAACGATATGTAAGTGGGAAATGAAAATGTTTTCGTGAGATTACATCTTCGTTTCAATTTAGTCCGCTAAATGCTCCCATCCATATGTTTCTGTGTCGTTTTTCAAATGGTAACCAGTTTTACGAGGGCACTTGAACGCAGCTCAGGGATCAACCTGGAGGAGAGTAAAACTCGCTTTAAATGAACAGAAACACCAAACACAACAAGTTTAAACAACAATGGGACGTTTCCGTGTTTACTACCGAGTCCGGAGGCGTAATTATTCATCGTGTTAATGTCGATTAACAACTTTTATTCGACGTGTTTGTTGTTGGCTCCTCAGTTGAAACAGTTCTGCTTTCAGTCGGATGGAAGTGAGTGAGACAGGCCAGTTTTAAAAAGACAGACAGATCGGTTTAACGGCTGTGTTCCGAGGACAGTCAGCGTGTCTCCGGTAAAATGTCCACGGTAAACTACGCGGAGGAGCTGGACTTCAGACTGATCTTTGAGGAGGACGGAGCACAGGCAGCAGGTACGTGTCATTTTGGCGACGTTAGTTAGCAATTTGTCAACATTAAGCATTAAGCTAACTAAAACTAGCGACTGTTAGACCGGAAGTCGAGCGCTTCGGCCTTCAAAATAAAGTACACTATTATGAAAACGGGAGGAAACAAATTTTAAGATTAGATAAGAGACAAGATAAATCACTTTGCATAATTGAGGATCTTTATATGATTTTTCTCGTTTTTTTTTAATGCTTTTTTTTTTTAAAACCCCACCAAGATCAGGAATTTAGAAAATCACTGCGACAAATTGAGGCAAAACACCCTCCCAATTTTTAAATATGATTTTAACAAGAATATGATCTTTCAAAAAAAGTAAGTTTGGACCTGATACGTGTTGTCAGTTTTTTGGAATATGACTCTGAAGTTGGGCAAAGATGTGTTTACTTCCATTATTGAGCCTTAATATCTGTGAAACTAATAATCTAAGAGAAACCATATTTTATAGAATGTTTAAGCTAACACCAGAGATAGAGGCAGAAGTGATATAAGTCTTTTATCTGCAAAAATGGGAGCTCAGCCACTCTTCAAATGAACTACTTTATTTCAAAAAGCCTAATTTTAAGTACCTACCATACTAGGTTATCATTAAGCTACATCCTGGATATTCCATGTCTGGAGGCTATTAGTAACAGATATACTCTGTAAAAATTTTGAAGGCCACAGGTGAGATAGTTTTCCAGATATTGCTGTTTAAAAATGGCTTTTCAGAGCATGATGCCAAAAACCATCTAAACTACCCTTCATTCAATGACGTTTCATGAGAAAACTATTGACAGTAGAGACCTAATATTTTGGATTTGTCCTATTAGCAGGTGTGTCTTTGTACTTGAATTTTTTTCAGGAAATTCTGAGATGGTCAGGTGGGAAGATTTTCAGAAATTTGATGAAATGACACGGAATGACCCAAGGTGGAACATTAATCTGCCAATCAATTCATTAACTATTCACCACATAAATGTATTGGTATGTGAATGTTTGTATGGTAGTGTGTGTAAAGTGGCAGTAAGACTATGAGAGGCCGTTTAGGAAATAATTCATATTTGCTCTCACATGTTATATCATACTGTCTTACAAACACTACTATAGTCACGCACATATACTACTATAGTTACACACACTTACTATCATACTCTCTCACACACACTACTATAGTCACGCACACTTACTACTATACTTACACATACACACTTACTATCATACTCTCTCACAAACACTACTATAGTCACACACACATACTACTATAGTTACACACACTTACTATCATACTCTCTCACAAACACTACTATAGTCACACACACATACTACTATAGTTACACACACTTACTATCATACTCTCTCACAAACACTACTATAGTCACACACACATACTATCATACTCTCTCACAAACACTACTATAGCACACACACTTACTATCATAGTCTCTCACAAACACTACTATAGTCACACACACTTACTATCATACTCTCTCACAAACACTACTATAGCACACACACTTACTATCATAGTCTCTCACAAACACTACTATAGTCACGCACACTTACTATCATACTCTCTCACAAACACTACTATAGTCACACACACTTACTACTGTAGTTACACACACTTACTATCATACTCTCTCACAAACACTACTATAGTCACACACACTTACTACTGTAGTTACACACACTTACTATCATACTCTCTCACAAACACTACTATAGTCACACACACTTACTACTGTAGTTACACACACTTACTATCATACTCTCTCACATACACTATCATACTCAAAATTACTAAAACAGGAAGTTAGTTTGTTTAAACAGGAAATAGTATAAAGCCTCATTCCTTGATTGGTGCACAGCTCTGGGAGCTTACTGCTAGCTAAATGGAAGCTGTGTGGGAGAACTGAAATCAAGAAGGCAACTTTATAAGTACAACTTTATAATTTTGTAAGTAGCTGCAGTTGCAAATATGTTTTTTCCACTAATTTACCTTCTTTTTCAAAGCAACTTTTTGTTAGCAGTAAATGGTAATGAGGAGAGTATTAGGATTTTTTTCACTAATGCAATGAGGTGCCTTCAGCACATTGCAAGGGAAACTGACAGAGGTGGATATGACAGCATGATTTTGGATCGGTTATTCTTTGAGCTTAATGGATATGCATGGACAAGTTTGTTCTTTAGCCAGCAGTTTGAAGGAGGTGTCGATCAAGAGAGCTTTGTAACACTGGAGGCCCTATATTTATGTTTTTGTTCCATCATAAATTAATTTAAAAACTCAAGATCACTGCAAATGAGCCAAAGGGAAATGTTGACTTCAAGAGGCCCACCAACAGGGCTGGACTGGGACCAAAAATTGTCCTGGGCATTTTCAACCGAGACTGGCCCACCAGGTATCGATGGAAAGACAATGAAGCCTATGAACAAACTTTTTTGTGACAATGCTTGTACACTGTCGGGCACTGCCCCTCGGCTGAAATTGGTCCAGCCCAGAATCAATCTGACTAAGGGGCCGATCTACCAGTTTTGTGTACCAATAGCAGTGTTTCCCACAGGATTCTATAGTGGGGTGTCTTGCGATCTTCTAGGGGGGTCCGGGGGCATGACCCCCCCCCCCCCCCCCCCCGGGAGAAAATGGGGTTGAGGAGTTGAAGCATTCAAGAAAAGATGAAAACAAAAATGACTTAAACACAGTGCTGAGCCTTCCAGGGTTCCCTAATTAGTTTTCACTGAGGGCCAAGTTATGTCCAGGTTGCCAAGTCGAGGGCCAAATTGTCTGTTTTTTTTCATTGGACCACTAAACATTGTTTTATGTGCAAATGTTATTATTGTTGCTGCTATTATTTGAAGTATTATTATTGTAATGATTAGTACTACCAGTGGTAGTTGGTTTTAGTAGCAGATAGTAGTAGTAGTCATAGCCTGTGTTGAGGGACAGATAAAAATGTATGTATGCTTGAAAGAAAATAAATCCAATATCAACGATTTATTTATTTGAATGCCCCTGGAGAATATTTTGATCAACAACAAAAAACAACAGCACTACAGCAAGTGGGGCACAAGAGAAAAAAATATTGTATAACAGTGGAGTTAATGATTTTTGTTTGCAGCGTTACTTTTGTCTTGTAATTTGCAGACGGTCCCTACGCACTCGTCCGGCTGCCGGCTGCGCATAGATATCAATGTTCTCCGTCCAGACCGGACGGCTTATTTATATGATAAAATCTGTGTTTTGGTCCTTGTAACTCGTAGTCTATGATATTACGGTGGGGAAGAGGCATCATTTGTGTTTGAAAACGTTTCTCTTCAGATTTATTGATCCCGAATCTGTGAATATATTTCCAACTTTACAGAACTCTTTATTTCAGCAGGTTATTGCATAGTGTCACTGGGTCCGCACGGGCCGGACACTTTGCTCTTTATTATTATTATTAATATAAGTGGGTGACTATTCCTCAGCCTTCCTTGGTGTTTTGGTTTTGACATACGCGCACGCACTGTCAAACTCGCGCAGCTAAGGGGGGTCGGTTCGGGGGACGCCTTGCCATGGCGACGGGGGGAAACAGAACGTTGATGAACCAAACCAGCCGCGAGGATTTCCCCTTACAATAAACGCTGCTGCCCTCCTGTTTAGGCCTATCATTAGAGCCGCTCGTTAAGTCCATTCAGTCCGCCGCATTTCCACATCGACCGCGCTACGTGAGGGCTGTTGATGACGGTTCGAAATTTCCGACATTGTGGTTATCACATCGGAACGGGTTAAAATGTTATTTAAAAGTCCAATTGCCTCATTGACACGGTCCCGGTCGACCATTTTCACATGTTAACATCATAGACTGTATACATCCATGCAAATTGGTCATCTTAGAGGAGGCGGGACATTGTCCTTGAGATCCCGCTGTAGAGACACATCCGGTACCTACACCCGTGATGAGCCAATCAGAAACTGGAAATTCAAGTTGACTTCCGTTTCAGTCAAACTCTCTCACACATACTACTATACTCACACATAGTGTTGTCACGATACCAACATTTTGGTACCGGTACCGGTACCAACATGTGTTTCGGTACTTTTCGATACTTTTCGATACTTTTTCAAATAAAAAGTGAATCCAAAAAATGTCATTACTGACTTTATTTTAATAGAAAATCTTAGAACAATAACATATTAATCAGCAAACAAAATAAAATACCACAAAGACAAGCTTTTCTAATGCACACAATTTTAAAAATGTTAAAATATAAATACAATAATATAATATAAAATATAATAACATAAATAAACCAGATCTTTTTTTTTCTTCCAGAGCTACTTTTGTTAAGAGTGAAGGGCGGTGGCGCTTGCTTTTAGCACTGAATGTGGCTTTCTTCCTGAGTAAATGACCTGTCGTTCCCCGAGCTCAGTGTGCAGGTCTGGGTTCTTGTCCTTTAAGTGTTTGGCTAAGTCGGAGGTGTTTCCGCCGTTAGCCATGCATGTTTTAAACACCGTTTACACAGTGGTGCATCGGCGTTAACTGCCTCGCTTTGCGCATTTATTTTTAGCTAAAGTACGGCCATATCGCACATCGCGGCGCTGGTTTGTCCGCAAGTTGCGGCGTGATGACGGTTGCAGCAGCCGTTCTCCTCTCCGTGCTTCGCTCGCCCGCTCTCTCTCTCTCTCTGTCTCTCTCTCTCTCTCTCTCTCTCTCTCGCGCTCTCTCTCTCTCTCGCGCTCTCTCTCTCTCTCTCTCTCGCGCTCTCTCCAAGCTTTCCTCCTGCTCCGTTTGTTGTTCCAGTCCACGCTGTTCGCTAACTTGCTAGCGGTTCCCTCCGGCTTGCTTGCTTTTTCTTTTTATCTCTCCAAGCTGCGGCTCGCTCCTCTTCCTCTCAAGGTGCGTGTCCACAGGCAGCGGTGTTTCCCCGCGTCCCATTCATTGTCTATGTGAAACGCCGTGCAATGCATTCTGGTAGAGTCGCGGCGAATGTCGAGAGACGGCGCGCGAGTTGGCCGCTCCTCATTTGCCTAAAGTTGAAGATGACTCTACTTTATGCTAATCAGAGGCGCGGGCTCGACTCGCCGCCTCGGGAACGCTCGCGAACGCTCGCAAAAACGTGTTGTTTGAAGGACAGCGCCTGTCAATCATCCTCTAGTGGCAGCTCACCAAGCCTGCAATACTGGGAAGCGACGCGTCCACACACGTTTAAAATCGCCCCTGTGGACACGTACCTTCAGCTGTAGTTACAACGCGGTGACGTCACGCGGCGAGTTCGCCGCGCTGTTGCGGGCGCTGCCTGCGGCGCTGCAAGTACCGGTCCCGTCCAAATGTAATATAGTACCGTTTTAAATGCCTCAGTACCCCGGTACCAAATTAGTACCGGTATACCGTGCAACCCTACTCACACACATCACATTTTATTCTCTCATACATTCACTATTATGTTGTTCCATCCATAATAGCGTGTAAGAGAGTATGATAGTATGTGTGTGTGTGTGACTATAGTAGTGTTTGTGAGAGACTATGATAGTATGTGTGTGTGACTATAGTAGTAAGTGTGTGTGACTATAGTAGTGTTTGTGAGAGACTATGATAGTACACTCAGCATCAATGAAAACTTAACACTGGTATTTTTTTATGTGTGGTCGGATCCTTTTGATGTAGGTACCTGAACTTTTATATTCGGTTAGTATGGATATTTTACTGATGAGTTTTGAAAGAAAGCAACAAAAAGTACACTATTTCATAATTTTATTGACATTTAACTATGACATGCCCAATTTCCAAATTCCTGAAATTTCAATATCTCGTGTTACCGCCATTAGCATCAAGACAGGCCACACAACGTCTACGCATTGACCGTATAAGCGGCCATCATTGTCCCGGGGTATGTTTGCCCATTCCTGGTGCAACGCAGCCACCAGTTCCTGGCGATTCCTGGGTGGAGGTACATGTCGAGAGACACGTTGTCCCAGCTGGTCCCAGAGGTGCTCAATGGGTGAGAGATCCGGCGAGTATGGTGGCCAGTCCAGCACATCGATGTTCTGTTGCTCAAGATACGCTGTGGCGACACGTGCAGCATGCGGGCGGGCGTTATCCTGCTGCAGAATGCTGATCTCAGGATGATTCCTGATGAACGGCACACACGTTGTCTCCAGCACCTCGTCAATGTAACGTCTGGCAGTGAGGTTGCCATTAATGATGACCAGTGGGGTTTTATGGTTGGCAGAGATGCCAGCCCACACCATAACACCCACACCACCCCATCGATCTCGCTGACGCACGCAGCACTGTGCATTCCTCTCCCCAGGGCGGCACCACACCCACTGATGTCCGTCGCTCCTGTACTGACAGAATCTGGACTCATCAGAGAAGAGGACTCCACGCCAGTGTGCCTGAGTCCAGGGTAGGTGGCGCCGAGCCCATTCCACACGATTCTGGCGACGTTCATTGGTCAAGACAGGTCCAATATTGGGTCTTCTGGCCGCTAAGTTGGCAGAATGCAGGCGCCGACGTACAGTACTGGTACTGATGCGTGGTTGGTTCCTGCCTGGAGTCTCTGCAGCCGTCTGGGCAGCTGTCTGGACCTGTCCCGCAGGTGCTGCATCACAATGTAACGGTCGTCGACCTCAGTCGTCACTCTTACACATCCAGGACGTGCTCTATCCCTCCCAGACTGGGTTTCGTTGAACTGGCGTCTCAAGTTCATTGTTGTGGGTGGAGAACAACCCATTCTATGGGCCACCTGTCGAATCGACAGTCCACCCTCCAACAGACCCAAAGCTCGATGTCGGTCGTTCTCTGATAGGCGAGGCGTAATGGCATCCAGGACAATGAAAAGTCATTTTTTCAACATGGCTTTTTAGAGAACAAGAACCAATCCCAAAAACTCACAGGATTGGCAGCAAACACAACGAGCACAACGACATTGCTCTAATTACAAAGCAAGTGCAGTCAGGTGTGACCGTAGGTCAATGGCAAAACAACCACCCAGATTTCACTTGTTTGGCTCATTACTACTCAAGTATGAGTAGTAAATACAAATACTAAACTCTGAGCTAAAACTAGAGTGGTATTGTAAGTGTTAAGTTTTCATTGATGCTGAGTGTATGTGTGTGTGACTATAGTAGTAAGTGTGTGTGACTATAGTAGTGTTTGTGAGAGAGTATGATAGTAAGTGTGTGTAACTATAGTAGTAAGTGTGCGTGACTATAGTAGTGTTTGTAAGAGAGAATGATGTAACATATGAGAGCAAATATGAATTATTTCCTAAACGGCCTCTCATAGTAAGACTGAGGTGTGATCGTCATGCAAACACATTTACACATCATCAGTAAAGGACACAGTCAAACAGATGTCAACCACTGCAGGTGACGTATGTTTGCAGTCCAACCGAAGTCAGCATCGCTCTGGTTCCCTCCCTGATATTTTGGATAGTTGTAGAAAACGTTTTATTCAGCAAGATAATCTTCCCAAATGAACACCTTGTTTATATTTTTGCAGTGGGAATGCAATCGGCAGAAGTGAAAAGCTATCGTCAGGCTGTGAACACACTGCACCGCGGTCACATGACTTTCTGTCACTGCCACTCAGCTAAAGGTGGGCAAGTGTTCTAGCGACGACGTATAGTCTTCTCATTTCAAAGCTTCATATTTCACCACCTGGTATTAACTGATTTATTTTATAACATGGAACAAAACCTTCAGGTTGTGTTGAACACACACTTTATTACAGGCATTTGAACAAAACACACATTGACTCTGAGGCGAGGGAACAGGTGTGTGTGTGCCTACGAACAGTAATTGCTTTCATGCTGCATTAGCACTGTGGTTGATTAGTTTGCCAAGCGTTTCATTCATTAAAGGTGCCTATAGTCTAATTATTCTTTCCATTAGCAGAGTCTTCAACACATGTTGTGTGCATCAGTGTTTACCTTATTCACTCAAAGTCTTTAAAGCCATTAAACAATGTGTGCATTCATATGAAATCACGTCTGAAGCTAGAAGCAGGTTCTGGGTTCACTTGTTGTTAATGTCGGCTGCTTCCAGTTTACATAAGTGACCTGGGTGGAGCTAGTTGCTATTATCAAGTTTAAGAGAGTCTCATTTCGGTGTACGCCGGCCTCAATTACACGCACACTCTCTCTGCACAAGGATCAGCTGCATCCCATTGGTTAAAAGTTCTCTGGCTGGCTCTGATTGGACCACGTAGCCAGGAAGCAGCGAGATAAACGACTCTTGGGCCAGATCCCAACGTCACCCCTCACAGACTCTCAGACTCTGATGGGCGTTCCCGTGAAGTCCCTGAGGGTTCAGGTCTGTCCCACGGTCACATCGTGAAGTGGGTGAGGACTCGCTCGAGGACTCTTTGATCCCTTTAGCCCACTTTCCGTAGGTCAGCATCGATGCTGACTTAGCCTGAGGCAATTACCCACAGTTCATAGCATTGCGACGTGAAACATGTGGTTAGCAGGGGAAGCCTGGCGGAATTAAAAAAAGGTAAACAAAGAGGACAGTGCATGTGTGGAATATTACATTTACATATAAACATCAACATTAAAGATTTAATATGGAGCAAAAAACACTTGAAGTCATAGTCATCATAGGCTACACACCTGGGGCCTGTACTACGAAGCGAGTTCAACAAACCAGAGATCCAGCTTGAGTTACCCTAACAAAGGCAATCGGAGATAAGCGGTCACACGAAGCTGGTTATCAACTCGTTAACTCAACCCAGGGTTTACCTGTCCAGCTATGAGCGCGTGCACATGAAAGAGACGGCGTTTGCAGCATTTGACCAATCACAAACATGGATCAGTCTACGGCAGCGGAGCGGCGTATTTCACATACGAGGAGCGAACCATAATCTTACAGAAATACGAAGAAGTTTAACATATAATGCAGGAAAAAGGCAACAATTTCATCTGCCAAATGCAGGAAGGACAGTTGGCGAAAACTCGCTGATTGTGTGAATGCGGAAGTCGCATTAATAGTAGTAGTAGTATAATATGACTGCCCCATCATAAGGACACTAGTAGATCTGACTGATGAAAATCCAAGCTTCGCTGATAGCTTAGTGGTAGAGTTACCGTCCCGTGTTACGGGGCTGCTTTCAGCGGCGCCGGTACGAATCCGCCCCACAGCTGTCTTTTAAATAATGTCGTCGCTCTCCCTCATCCCTTTAACTCTTACGATGTCCTTCTGCAATAAAAGGCCGAACACATAACTTTAAAATAATTAATGTCTTGCTTGGATGTATTCTTATAACGTGGTTTATGACAATATTAGCCTCATTCTTTCAGCTGCAATCCCAAAACAGACTTGGGAGCAAATCAAATAAATATAAAAACATAATTCAAAGTGGTAAGTAGGCTGTACGCTGACAAAGAAAAGTCTTTCCCTCCGATGAGAATCTGTATCTCTCATATAAAACATCATCAGACACAGAAAAAGGGTTTTGCTGGTCTCTGTACACTCTATAGTTCTCCTACGAGACCCTCTCACGATCCACCGAGCTTCTTTTTTTTTCTTATCCGCGCACCAAGACAGCTGATTGGTCAGTCGGCGGTGTGTTTCTCCACGTTGATCTCTTATCAGGAACATAACCTGCTCCGGAGCAGGTTAGCTCCACAGCGTAAGTTACCATGGCGATCTAGCCCGGTAAGAAGTGAACCAGCGTCGTAGGACGGAAAACCCAGAGTTAACGCTTAAGTTATGCTGCTTCGTAGTACAGGCCCCAGGTTTATTATTATTATTATTATTATTATTATTATTATTATTATTAATACACACCTGGTTTAATCATCAACCAGTTATTTTAATTCACCTTATTGAAATCGTTTTATCTAAAACAAGTAAATCAATGATGTGACAGGTCCGTCTGGTCTGGGATGATAAGATCCTCGAAGACGTTCAGATCGGGCTGTAAACATATTTAATTAAAACTTTTAGATAATATATTTTGTGTGGTCAAAATAAAGTAAAATGCCGTGTACTGTCCTATTTGTATTTCTACCGTTTCAAGCCCTCACAGCCGCTCACACTCACCACCAGGTGACGTCAGTTAAAGTCCCTGAGGGTTCAGGTTTAGACCTTAGGGGGCGTTGGGATTTGGCCGTAGTTTACGATCCGCAGTTCAATGTAGAGAAGAAGATACCGGTCAGAGAACAACTCCCCAACACTCCCAGTATGAATATGAGGATGACGTACTGGGTTGAAAATCATACATTTATGGCGACTATTGAGCCGTAGGAGCCTGAAATCCACACAGGCCCGAGGTGTAACTTTCAGCCAATCGTTGACCTCCTTTATAATTTGGTTCCGCCCTCTGAGGCTGCCATTCACAACAGAGCCAAGACAGCCGTTGAGCTGAATGTTATTTCGCCTGGAATAAAAGTTCCTTACAAGAAATGAATTTCAAACTGGAATTTGAGCTTGAAGGTAGAATTTAATGACGAGGTGAGTTTTAAATAAACTTGACAAACATTTTCAGGTACATTCTGTAACTTTTATTGAATATGGAAAAAAATTAAAAAAAATGTAATAAAAAAATCCCCAAACTATTTAAAAAAAAAAATCACACAATTTCGGTAAACAAGCTAAGTGGCCGATGTTGTCGATGGACGATGACATGTACTAACACTGGTGTATATATATATATTTGTTTTAATTGATAATTCACTTAGATAATTATTTATACATCAAAGTATTTATATTTTGGCCATTTAATGAATGAAGTTGTTTCAGTGCTGCACAGTGTAATTTTCCATGTGGATATAAGATATGTAAGAGAACACTTTCACTTGGAGGGCTGGGTTTTTAGGAGAAGCACATGCTTTTATTTTGAAAAGTCTACCCAGAAGTTGAGCTGCCTGACTTTAGTGGATGTGACACATCCAGCTGTCTGCTGTTACACTTAGGTGAATCTTTAAATGTGGATCATCAGTTGAAGAAGGGAATTAGTCTCCTCCAAAACTACTGAAAGCTGCACAAACTCTTTACAGTCTATTGATTAGTATTATTGATTAGTGTGCTAGTTTGAATTTATTGATCCGCAGGCTGTTGGACCAGTTGCTATAATTATTCAGGACCATCGAAGCTTAGTGCTGTCTGAACACACAAAGTGTTTGAGGCTTATATTTGTAGGATGAAACTCACTAAACTTTAATGTTACAGGCAATTATATATTGGCCAATTATATGGAATATCACTTATTATTTAGCATTCACTATCATTAATGTCTTTTCATGGCACATTCTAATAGTAGTGGGGTTTTTTTGTAAATATTTTATTGCTACTACACCCATAAAACAGTAGACATGAAAATGTTTTATGTAACTTATTTTCACCATAGCAACATGTATTGTCATGCTGTCTCTGCCTGATTGCACGTGAAAGCAGTGTAATAGTCGAGTAGATGCTAGCCGTTCTGGGAGGCTGCATATGAACAGCTTTGAGCTAAATGCTAACATGCTCACTATAGAGAAAGTCTCTTATTTTGGAACGGCGTAAACAGGTGTGATGTGCTCTTCCATCTTGGTTCTGGTCCAGCAGCCGAGTTCTGTCCCAACTGTAGTCGCTTGCAGGATTTGTGATCAGTGAGAGCAGAGGCTGCTGCTGTTTTCAAGGTGTGAGAAGATAAAAGCATACAATGGTGTCTGCATCTCTACAAGATGTGTTCATGCCATGTATGAGGAACAGCTCCGCCCTGCACACAGAACAAGGACAGTCACACTAGCAGTGTGTGGTTGGCCTTTCGCTGCTGATTGAAACGGCAAGTGTTTTCGATTTTTTTCGATTTTTGATTTTTATTTCAAACATGTCAAAATGAATACTAGAAAGGATAGAGATATATGAATAACATTTTTATTTTATTTATTTATTTATTTTTGTCCGAAAAGGAGTGGGAAGTAGTATAAACTTATTTAATCCCACCCCTTATCCATAATTCCTATCCTCTGTCATATTTGAACGTATAGTGTGTAGTGTATTGATGCAAAAACAATTTCCTTAAAGACAATGTTTCGTGTTTTGCTGTCTGGTTTTGTGGTGAGCATGTAGAGTTTGGCAAAAAACAAATATAGCCAATAGTTTCAAAGATGGTGCTTAAGCGAGGAGAAAAATGGCCAGACAGCCAGACAGACACACATACCATAGATGTGTGGTGGGTGCTTGTATTTCAGGTTCTCTATGGACAGACAGAGTGCCGCCATGCTCATCTGCGAGCAGGTTTTACTTCCTGCTTTTCGAACCGCTCTGTGGCACCCCCCCCCCCCGGAGGGACACATTGAGGCCTCATTTGCAAAAGAAGATTAGAGCCGTTGAAGCACATCATAGTTGTGACATCTTTTTTTTGGTTTTGCATGTAGACTGTGAGGTGTGTGTGTTGGAGCCACACAGGGATATTAATAGCCAGCCTTTGGTGAGCAGTGTGTGCAGCTGTGTGAATGACTTGCTCAGCCAGATGACCACTACAGGTCTGAGGCAGTCATAAAGTTGTGCAGTGTGACATGCAAATGACATCAACGGGCGGAGTTTAAAGACTAAACTACAAGAAGATGCAACTCCTTTTTATTGTCATTTAATCTTCTTCTTTTATTGTAATTTAATCTGCAACAGAATTAACGAGATCCAAGGTGACGACTTAGTTTAGATGGGAGGGGCCAATTCTTATGCCATAGTTTTAAAAAAACGATATATCGGCTGATATTTATATTTCTTATATACATAATATATATACAGTATATATATATATATAACTATATATATATATATATATATATATACAAACAAATAAGGCTGTCTGAGTCAGTCTTCTTTTACGTCTCATCTAAAACAATATTTATCTGAAAGCATATCCTGATTTTACCTGAATTGCCTGCTTATTTTATCATATTTTTATGATATCAGTCAGGGAAAGAAGGCTAGCTGCTATTTTATTTCATCAGTCATAGGCATAAGCTAGTGATTATATTATATTTCCCATCATGCCTGCCTTATGCCTCATGCATTGTGTTGTGTTGAGCTTATAGTGTTTGTAATGTGTTAGTGTTTATCTTTGTAGCCAGCTCAACTTCCAGCTTGTCAGTTCAAAATAAAAGTGACGCCCGCAACAAAACAAAGCCCACCGAAGACAACCACCTTCAAACCATACAGTTGTTTAAAGTAATTTACATTTGTTAGTGTTTGTTATCCAGCACAACATTTTCTTCAAATCAAATAACTCAAAATTAAAAATCACACTGATCAGATTTCAGCTTCCAGTGTTCCAAGTGTCGTTGTGGACAAACAACAATTAAGTTTTACATGATGGAGCTAAGTTGTAACGCGACGAGAGCAGAAGGTAGAAACTGATGCAGATATTGGCCTCAATACACATCTGAAATAATCTGAAATTGTCTGTGTGAGTTAGTGGCTCTGTACTTTATGCAGGGGTGTGTTATTTCATGAAAGAGTTTTGGGATGTTTATGTTAGGAGATGTTTGTTTTTTTCAAGCTATACAACACTGTTCTGACTGTGTCTGCTGGTTGGATCCAGATGATGGCTGAGTGTGAACAGACAGTACAGCACTTTGGCTGATACAATAAAGAAGCAAGTGTGTTTGCAATGCAAACGATCCCAGATCTGATTTCCCTGTCGGTTTATCTCTCACAGGTCCTGATCTGAATGTGAGGACACCTCCTTCCGCCACTCAGGCTCTGGCCGAGCAGCTCATCAGCCAAGAGCTACAAAGTTTCCCCTACCAGCAAGTGGACTACCAGTCCCAGAGACCTCAGTATGGGGCCCAGGGGAACCCCAGACCCTTTGACTGCCCGAGTATCCAGATCACCTCCATCGCACCTAACAATCATGTGGAGCTGGGCAGTAGCCAGGGAGCTCTGGCAGTGGGCGGGGCCGAGGGGGGTTACCCCGAGGTCTCCTGGTCCAGAGGCCAGCTCTACCTGCCCCTGGACCCTTGCTACAGGGACCCAGCGCTCTGTCCAAGCCCCTGCAGCAGCTTGTCCTCCAGGAGCTGGATGTCCGACCTCTCCTCCTGCGAGTCCTTCTCCCACGTCTACGATGATGTGGAGGGGGAGCTGCGCGCGGCCGCCCGCCTTGCCCTGGGGTCCCCGCATGGGTCACCTCAAGGGTCCCCGGGCTGCGGGGGCGGGGCATTTGGGGTGGAGCTGTGGCAAGAAAAATACCAAAATCCGTCAGCCTTCAGTCCGGCACTGTCACCCCATCAGTCGCCCCGCCAGTCGCCTTGTCACTCCCCTCGCACCAGTGTCACCGAGGACAGTTGGCTATACCGCCGGCCCACCTCCAGGTACAGTGTAATATGCCACCATTACTAATATGGCATTAGCAACCTTACTTGTTAAACTAGTTTGTCTCATTGGGACCAAGATCCCTTGTCCTCTCCTTACCTTACCTTCTTGTCTGTAAGGAAATCCATCTAGCTTCAGAGTAGTGCTGGGTGGTATGACCAAATATTTATATCACGGTATTTTTCAAAATTATATCGGTTTCACGGTGTATTTTTTTTCAAGCACGACTGGGTGTTGACCTCATTTTCTAATAATTTACAGAATAATTACTGCAGTAAATTGGCTTGGAATGACATATTTTACTGTCATGAGGAGTGAATATTGTAGAAAAACATTAATGTCCACACTAGTATTAATGATGTGAAGGAATCAGAATGCATGACTGTTGCAGTCGAAATACAGAACCCTTTATTGTGCAAGTTTTGCAACTTGAAAAACACAACTTTTGTAAACCAACTGGCCATGTAAACAATATGTCTCCTGTAAATGCAAAATCTTTGTCCACTGAACATAAATTAAGGCAACATCCATAAATAATATTGAAACAAATAAATAGAAAAAAATAGTGGAAATAGTTCCACCGTTTGCTTTTCTTGTGGTAGGCAGTCCCCCTAGCAAACGCGTCTTTGAGTGACATTTGACTCGTCTTTTCTCCCGCAGTGCCAACTGTGGCTACAACTTTAGCCCGACAGCATTTGCAGAATATTGTTGTTTGTTCAACGTCGGATTTTTTAAAGCCGAAGAATTTCCAAACAACAGACATGGCTCCTCTTTTCGGCACAAGTTCTTCTGTTTCATTGCTTGCTCGTTCTGAACTTTCGGCGAAAGTTTTGGTGAAAAAAAACTGGATAACACGGCGAAACTTTCGCCGTGTTTATCCATTTTGTTTTAAACCCAGAATGGAAAAATGGAAAAAACAGAATAACACAAAATCACACATTTTGTAGCTGTTATTCTGTTTTAAAACAAAAACAGAATTTAGATTTTTACTGTTTTGTTATTGATATTTGGAAAATTCGGGGAATGCTGGGAGACTTGCGCATACGTATTTTCTCGGGGGAATCGGCGGCTAAGTTTGAGAGAAGATCACCAAGATTTCACCACAAGTAGCCTAATGGCCGCACTTCAGCCTTATGCAGATCTAATCTGCGAACCTTTTGAGAATGGGATGACCCATTCAGACATAAGAGATGTCCTGCAGTGAAGGTGCCTCGCAATGCTCCATAATGAGGAGGTTTTGCATGGAGCACAACCTTCGCCGTAGAAGTACCGTTTCAGACGGCTGTGATTACTTCTATAAACAGGGAAGGCTATGTGTGTATGTAGCCTATAGGCATATACTGATAAAATATTGATTGACATTCTGCTCCGGAACATTAGCTCATCCGGTCCGCCCCCGTCTCAGGAGAGAAAGAAGGAGAGACGGAGCAGCGCCAACATTTTAAGTGCGCCCTTATTAAAGACTTTATGGCAAATACACGGAGACATCTGGGAAAGTCGGTAAAAAACCCGAAGCTCCCACAGGCTCATCTAAATTAGCCCCGACTTTCCCAGTTGTCTCCGTGTATTTGCCATAAAGTCTTTAATAAGGGCGTACTTAAAATGTTGGAGCGGCTGGCTTGACTACGCGGAATTTTAACCCAATTCCAAGACCTGTAGTTCACACACATGCAGCGGATCCAGTGAAAATTAGGGGTCACCCTCTATAGGAGTGAAGTCCATATTAGGAAATGTGCGTCACACACCGAAGGTGGACGTGATCTCTCTCATAATGAGCTGCCAATGAACACAAGAGGTCTGTCTGAGCCTCTAAAACACCTTTTTATGTGATAGTCAGCATCAGAAGGAATCTAATAATGGACTAATGCATAGACTAAAATAAAAAACTGATCAAGAAACAAAACATATCCTCTTTCACGACATCCATCAATCCATCCATTTTCTTCCGCTTATCCGGGACCGGGTCGCGGGGGCAGCTGCCTGAGCAGGGACGCCCAGACTTTCCTCTCCCCGGACACTTCCCCCAGCTCCTCCGGGAGGACCCCAAGGCGTTCCCAGGCCAGCCGGGTGACATAGTCACTCCAGCGTGTCCTGGGTCTTCCTCGGGGTCTCCTCCCGGTGGGGCATGCCTGGAACACCTCCCGAGGGAGGCGTCCAGGGGGCATCCGATGCAGATGCCCAGCCACCTCAACTGGCTCCTCTCTTTCACGACATTCATGGGGAATTACAAGGGGCAAAGAAATTACATTTTATAAAACAATTGATGGTTTTCTATCATAGTTTTAGTGGGTGCTGCATGGAAAATAACTTTCTCTTAAAGCACCATTTCACTTTTCCTTCATAATTAACTGCACACAAGTCTTAACCAGGTCTAGTTTAGATAACATTTATACTGTAGGGTATACTGTAACAAAGTTGTTGTTCTGTTATTTTAATTTGGTTTTGAAACGGAAAAACCAAAGAACGAAGGGTACACGGATTCTCACCGGTATTGGGGTATATGAAAAATTCATATCGTAAAAAAAAAAAAACACCGGTATTTGGTATGAACCGGTATACCGCCCAGCACTACTTCAGAGCCCAATTAATATTTTTTATTTATTGGTTCAAATGTTAAATATGAATCTTGATTCAACACTGAAATCCTGCTAATCCCGACCGCACTTCTTTCTCAGGCCATCATCCAGACCAACGTCCCCGTGCGGCAAGAGACGCCACTCCGGTGCCGACCCCAAAGCCCGCTCACCCTCCCCTCACCACTCCCCCTGCCCCACGCCGGGCGCCTCTCCACGGGGCAGCGTGACGGACGACACCTGGCAGGGAAGCCCTGCTGACGCCCTCGGGTCCCTCCTGATGTCCGGCTACCAGGAGCTGGACGTCCCCTCCAAGACCAGGAGGACATCCGGGACCCAGCTGGGCCTCCTGGCCAGTCAAGGAGACCCGAGACTGGAGCCCTTGCAGGATTCTCCTGGGGAGGAGGGACGGGAAACGGACTGCCTGGCAGATCTCTTCCTTCAGGTGCCCTCTCACTTCAGCTGGAACAAACCCAAACCTGGGAACCCTCCTCTGTTCAGGTTGGCCTTACCTTCATACAGCTATGATCACTTACACATGTGCTTGTTCTCTGAATGTCTCTGAACGCAGCCTTATTTGTGTACTTTTATGATGTAGTTAATTATTTTATTGCTGAAATGCTAAGTGTTGCACAGGATACTGATGCTAGAAAAGTATTACAATACTCTGCCATGTCGTATTAGTACCAGTCCTCTTAAGTACGACGGTGCTTTAATAAGAGTGTGTGCAGCGCTCTGCTAGAGGACTGAATGGATCCACAATCTGTGACCTCAGACACTAGACACCGCCAACACACAGGACCTTTTAATCGATGTTACGGAAAGTAGAGTAAGAACATTCTTAAAAGAGAGATCATTTTGGAAATGGTCCTTTTTCTCCTGGTGGAGAGTTAGATAAGAAGGTTGACACCACTCTCATATCTACTGGTTAACTAGGGAGGTACAGCCAGCAGGCAGCATCCCATTAGCTTAGCATAGCACAAAGACTCTAAACAGGGGGAAATGGCTAGCCTCGCTCTGTCCAAGGGTCACAAAACACAGCTTCATATCTACCAATCAAACATGAATGATATGAATCTTCTGATCTAACTCAAGCATAGTTCCTTGTTTTGGGGAAGATCCATTACTTCCAGGAATAGTGTAAACATCTGGTGGCATACTGACCATTGTGTGCCTGTTGTCTCTGCCTCCAGGCCCTCGTCGCCCCCTCCTCTGGACTGGCCTCTGCCCAGCCAGTTTGACCAGTGTGAGCTAAAGGTGGAGGTCCAGCCCAAATCCTACCACAGGGCGCATTATGAGACGGAGGGCAGCAGAGGGTCCATTAAAGCAGCGAATATAGGACATCCTGTCATCAAAGTAAGTCCTGGCTTCTAAATAACACACAAGATTTAGATGATGTTGTAGCTTTAGTCTTACTTCTTACCTCCTGTGATCCGTCAGTGGGAATACGATGACTGGTACCCATGTCATTTAGTTGGGAAACAAATGACTTTTGAGGTAAACCCAATACATTATGGTAAGACATGTTCTGATGGTACAAGAGCCATCACATCTTAAGTGTTTGCACAAAATACAAGCAATTCCTTAACTTAGCCCTAAAATGTGTCAAAACTGGGTTAACCTGGTGTTGGTGACAGGTATAGGCAGACTGACAGGTCACGTGGTGTTGGGGTTACGTCAGTCAGGATCAGTGGTAAAAGTCAGCTGTTCACGCGCGGGTTGGGTTTTTGAATGAAATGTTTGAGATGAGAAGGGGTGGACGGGGGAAGTCCAACTTTGCTGACCGCACAATCTATTAACATTTAACGCACTTTAGCACCGATCACTTTAGGACTATGCTACTATGGAACGTTTTTAACTTATCTCTAATAAAACCAACAAAACGCAGTACCCATTTTTAAGTGATTCTTTGAACAAGCAGCGCGTCTGGCAAAAACATATTTTCCCGATCTAGCCTCTCGGTGACTAAATAAGTGGTTCGATAGTCGCCATACATTTGTCAGCAAAACTGTGACACAACCACATGGATTGGAGCCACGAAAGGACCCGACATGTCACAAATGGACGCATGGAGCAACAAAGGAATGCATACTATGCAAACAATGTAAGGAGGACGCACACAAACAAACAGACAACAAGGACGGACTGAAAGGATAGGCGGTAACGTACCCGACCCGTTCCGTGACTGCTGTGATACATGATTGATTGGAACACTTTGAACTGGTCCCGCCGCTGAGTGGAAACTGTCTGTCATTGTGAATTGTGATATCACGCTGTGTTCGCGGCCCGCCGGGCCAAGCTGTGTGTGTGACAAACTAACGTGCTCTGCCCTGTCTCTATGCTATCGCCGATAGCTGTGACTGTTTTATGTGGCTGCTTTGCTTTGGATTCTCTCATTGTGATCATTTACTTGTGCGTTCAAGATGAGTGGAACAAGTGTTGGTTCAGATGTTGGGAAACAGGACATGGGAAAGAGGAAAGTAATTCTAACTGAAAAGGCTTTTGCAAATAAAATTGAGTCCATACAAAAGGAACGAAAAAGGAAAGTGAATGAAATAAAGACTGTGATAAGCTCTATGAAAGAGCTCATGAAAGATGAAAAACATGTTTCAGCTGTTAAAGGGAAACTTGATGGCATGATGAAATTGTCTCACACCTCTAATGAACTACATGCTTCCTTAATGCCTCTCATTCCTCATGATGAACAAGAAAAACAAACCTGTTGGTTCTTAAAAATCATTAAACATAAAGATGATTTTATTGAGGATGTTAATGCATGGTTTTCTGTAACCAGACTCAGAGGATCCCCAAGCAGGCCTCTGCTGGTGGCTAATAGGTCAAATGAAAGCCCTCTGCTACATGAGGCTGCAGAAGAGGAAAATGGAGGTGTGGAAAATGTGGAAGTGACTGGGCCTCAGTCACATAATGTTCAGGATGATATTCAGCCAGATGACAGCATATCAAACTATAGCAGCCAGAATCATGGTTCAAAATCTATCAGGTCAAAAGTGTCCTCAACTGCATCTGCCCGTGTCAGAGCCGAAGCTGAAATGGCTGCTTTAATAGCTCGAAAAAGGTTGCTCGAACAAAAGCATGCTCTTGAGGAAGAGGAAGCCAAAATAAGGCATGCGCTGCAAGAGCAGGAAGCTCGAGTCAGAAAGCAAAAGGAACAACTTCAACTTGAAACGGACATGGCCGCATCGGCGGCAAAGCTTAATGTTTTGAGAACCTCTGGGTCAGGGGTACGGAGTGTTGCTTCTCAGAAATTGGATGGAATGGAAGCCTAGTTTGAAAGTGGCCTCAACTTTAATGCAGAGACCTTTGTACGGCAAAATGTTGGAGATGTTGGAAGAGGACAACCGGCAGAGTTTGGAGGCACAAGGCCGAAACAAAGGCAATGTGATGGAAACAAACATCTCCAGAGGACCTCAGCCCCCACACAGGCTCAGAGCACAGTCCCAAAGGCTACAGGAGCCCCACTGTCTCTGCATAGACACACACAATCTGCTTCCGGAAACATCAGCAGTGAACAGGACACCATGATGTCTATAATGCAAAAACAAAATTACATAACTTCGATGTTGGTGCATCAGCAATGCATTGCTTCACTACCCAAAAGAGACATCCAACTGTTTGACGGTGACCCTCTGCACTATCATGCCTTTTATGCAGTCATTTGAGCAGACCATAGAACTAAGGACTGACGATGCTGTTGACCTCCTGCATTACCTGGAGCAATACACCAGGGGTCAGCCTAACCAGCTAGTCAGAAGTTTTCAACACATGACTGATGGCATTGGATATGCTACAGCAAAGGCTTTACTCCAGGAACACTTTGGAAATGAGCACGTCATAGCATCCGCTTATATGGACAAGATCTTTGCATGGCCAGCAATAAAGTCGGAGGATGGAAAAGCTTTACAAGCATACAGCTTATTCTTGCGAGGATGTCACAATGCCATGAAAGATGTATACAACCTATCTGACTTGAACACGTCTGCAAACATGGTCTCTGTGATCAAGAAGCTGCCTTACAATTTGAGAGACAAGTGGCGAACAAAGGCATGCGACATTCAGGAAAAGCATCGGAAAAGAACTTTGCTGATATTGTGACCTTTATTGAGCGTGAAGTTAGGATCACTACAGACCCTGTATTCGGAGACATACAAGATGCTCCAGTCATAGGGGCCTTCAAAGAAAGTGGTAGAGCTAAACCTGTGCCTCGTCCTAAGGCTAGAGGAAGCAGCTTTGCCACAACTTTCACTACTGTAGAAAGAGATGCTCATTGGGAGAACCGGGTTAAAGATGGACCCGAGAAGACCTGCCTTTTCTGCAAAAAAGGTAGACACACACTGGAGTCGTGTTTCCTATTGGAGAAGAAAGCTCACAGTGAGAAGATGGAGTTCCTGAAGAAAAATGGAGTTTGCTTCGGCTGCTTGTGCACTGGGCACATCAGCAAGGAGTGCAGGAAACGTCTGTCTTGCAAGACATGTGGCTCACGACACCCCAGCTTGCTCCATATCCACTCTAAGGAGAATGGGGATACAGAGAAAGGCAGGAGCAACTCTGACAGAGCAGTGGACAGTGCTCTAGTCGAAGTCCAAACCGGTGGTCTTACTGGGGTCGGTGAGCAAGATTGTAAGCTTGCTATCGTGCCAGTCAAGGTTAAGTCCAGTAAAGGTCAAAGGTCAGTCGAAACCTACGCCTTTCTGGACCCAGGGAGTTCAGCGTCCTTCTGCACAATGGGTCTGATGGATAAGCTGGGACTCTCTGGGAGAAGAACAAGGATTATTTTACATACCATGGGCCAAGAGAAGGTGGTTGACAGTTGCATTGCATCGGACTTGGAGGTCGCTGGATTGGACAGTGACTGGTACTGTGAAATGCCGAAGATCTTCACACAACATCAAATGCCTGTTAACAGAGGTAACCTCCCACGACAGCAAGATCTGGAAAGATGGCCACATCTGAAGCCTGTCTATCTGCCACAGATAGATGCAGACGTGGAGATGTTAATTGGCTTGAATGTTCCCAGAGCATTGGAACCACTGGAAGTCATCCGAAGTGTGGATGGAGGGCCATATGCGGTCAAAACAATGCTTGGATGGACTGTAAATGGACCCCTTGGAGGAGAGGGCAGTGACGATCCTGTGACTCAGTCTGCAGTTAGCATCAACAGGATCTCTGCTGTCACTCTTGACGAGCTCTGGAACCAACAATTCAAGACTGACTTCCCTGAAAACAGCCAGGATGAACTGCAAGGGCTGTCAAGGGAAGACTCTAAGTTCCTGGAAATGGCTAACGAGACTGTGGAACTGGTTGATGGCCATTATGTTGTTGGATTGCCGCTGAAGGACAAATCAATTACCATGCCCAACAATCGCAAAGTTGCAGAGCAGCGTACTCTTAACCTCAAGGGGAGGTTGGGCAGGGATGCGGCATTCCAAAAAGACTATACTACATTTATGGACAACCTGATATCCAGTGGATATGCAGAAAGAGTGCCAGCTACAAGTCAGGAATGATGCAACGGCAAGGTTTGGTATATCCCTCATCACGGTGTATACCATCCCAAGAAAGGGAAGATCCGTATCGTCTTTGACTGCGCAGCATCATTTCAAGGCGCATCACTAAATGCACATCTCTTGCAAGGACCTGACCTGACAAGCGCACTGGTGGGAGTCTTGACCAGGTTTAGGATGGAGCCCATTGTTCTGATGTCTGACATTGAGGCCATGTTCCATCAGGTTTGAGTGCCAGTGACAGATGCAGACCTACTTCGATTTCTCTGGTGGCCCAATGGGGACTTCAGTCAACAGATGGTGGAATACCGGATGGTGGTCCATTTGTTTGGCGTGACGTCATCACCAAGCTGTGCTAATTTCGCTCTCCGAAAGTGTGCTGAAGATAACAAACAGCTCTTTAACCAGAAAGTGTTTGACACCATCATGCACAGTTTCTATGTCGACGACTGCCTGGCTTCAATAGCCTCAGAGGATGAAGCCATAACCCTTTACCAGGATTTGGTAAAGTTCTGTGCCAAGGGAGGCTTTCATTTGACGAAGTGGCTGAGTAATAGTCGTCGTGTGCTGGCAGCAATACCGGAGGAGGAAAGAGCGAAGGACATTAAAGACCTGGATCTGGACCACGACATCCTACCAGTTGAGAGGGCACTGGGAGTGCGTTGGTGTGTCCAGTCTGACACCTTTAAGTTCAGTATAAGCTTTCAGGACAGACCGCTGACACGCAGAGGAATCCTTTCTACTGTCAGCTCTTTCTACGACCCTCTTGGAATCTTGTCCCCTGTGGTTTTCACAGCCAAGAGGATCATTCAAGACCTATGCAGTCAGGGGCTAGGATGGGACGATGTCATACCAACATCTGTAGCCCAGGAGTGGGTCAACTGGCTCAAGGAGTTACACCTGTTGGAGGGCTTCAGCGTTGGACGATGTTTAAAACCGCCCAACTTTGGAGAAGCAACCAGCGCCTTTGCATCACTTTGCTGACGCAAGTGAGGAGGGATACGGTACCGTCACCTACCTGCTGTTGCACAATGACTGTTCTCAGATCCACGTTGCCTTCATAATGGGAAAATCCAGGGTGACACCTTTAAAGCCTGTGACGATCCCACGTATGGAGTTGATTGCGGCTGTGGTGGCAGCTCGCATGGACACGCTATGGAGGAAGGAGCTGAGACTGCAGCTGCAAGACAGCGTTTTCTGGTCAGACAGTACATCGGTGCTGAAATACATCAAGAACCAAACATCAAGGTTTCGCATCTTCGTAGCGAACAGAGTCACAGAGATCCTCAAAATGTCTGAAGCATCACAGTGGAGGTATGTGAGTACCGCACACAACCCCGCAGATCTTGCCTCCAGAGGCATGAGAGCGGAGCTGTTCCTCAAGAATGAGACATGGATATCTGGACCTTCATTTCTCATGCAGGAAGAGGAGACTTGGCCTGTTAACCCAGACAACTTGGGAGAACTTCCACCTGGGGACCCAGAGGTCAAGGTGTCGGCTGCCGTTGTCTCTGTGGAACAAGAGGAGGATGCTGTGCTGAGACTGATCAACCGCAGCTCATCTACGTCTCACGAGAGTGATGGCATGGATCTTGAGATTCAGAACCTTACTTTGGAACAACAGGAAGAGGAGAGAAGTCACTGCATGTGATTCTCAGCCAGCATTGAACCTAACTAAACACAAAGATGTTCTTGACAAGGAGATTTGCCTCTCATTGGAGGAGATCAAAGGAGCTGAACTGGAGATAATCAAGATCTGTCAAAGAAGAAAGTTCTCTGAAGAGTTATCTTGCCTCCAAAAGGGAGAGTGTGTGAAAGGGAACAGTCACATTTACAGACTCAGTCCGATACTGGAAGAAGGTGTGTTGAGAGTCGGAGGCCGACTTAGTAAGGCTGCCATGCCCGAAGAGTCTAAACATCCAGCCATAATAGCAAAGGATCTCCACATCTCAGACCTCATCTTACGCCAGATACATCGAGAGGTGGGCCATGGCGGTAGGAACCATATGCTGTCAAGGCTGCGTCAGCAGTACTGGATTCCTGCTGCAGGCGTTGCCATAAGGCAGATAATTTCCAGATGTGTCATCTGTCATCGGCTGCACGGATCTGCAGGTCAGCAACAAATGGCAGACTTGCCTAGTGACAGAGTTTCGACTGGAGAACCTCCCTTCACTTATGTCGGAGTTGACTATTTTGGACCATTTGACATCAAGCGTGGCCGGAGTCTTGTGAAAAGATATGGAGTTATCTTCACATGTTTGACAATAAGAGCTGTACACATTGAAGTTGCCTCATCTTTGGACACAGATTCGTTCATCAATGCTTTAAGGCGCTTCATCGCAAGAAGAGGACAAATCAAAGGGCCCTAGTTTCGTAGACCAGGCGCAGTCAGCTTTCAGCGCACCTGCGCCGCGCCGACGGGGTGTGTCCGCCTGGACTTTGCAAGTTTCGTGCACCACGCAGGCTCGCGCAGACACACCTCCCGTCACTCAAAAGGGAGGAGAAGAAGGCGTGAGTGGGAGACGAGGAGGAGACGAGGCGTGGACTGGGATTAATACAGCCGATTCAGATCTTCACCAATCAAATGAGCTCCTCTCCTCTCCTTTAATGCGTTAGGGGAGGTTCAGTGCAAGATCCGTCACTTGACAACCCGATGACAGAAGCAGCGCCGCCGCTCCCACCACGCGCATCACGCGCTGTGCGTGCGTATTATAATAATAACAATGCCGATATTATAAAAAACAGGAGAGAGAGAGGGAGATGTTTTGGTCCGAGAGGCTGAGTTTCCGTTACGCGTGCCATCCGCCTTTGATCTGATGTCAGATGTGACGGGACAATCTATATAGATATAAATTCACGTGTTGATTCAAATAGTTGCATTAAATAGTGTGTGTTGTGATTATTTATTGCATTTAAATGTGCCTGGAACTGTGGAAACCTGCCTGTGAGGTCTCGGTGACGTGTGCGCACTGCGCGCCGGTCCGCCAAACTTCCGATCCGCCAGCTGTGATTCGCATTGAATGAATGGACTTCATTTAAGCCTTGCGCCTTGCGCCGAAAGTAGACCAGGTCGGAGCTGGCAAGCTTTCAGCGCAGTCTCGGCGAGGCATTTTGCCACGAAACTTCCGCTACGCCAAGCTGAATCTGTGACGCCTCCCCCTGCTGCGCCGCCACACCCATCTTGGCGCAGGCGATCCACCAAACTGCCAAACTGACGGTGCGCAAGGCTGCGCGGGTCGAAACTTGCACTGCGCCGGCTGCGCCACCCTGCGCCGCCCTGCGCTGGTCTACGAAACTAGGGCCCAAAGGAGAGCGTGAGCTGAGAAGAGCTGTTGAAGGATGGAAACTGGAGAAGATCAATGATGTGCTCTCATTGAAAGGAATCAAGTGGACGTTTAACCCTCCCACTGGATCACATCACGGCGGAGCATGGGAGAGGTTAATACGTTCCATCAGGAAGATTCTCAATTCCACTTTGAGGACCCAAAGTCTGGATGAGGAGGGACTCAATGCAGTACTCTGTGAGGTGGAGTCAATTCTCAACAGTAGACCTCTCACGAAGGAATCCACAGATCCGAATGACTTGGAGGCTTTAACACCTAATCATCTTCTGCTGCTTAAAGTCAAGCCCAGCTTACCACCTGGTCTGTCTCTCAAGGAGGACAACTATGCACGCCGGAGATGGAAGCAGGTGCAATACATTTCGGACCTGTTCTGGAAAAGGTGGATTAAAGAGTATCTGCCACAACTACAGGAACGACAGAAATGGACAAAGATCAAGAGGAACTTTGTCCCCGGGGACAAAGTGATCATAATGGATGATTCTGCACCTCGCAATTCCTGGATCAGCGGGAGGATTACAGAGACAATGCCAGACAGGAACAGACTGGTGCGACAGGTCCGGATCAAGACCCGCACCAGCCTTCTCTGCAGACCTGTGACAAAGATCTGCCTTCTTCAGGAGTCGACGGAGTCGTGAAGGCTTCCCTTCTTTTCCATGGATTTGGATTATATTGACTTTTGCCTGACATGACCTTTTTTCGTGACTTTGGATTGACTTTACTTTGGGGCGGGTTCGGTTCAAGAAGGATGAAGATCTGCAATGGCCATATGAACTATGAACTCTCTCCTTGCGCACAAAAAATCGCAAAAAAAAAGACAAAAAATGTGAAAAATAGAAAAAAAAGAAAATTGGAATTGTATTGTTTTTCTATTATGAATTTATGCGTTGGTAATTATTACTACTGTGTAATAACATGTAATAATTAGGGGCCGGAATGTTGGTGACAGGTATAGGCAGGCTTCTAAATAACACACAAGATTTAGATGATGTTGTAGCTTTAGTCTTACTTCTTACCTCCTGTGATCCGTCAGTGGGAATACGATGACTGGTACCCATGTCATTTAGTTGGGAAACAAATGACTTTTGAGGTAAACCCAATACATTATGGTAAGACATGTTCTGATGGTACAAGAGCCATCACATCTTAAGTGTTTGCACAAAATACAAGCAATTCCTTAACTTAGCCCTAAAATGTGTCAAAACTGGGTTAACCTGGTGTTGGTGACAGGTATAGGCAGACTGACAGGTCACGTGGTGTTGGGGTTACGTCAGTCAGGATCAGTGGTAAAAGTCAGCTGTTCACGCGCGGGTTGGGTTTTTGAATGAAATGTTTGAGATGAGAGGGGGTGGACGGGGGAAGTCCAACTTTGCTGACCGCACAATCTATTAACATTTAACGCACTTTAGCACCGATCACTTTAGGACTATGCTATTATGGAACGTTTTTAACTTATCTCTAATAAAACCAACAAAACGCAGTACCCATTTTTAAGTGATTCTTTGAACAAGCAGCGCGTCTGGCAAAAACATATTTTCCCGATCTAGCCTCTCGGTGACTAAATAAGTGGTTCGATAGTCGCCATACACCTTGAATGAAATGCATTTCGGTGTCTGTTCATTTATCTGGCATTGTGCTGAAATCAACAGCAAATGGATTGACAACTATTTTGTTATTTTGTCAATGAATGAAATTAAAAAAAAAAAAAATTGCGTGATGAGACTGTTAGTTGGACAAAACAATAATTTAAATATTTCAGCCTGGGCTCTGGAAAATAGTGAATTTCAATTTTCCAATATTTTGGAGGATTGATTGATCCACCAGGGATGTGTCACAGAGCAGCTGAGCAGGGCTCCAGAGTGTGACCAATTTTTATAAGTGCGACTGAAAAAAATTGTAGGTCGCACTGGTGCACCTAACGCTGCTCAGGTGAAGAAAAAATCATAAGCGCAGCATCTCTTTGTGTTCTCCTGATGACATCGTGGTCTAAACCAATAAGAGACAGAGCTCGGGTGGGTCCTTGCCTCTGATTGGCTGTGGTCCTTTTCACTGCTGTAAATTGTGTCAGTTAGAAAAATGTGAGCGAGCTGAGCAGGTACTCCTGAGCGCTTCAATTTTCTTTGAAAATGAAGAGAGGCAGAAAGCCTCGCCCCGAGACTAATTAAAAGGCCCAAAAATATGCCTTCAGACAGGACTGGTTGAAGCAATTTCCCTGGCTGATGTACGATAAAGAAAGGGACTCAATACACTGCATTTATTGTCGGGAGTGCGGTCAGAATTTGGCCGGTAATAGTGCGTTTGTGGAAGAGTCAACAACATTTCGCATCGAGACGTTGAAAAAGCGAAATATGTCCAAAAACCATACTACATGCCGTGATAAGTGTGTTAATAAAGTGGCCCTTCATCCAGCTGCATTTCAGCGTCAGGCTGTATCAATCAGGTCCGCTGAGGAATCTGAAATGATTATAAAATTCAACGTTGCATACAATATTGCAAAGGAGGAGTTGCCGTTCACTAGATTTAAGTCCGAAATTATTCTGATGATAAAAATGCTGACACTAAAGAACAAGACAGCTGCGGAGGTTGGAAACGCCACGTACACGTCATTCATGATTGACGGCGACACAGACGTCTCTATGAAGCAGTGCGTTATTGTCTACTGCTGCATTTTGCGTAAAGGAAGTCCGGTCAACATGTTAAATGGACATGTCGAGGTGGAGCATGGACACGCACAGTGTTTGAAGGCCCACATTACAGCGTGAGAGATCATGCATAGGAAATTATATAGTAGCCTATTCCTAATATTAAAAATGTATAGCCTAAGTAAAAATATAAGTAGGCTAAACTAAGATCACATAAACAGTTTTCCATTTGCAATCTATAGGCTAGTGACCTGTATGATCTTTTTATTCTTGAGGAATTTATGTTGCCACAAAGCAAGCATTTGCTGCGCTTGGGCATCAGTGTGCAGATTGGCTGGATAAAAGGGTTGCTCTGGGTGCTGATGGTGCTGCGGTTAACCTAGGCTATAAGGGGGTGTCATTATGTAAAAGGAGAGCGATAAAAAGGTGACTTTTTGGCGACGCGATGAAAAATGTGGGTGCAGAATTTTGTGCTGGTGCACCTAAAAAAAAAAAGTTAGGCGCACCAGTGCAACCAATGCAAAAAGTTAGTCTGGAGCCCTGCTGAGGTTGTGTTTGGCTCGTGGTTTAGAGAACAAACAGGCGTAGTAAAGCTCCATCAAGGCCTGGTGTGTAACAGACACCAGCAGGCTATTCTGGGTCACATTCTCAGGCTGCTGCTGAAGGCAGAGCAGCTTCCTGTTGCAACATGTGTTGCTTATTTTGTTTAGTTTACAGAGTGATTCCAGTAAAATCCTGCTGCTATTATAAAGCATACACATGTTTAGATTGATCTTTTACTATGTATTAATTTATGTTGAACTTATTGTCAATTTCTATAAATATTTCTTACTTCCTTTTAATTGTCATTGGAGAAGAATATGTATTAGTCTGATGGCATAGTACTGACAGTTTAGCAAATTTGCTGTTTAACTTGCAGCTATCAGGCCTTCATCAAGGAAATTTTATTTATAGAGCACATTTCAGCGACAAGGCCATTCAAAGCACTTTACATAAAACATCAAAAGTCCAAATTAACCATGTTATTAAAGGATATTTAAATGCAATTAAATGTATTTCATTATTTAAGGAAATAGAAGCAAAAACGAGCTAAACTATGAAGAAACAGAAATGAGAAGAAATGATTTCATAAAAAGCAGCAGCAAACAAAAAGATAATCAAAGGTGTTGTCTACTGTATAATGTTGTAGGCTACCTTGTAGTTATAACACCTACATGAGCCTTACCAACATGGACCATTTAGAAGAACTGATCTTTGGGGAACTTTGCTTATTTGCTTTTTTGATCACCACTATCATATATTTGTGTTTTAAGTACAGAAACAAAATGCTGTGTGGTGAAAGTCTGAGGTTTGGGATGCTCCTCTCGTCCTCCAGAGACCAGACTGTTTGTATATGTATGTGGAGAAACCAGAGACCGTCTGTGGTCCAAACAACAAGGCTGCTGCCGTATTCATGTCTGAAGTGTTGATGGAGCAGCTACAATGTTTGCTTGTAGTCTTAAGGCGAGTCCACACCGGACCAAAAATCGGCGTCTTTGAGAGAGTCGGCGTCCGTGACATGAGTCTACTTGGTGTGGTCGCTCGAATCGGCCCACGTCGGCGTTCATTTCAGCCGACTCAAATGTATAATCCGCCATTCGAGTCGGTCATTCTTTTACCATTCTGATTGGTGGAGGCTAGCAGCTTGACTAGCGAATCAGTGAAGCCCGGAAGTGACGATGGTAAACACTGTCTTCTTCCAGAATAAGTGCGAGAGCTGACAAGGCCAGTGTCTCCATATCGACATCATCCAACATTTTAGATTTTTCCGTTCAGAGAGTAATCACAACTACAGTCTGGACAGCGTGCTCTGTGTTATGGTGTAGAGAGGACCGCCTACTTCCGGTTTTCGTGTTTTTTGGCCCACAATACAGATTAGCGCCGCCTGTTGTTTTGGAGACATTACATCTCGCGCAAGCACGGAACGTATGGCGTCGGCTGTAGTTCCGTAGGTGTGAATCGCCCATGTCGTTGTTCGAGTCGGCCATATTAATTAGCCCGACTTCATTTACCAACGCGAGTCGGGCAGTTCTTCCGGTGTGGACTTGCCTTTAGAGACAGACCGAACAAAGCTTGACTCCAGACTTTTCACTGATCATAATCATCTGATTATGTTGTTATTTCAACATCCTTTGAATTGGTTCATTGCAGTTAAATCCCAGCTGACCAGTTAATTTTGGGTTCATCCAGCTGTGCTAAACCAGCCGAGGTGCGTCTGGCTAGATCCAGGCAATACCTCTGGATGATGTTACAATAATAATAATAACAAATGTAATTTGTTAGCGCTTTTCCAAACCCAAAGAGGCTTTACAGAGAAAAACAAACAAAACAAAAAAAACAACTAATAAGACAAAGAAAACAGATGAACAATCAGTTGAAATGAGTGCGTGGGGCTAGTGGTAGGAAGAGGAGAAGAGATGGGTTTGGAGATGGGACTGAAATCTGGTGAGGGACTCACTGATGGGTGAGGGTGGGGGGTCCAGAGCATGGGAGCTGCTGCTGGAGGAGGCTCTGTCCCTGAAGCTGCAGAGGTTGGCTTTGTGGATGGAGAGGAGACGGGCTGATGTGGATCAGAGGGACCGAGAGGGTTGGTGGGGGGGAAGAGGTCATGAACTCAGACAGGATGCTGTTTGGTGTGGTTTCCAGTGTATCTGGGACTTCCCAACACGCACAAAGAATCTTGAAAGAATCTTGAAAGCAGAAACAGTGGTTATTTCAACCATGGTTGATGAAACCTTGGAAACCTTTGTTACTTTTGACTTTATTTTCAACATTTTACACACAGTGATGGAGTGTGAAGATGCCTCATCGCTACGAGCAACAAGTTACTGGTAAGATGTTTGGCAGCTGATCATCAGACGTGTATCATTTTGACTTTGTGTCTTTTCCAGTTGATGGGACCCAGCGAACAGCCGCTCAGCCTGCTGCTGTTCATCGGCACCGCCACCGACGGCTGCCCCCGCCCTCACTCCTTCTACCAGGTCCACCGGGTGACGGGCAAGACAGTGACCACCACCTGCCAGGAGAAGATTATGGGCGGCACAAAAATCTTGGAGATCCCTCTGCTTCCAGCAAACAACATGTCCGCCAGGTATTTTTTGTACACTTTGATCTCCGGAAGAAGTTTGATGATTAACTAATGAGGCCTTTTCAGCCAAATTTAGACGGAGTTCTTCTGTGTATCTTGATAAAGGCACGTCTTCTGGTTTTCTTTCCCACAGCATTGACTGTGCCGGCATCTTGAAGCTGCGTAATGCAGACATCGAGCTGAAGAAAGGAGAGATCGACATGGGGAGGAAGAACACCAGGGTCCGAGTCGTGTTCAGGGTCGCCGTCCCTCAGCCGGACGGCCGCATGCTGTGGCTGCAGACGACATCCAATCCCGTGGAGTGCTGTGAGTCTTTGTATTGTTGATGAATCACAGCTCATTCTGATGTTGAGTGACCTCCAGTGTAGTAGACATTCAACAGAGGGCCTTTTTCCCTTCATTTAGAAACCAGATTATTGTCCAACAAGCAGAGGGGGAAATTCAGTATTGCTTCATGTTTGTGCGCAATTTGACAAACTGAGTGAATATATTTGAATGTGTCCTCTAAAGTAAATGTGTTCATGCCATGTGAAATGGAGTAAACACAAATTTAAATACCAAATTGTGTTTTAGCCCAGCGCTCAGGCCAGGAGCTTCCTCAGGTGGAGAGCTTCAGTCCAACCAGCTGCTCTGTGGGCGGAGGAGTGGAGCTGCTCATCATCGGGTCCAACATCTCCACACAGTCCAGGGTGGTCTTCATGGAGAAAGGGCCTGGTGAGACATCAGCAAGTTCCTCAACATCCTGCCACCTGAATGGCTCTTTTTTCAACTAACACATTGTGTCCCCACAGACGGGAGATCCCTGTGGGAAAAGGATGCCAGAGTTGTGCCAGAAAAAAGCAGCGGAGTAAGTAGAGACATCATTTTCAATAAATGTTGAAAATACTACATTTATTTAACTGAAAAACTATTAAAATATTAATAATATAATAATACATATGTATGCATACAGTATATATATATATATATATATATATATATATATACATATATCATTTTTTATAGGCTGTAATAGAACTGTGTAATGTCCCTTATGTATTAAAATATACATATATCCTGATCCATATCAGTGTGTATTATAGCAACTTAGATGGTCGTTGGAGAAGCAGCATGGAAGGTAATGGATGTCCTGCTGCAGACGCTATGTTAGGTCAGATCTGAAAGTCACATGATCAAAAACAAACCAATATGGAAGATGCTTCTGTCAAAGGAGTCTGTGGCTTCCAAGAGAGCACAGAGAACAACTTCAGCTCCACATAGAGTTTAGGAAAAACATCACTAATGTGTCAGTTAACAACAACACTTTGGGACACATGGTGTCCAACGCTGGTCTCCTGGTTGGACGTCCACTGTTGTTGGACCCCTCCCCCTCCTCACCCCCCACCATCAGTAGTGTTTCTCGGTATTGAATCCTACGTCACTAGCTCTGGACATTGCATAGTCACATGGATGCGTTTGGGGTCCACCAGGAGAAATGACCCTCAAGAACTCTCCATTGGCGTTGTTTTCATGCTGAGATTGCATTTCATGACTATTCCCCAACCTGCCCTGAGACTGGACTGAACAGCGAGATAAAGCAGTGAAGATTTTCTAAACGTAGCGTCCACTTAAAGGTTGAGTAGGTGATTCTATTCAGAAACACTTTCTGTTATATTACTTAAAATCCTCGTAACATACTGATAGCAATGAATACATTAAATGCTCTGACATTAAAATCTGTGGCCGTAACAAGACTGTTAAAAACCCCATCCAATCAAAAAAGTCATCAGAAGAAAATAATTGGACGGCCTGCCTGTCTGTCAATGCTTACTTCCTGATTCACTCTGCCGATCTGGATCCCTCCAACAACTCCGCTGTTTGGATGAGGAGGGAAAGAAAGACCGTAAAATGCTTGTTTGTATTGGTGGCTGCTAGGCTATGCTAACATTCAATAACGTCTAATCTAACATGTCATGTACAATAAACAGTCTATTGTAGACCTCTGGGGGACAAGATTTGTATCATCCATTTCTGATTCAGCAACATCAGGATGACAGGAGGAGAATCTCAATGAAATATTTCCCCAAAAAAGAATCACAATTCACGTGTTTGCCTCATTCGCCACATGCGCCGCGATTCAGGTCTATTTGCATGTTTGCATTGTGTTTGTGTGCAGCTCCGACCGTGTGAACCCAGTTAAGAGGTGGTGCAGTCTGCCTGTACATCTACCATCGTCTTCCAGTCACTCCTGCTACAACGCGATACTCATGTTGAGCTACAGCGGTCATTCATGTGCCACCAGTCTCACCTACTCAGTCTACACAGTCACTGCTGCAACCAGCCAGCTAATGTGTAAAAGATACGATGGTGTGACATTTCCTCAGAGCAGGCAGGGAAAATAACGATAATAATGTGTGTTCATAACAATCCAAGTATTTAGTAGTTAGATGACAAAAAATACTCCAAAAAGTCAAAATTCGGGTATCCCTGATAATATTTCTGGGCTAAAATCAGTATTTCCTGATCGATAAATCTGACATCTGTCATAATGCTCATCAGTCAGCAGCGTCTGTGTTGTAATGAGGTTGCAATGTGAAGAAATGTGGTTGAGGAAGTTTAAGGTCATATTGAACATTTTTATTCAAATGAATAATAAAAAAAAACAATACATCCACAATGCTTTTAGAAGGGTACAGAATCAAAGTATCACTTCTTGTGAACATTTTTTTTTATTGTGAATCATCCATCCATCCATCCATTGTCTACCGCTTATCCTGTATTCAGGGTCACGGGGAGGCTGGAGCTGATCCCAGCTGTCATTGAGCGAAGGCAGGGTTCACCTGGACAGGACACCAGTCTATGATTGTGAATCAATCATTTGAAAAAAATGTGTTGGTCTGTAATGAATGTTTTGTTCTAGCTCTGTGTAGATGTGTGATATGTGGCTTCTAGCAAGGCTTGTAAGCCAATAGAATAACGCGTTGGTATCATGTGGTTTCTCTGTAGTCAGGGGTCAAGGGTCTTTTGGGTTGCCAGTAAGTGTGGTAAAAATCTGACGGAAAAATAGCTGAGTTTGATTGTTAGCGGGTGGCATTTCGATCCCAGTCCCAAGTGCTAAGAACTGGCAACCCATTGTGGGCGCTTCGAGCAACAGCTGCGTTATGTCCTGAATGCAATGGAAGGGGGGAGTGCGAGTGCGACATCTAGTGGCTGGATGTTATCAATGTTGTCATTAGCACCTTTAATGACAACATATAATAATGTGTGTGTATGCTTACTGTGTAATCTTGTCTTGTAATCTAGCACAAGTTAATACATGTTGGTTTGTTTCTATGTTCTTCCTGAAGCATCTTACTCTCGGGTGGCTCAGGTTGTGTTCACTCTAAAGATGCACACAGAGCAGTGGTGAAAACACAGTCGACTTATGAGACGACATGATTCAGGACAAACCGTAAAACGTGCAAGTGTTTGCAAAGATGGGAACAACTTCAGGCCCTGACCAACCAAGACAGTTATCGGCCGTCAGTCTGCCGACGTCGGTGACACAGACTGACCCAGATGGTTGCTATAAAATGTAATTTTGCTTTGATAGCCCAACCTCATTCAAACCTGATTTTGCTCTATTTGTTGACATATAGATATAAACTGGCCGACGTGCATTACCAGACAAGTAATGTTGTCAGTGAGTAACTGTTGACATCCCTAATACAGATTGTTCTGTCCTCAGAATTACATTCAGGTTCCTTATGCAAATGATTTAATAAATGTGATGTAGTTAAAATTGAAAGAAGAACACACAGTAATATTTACATGTTGAGGACTTTTATTTTGAAGGGTGATAGTAGTCGCGATGTCGGTCACTCGGTGAATCTTCTCTTCCCTTCTCACGCTCACAAAAGCAATGGCTGTAAGTTCTAAATGCAGTACTTTTTGTATGACGTAACGTGTAGCGCTCAAAAATGTGATGTTTGTTTGCTCAGTGTAAAGTTAAGGATTAGCCGATGTAATTTCGATGCAAAAGCTCTTGTTTTTGGTGCATAGTTTTTTGACTTATTGTACTAACTGTTTATTACAAAATGCTGTAAAGGAAACTAAGGTTCTGTATTGTTTGTATTTGCAGTTTCACTCTTGGTATATTATAAAGGAAATAAAGGGAGCAAGACGCTCAGATCCTGGCTCAAGTGTAGCAGTGTTATACCTGAGTTTGGCTTGCTGTTAAACTGCAATAACGCACCGGAAATGCCTAACGTGCAGGGAGAACAGTACAGTGAAAAGCCACACGACAGTGAGTAGAAGAAACGTTGAAAGACTCAAGCATGACCACCAACGACGTCGAAAGTGGAACGATGAACTCCGAGGAGGATATGCGCAGACCCCCCTCCCCCAAGTCTCTAAGCGCTCGTCTTCCTACAAGTCTGTCCTCGAGGCCGCCGCCAGAGCCAGAGCTTCGGCTGAAGCAGCAGCGACCAAGGTAGCCTATGCTAAGAAGCAATCAGAAATTAACAAGCAAAGAGCCAAATTAGATATAGAATTCACCTGTCAATTAGAAGAGTTAGAAGTGGAAAAAGAAGCAGAAGCTGCACGTGTGAAAGCCGAAGTTTTAGAAGCAGCTGCAGCAATAGACACTGAAGATGTGCTAAGTATGAGAAGTGGTGTCACGCCACACGTGATTCGAAAGCGCACTGAAGACTATGTGCAGTGCCAATCTCAGCTCGGCTCACAGTCCCTTTTGCCTTATGATGGCGTCTGGCGCAGCAGGACCAACGCCACATAGCAGCTACCGCCTGCAGCAGCCGAGGAGAGGCCCCCACGGAACACCTTCAGACCACCGGTGAATGAGCGTGTGGACTGTGAGCAGGGCCAAGAGGAGTTCAGCACGCAGTACTATGGCTCTCCATCTCACAGTGCAGTCAGGCAACGTGAGTACAGCCCCGCACAGCAGTCAGCACGTGCAGCTACAGCCAGGCTTCCTCTGGGTGACTTCAGACCTTCTCCCGGCGACTTCAGGCTTCCTCCAGACAACTCCAAGCCCCCTCCGGATGACATCGGACCCCCAGCATGGCCTCCTCATGCAGCAGGAGGCAAACCTGTCACAAAGCCAATGTACATTCCACACAGTCCACAGGGTCAGTACACTCCTTCTCATGCCACCACACCACCAATGATAGACTTTGCCAAGTTCCTTGCACGCAGAGAATTAGTGACTACTGGCCTCACTAAATTCGATGACACACCAGAGAACTTTAGGGCGTGGCAGTCGTCATTCTTAAACGCAACACAGGGCTTAGGGATATCGTACAGTGAAGAATTGGACCTTCTAGTGAAGTGGCTAGGAAAAGAGTCATCCGAACATGTGAAGAGAATCCGGGGTGTTCATGTCACAAACCCTGAAGCTGCCCTACAGCTGTCCTGGGACAGACTACAAGAATGCTATGGCACACCAGAAATAGTAGAAAATGCTCTGTTTAAAAGACTTGATAGTTTCCCCCGTCTGTCCGCTAAAGACAACTTAAAACTAAGAGAGCTCAGTGATCTGCTCATGGAAATGTTAGCAGCCAAAAACGATGGATATCTCCCTGGCCTGGCCTACCTCGACACACCTCGTGGGATAAAGCCCATTGTGGAAAAGTTGCCTACAGGCCTACAGGACAAATGGCTCAATGTTGGCTCGAAGTACAAGGAACAGCACAGAACAACTTTCCCTCCTTTTTCATTTTTTGTGGACTTTGTCTATGGCCAAGCCAAGGCCTGAAATGACCCGAACTTCAGCCTGTCCGTCAACAGCCAGCCATACAGCAAAGAGAACTCCATTCAAGCCCAGTGGATTCAAGACTGCTGTAGCTGTGCACAAGACGGATGTGTCTGCCACTGTTGACACAGGCCACTCAGTGTCTTCAGACAATGACCCAGCACGCTACTGCCCTGTGCACAGAAAAGCTCATCCCTTGGACAGGTGCAGGTCATTCAGAATGAAAGCTTTGCAAGAACGTAAAACCATCTTAAAAGAACACAAACGCTGTTTCAAGTGCTGCTCCCCAAACCACCTGGCTAAGGATTGCCAGGCAACACTGAAATGTGGTGAGTGTGACAGCGAAAGACACTGCTCTGCAATGCACCCAGACACCTCTATGCCTTCCCATCCATTTCCCACTCCCCAGACAAATACAGCAACACAAGGCAGTTCCCCACTCGAAGTGACATCACGGTGCACCAAAGTCTGTGACAATGGCAGCCTCCCACGCTCCTGCTCAAAGGTGTGCCTTGTGCGCGTCTTACCCCAGGGTCAGCCAGAGCGCTCTGTCAAGATGTATGTTATACTCGACGATCAGAGTAACCGCTCTCTGGTCCGCTCTGAGTTTTTCCACCTGTTCAAAGTCGAGAGCAGCCTCTCTCCCTATCTGATGAAGACCTGCGCCGGCACCACAGAGATGACTGGAAGAAAAGCAGTAGGCTTTCAGATTGAAGCAGTGAACGGAGGTGTGTGTCTGGACCTTCCACCTCTCATCGAGTGCAACGAAATAATGAGCAACAAATCTGAGATTCCAAGTCCAGAGGTAGCCCTAGCACACACTCACTTGAAACACATCGCTCCTCACATTCCCAAGCTGGATCCTGACGCTGAGATGATGATCCTGTTAGGGAGAGACATGACACGCGTGCACAAGGTGAGAGATCAAGTCAATGGTCCTCATAACGCACCCTTTGCCCAGCGTCTAGACTTAGGCTGGGTGATTGTATGTGAAGTGTGTCTCGACAACGCTCGCAAACCAACTCTGAGCGTCTTCAGAACACATGTGCTTCAGAATGGACGTCCGTCACTCCTCACTCCTTGCCACAACAGCATCTGTGTGAAAGAAAGACTGTGCTACGGCGGGGAGCCCAGGTATGGCCACTCCACACACACACGCAAGCCCATGCCAGCTGAGGAACAGCTCGGGCTGACTGTTTTCCAGCAAACAGACAGTGATAACAAGTGTGCCATGTCCTTTGAGGATGAACTCTTTTTGAAAATGATGGACAAAGAAGTTCAACAAGATGAAAAGAACAACTGGGTAGCTCCCCTACCATTTAAATCACCTCGTCCTCTGCTCCCAAGCAACAGAGAGCAAGCACTGTCCCGTCTCAGCTCTCTACGGCGCACTCTGAGCAGAAACGCTGAGATGAAGCAGCAGTTCTCCTCCTTCATGGAAAAGCTGTTTGAAAACAAGCACGCAGAGGTCGCCCCGCCCATCGATGACACACAGGAACGCTGGTACTTACCCTTTTTCGGTGTGTATCACCCTCAGAAGCCTGGACAAATACGAGTCGTGTTTGACTCAAGCGCCCAACTGCACGGCCTCTTTCTCAACTGGGTGCTGCTCACAGGCCCCGACCTGAACAACACTCTCCTGGGTGTGCTGCTGCGTTTCAGGAAGCACCTCATCGCAGTCACTGCAGACATCCAGCAGATGTTTTATGGATTTCTGGTGAGGCGGGAACACAGAGATTACCTCAGATTCCTGTGGCATAAAGACAATGACCTCTCCCAAGAGATTCGAGAGTATCGAATTCGCGTACACGTCTTTGGCAACAGCCCATTGCCAGCGGGTGCCATCTACGGCCTACGGCGAGCTGCTCAGAGAGGCGAAGCAAGGTATGGCGCTGACACAAAGCAGTTTGTTCAAAGACACTTTTATGTAGATGATGGGCTTGTGTCGTGTCCCACAGACTCTGCAGCCATAGACCTGCTTAAACGTACCTGCGCATCACTCATAGAGTCCAACCTGAAACTGCACAAAATTGCATCAAACAGCGTCGCTGTGATGAGAGCCTTCGAACCCGAAGCACTGGCTTCCGGCATCAGAGAGTTGGGGCTGGATGACGAGACTCTGCCTGCACAGAGGAGCCTAGGCTTATGCTGGGACATCAACACAGACACGTTCACCTTTAAGGTAGCCGTCACTGACAAGCCCTACACCCGAACAGCGTCTTCGACCCGCTTGGTCTGGCAGCCCCAGTGACCATCAGAGGCCGGCTGCTGCTGCGAGAGCTGTCCAGTGGAGTCAAGGACTGGGACGCTCCCCTGCCTCATGAAAAGGTGAGCACTTGGGAAATGTGGAAATCATCGCTCGAGGAGCTGAGCAGCCTCCATGTGCCCCGCTGCTATGTCCCAATGTCACTCTCAAAACCCATGTACACAGAACTTTGCCTTTTTTCTGACGCCTCCAACTGGGCTATATGGGGCAGTTGCTTACTTACGAGCTGTCACTGAAGATGGCCGTTGTGAAGTTGGATTTGTGATGGGAAAAGCTAAACTGTCACCGCAGCCAGAGCCCACAATCCCACGCCTCGAGCTCTGTGGGGCCGTCCTGGCTGTTGAGCTGGCAGAGCTGATCTTGGAAGAACTGGACCACAAGCCAGATGCTGTTAAGTTCTACTGTGACAGCAAAGTGGTCCTAGGATACATCTTCAATGACTCAAAGCGCTTCTTTGTATACGTACACAACCGAGTGCATCGCATACGCCAGACAACATCTCCTGAGCAGTGGCATTACGTGCCCTCGGAACAGAATCCAGCTGACTTAGCTACCAGGTCAGTAGCCGCATCACAGTTGATGGATACAATGTGGTTTAAGGGACCGGGCTTTCTCCTCAAGCCTCCAAAGCCAGACACACATGAACACTTTGAACTGATAGAGCCTGAAACGGATGTGGATGTCAGATCGCAAGTGAATTCTTTAGCCACTCACGTCGAAGCCAAGCCACTCACCTCTGAAAGATTCAAGCGCTCAGAGCCGTCTGCCTTCTGATACATCAGGTGCGTTCTCAGTCAAGTCAAGCTCCATCTCAGACACGTCACAGCACACATGCAAAGGATGGCATCAGTGTAGTGGGCCGCACACTCCTGAAGAATTTGCAGCAGCGAGGAGACTCATAATGGAGGCTGTTCAAAGAGACTCATTTCCAGACGAACATGCTGCTCTGCTAGCAAAGAGAGAAATCCACAATTCAAGTCCACTCCTGACCCTTGACCCCTACATCAGTGACGGCCTGCTGAAGGTAGGAGGGCGTCTCAGACATTCCTCCCTGGAATCAGAGGTAAAACATCCCATTATCCTCTCAAAACATAGCCATGTCACTAAACTGCTTGTGGAACATCATCACATGAAGGTGAAGCACCAGGGGCGACAGTTCACAGAGGGGGCCATCAGAGCAGCTGGACTGTGGATTGTTGCTGGCAAAAGGCTGATCAGCTCTATCCTCCATCACTGCGTGACATGCCGTAAGCTTAGAGGGAAACTGGTAGTGCAAAAGATGGCTGACCTCCCTCCAGTGCGGCTCGACACCTCTCCACCCTTCAGCTACGTGGGCTTGGACGTATTTGGACCGTGGACAGTGATGACCCGAGGCACTCGAGGCGGTGCAGCGCAAAGCAAAAAGTGGGCCGTTCTGTTCACATGTATGTGCACCAGGGGAGTACACATAGAAGTCATCGAGTCAATGGACACAGTCAGCTGTATCAATGCACTGCGTAGATTCTTTGCAGTTAGAGGCCCAGCAAAGCAGCTCAGATCAGATAGGGGAACCAACTTCATTGCTGCCAGTGCAGAACTGGGAATGAGGCCTCCTGATGAAAAGCAGAACAGCATACTGAGTTATCTCCACAGAGAGGACTGCACATGGGTGTTTAACCCCCCGCACGCGTCCCACATGGGAGGTGTGTGGGAGCAAATGATTGGGGTGACACGCAGAATATTAGACTCTATGCTTTTGCAAAGCAAACATGCTTACCTGACACATGAGGTCCTGTGCACGCTGATGGCAGAGGTGTCTTCCATAATCAATGCAAGGCCGCTGGTCCCAGTCTCATCAGATCCCTCCACTCCAGTCATGCTGTCTCCTGCCATGCTCCTGACACAAAAGCCAGGCCTGCTCGCTCCACCGGGTGACTTCACTGGAAAAGACCTCCTGAAAGGCCAGTGGAGACAGGTACAAGCACTGGCTAATGAATTCTGGAGCCGTTGGAGAAACGAGTACCTGAGCACTCTCCACCCAAGGCGTAAGTGGCACAGTGCACATCGCAGCCTTCAACCTGGGGACGTTGTGCTGTTAAAGCAAACCCAAGCACCAAGGAACGAGTGGCCAATGGCACTGGTCACATCAACCTTTCCGAGTAGCGACGGAAAAGTCCGCAAAGTTGAAGTGAAAACATCGTCCCAAGGCACCACAAAGACTTACCTGCGGCGCATCTCAGAGGTGGTCCTTCTCCTAGAAAAGACTGAATAGGAATGGACTAAAAAAGAAGAAAAAAAAGTTTGATGTTAGTGGCATTACATGCCAGACGGGGAGTGTTCTGTCCTCAGAATTACATTCAGGTTCCTTATGCAAATGATTTAATAAATGTGATGTAGTTAAAATTGAAAGAAGAACACACAGTAATATTTACATGTTGAGGACTTTTATTTTGAAGGGTGATAGTAGTCGCGATGTCGGTCACTCGGTGAATCTTCTCTTCCCTTCTCACGCTCACAAAAGCAATGGCTGTAAGTTCTAAATGCAGTACTTTTTGTATGAATGAAACAAATATCTGAGGTAACGTGTAGCGCTCAAAAATGTGATGTTTGTTTGCTCAGTGTAAAGTTAAGGATTAGCCGATGTAAAATGTGTGTTGCGTACGCTAGCATAAGACGGCGTGTTAGCCTATGTTCAATAAGCGCAATAGTTTTTTGACTTATTGTACTAACTGTTTATTACGAAATGCTGTAAAGGAAACTAAGATTCTGTATTGTTTTTATTTGCAGTTTCACTCTTGGTATATTATAAAGGAAATAAAGGGAGCAAGACGCTCGGATCCTGGCTCAAGTGTAGCAGTGTTATACCTGAGTTTGGCTTGCTGTTAAACTGCAATAACGCACCGGAAGTGCCTAACGTGCAGGGAGAACAGTACACGGATAATCATCCACATATGCATAAACCTCTTTAAAGTGCATTAAAACATACCAGAAATCCTTTAGAGACACATTTAGTTTGGAAACAAATATTTGTATTGCATCACAGATGGAACGCACATCTTCTTTTTAGTGAAAACAAACTATTCAACAATCTCAAAAGAGTTTTTAGAACAGAAGAGAAAGATTAAAAATGATGAATTTTGCCAAGCTGTTGATTGATCAAGATGATTGCGAAAATGTAAATTGATTGTTTTTTTCTGTTCCACCAGCAATGTTTTTTTTAAGAATAATGATAATAAAAAATTATAATAATAACTTTCAAACATTAAGATTTTTTAAATCATAGTGACTCTTGGTCATAAACATTTTTCTGCACAAAACAAAATGAAGGAGGAAGAAGAAGAAAGAATGAAGGTGTTTGTGGTTCTTAGTTGCAGCAGATTGACAGCAGGTTTCTTCTCTGTGTTTCAGTCCAGCATCGTGTTGGAGGTTCCTCCTTACGATAAGAAGATAGCCGATCCCGTCCAAGTCCAGTTCTACGTCTCAAACGGGAAGAGAAGAAGAAGTCTAACACAGAGCTTCACCTACTTGCCTGCAGTCACACGTCACCTCCCCGCTGGTGGAGTCAAACAGGAGCACTGGGACACCATCTCCCACAATCCCTCTGGCTTCTGCCAGCTGCCCTCCCACAACCGAGCGCTGGATCCAGACTTGGTTTATTATGATTCCTGTGACATCCGGGTGCATTGTGGTCCTCCTTCCCAGAGCATGCCTCGTCTTCATCATCCTCCTCCCTCCTCTCTCCCCCTTCAGACCCCCTTACTGTTTCATCACGCCTCCTCCTCGCCCTCTCAGACCTCTTCAGTCCCCCTTCAGACCTTGATTCCTCTTCAGACCTGCATCATGCCTCTTCAGTCCTTTACTGCGCCCCCTCAGACCTCCTCCATCCCTCCTCAGATCTGCACGCTGCCTCCCCAGGCCTCTTCAATGCCCCTTCAGACCTTCACCATGCCCCCTCCCACCTCCTCTGGTCGACCTCAGCGAGAACACTCTCCGTCTCTGAGCTCCAGGAGAGTCTTTGTGGCCCCCGCGGACCCCCAGAAGAACTCTCCGCTTTCCAACCCGGGAGGAATGCCGAGCATCAAGCAGGAGCCAGAAGACCGGCCAAATCTGGGACCCTTGGGCCTCCGGGAGATCACACTGGATGACGGTAGGAAGCTGGCTGCACTCATTAACAATCCCCCTGTAGGCTTCAAAGGCGCCGCAGAGTCTGCAGAGATAGTTTCAGCATCTTTACTCTGGTTGCCATGAGCGAATCTTGCAAGAAATTACACTGATAATCTACTGCAAACTACAAAAATGATGTATATCATCAATTATAGACCTGATTCTGAGAAATGATAATACATATGCATCCCACTGTCCTCCCCTCTCTCCCTGCTATTCTTAAATTCCCCAGATTCCCCTCCCACATGATCCAATATCAAAATCCATCCACTATATCACTTAGAAATAGCCTGGTGACACTGCCGTTTGTGATTGTGGGTTTGGAATTAACGTTGTGTTTTTATTCCACGTATTTTTCAGTTGTCTAAATGGAGAGCCCGCGACAGGCAGACACACAGACAGAAACACTGGGTTTACATGAAAGGACGCAATGCTTTGCGTCACTCAGTGTGAACCCAGTCGTTAGTCTTAAACTCCACAACGTCCACAGAAACTTCTCAAACCACCTAAGAAAGAGTTACCCGTGTACCCTTCGTTCTTTGGTTTTTCAAAACCAAATTAAAATAACAGAAAAACAACTTTGTTTTTCTGTTATTTTGTTTTAAACCCAGAACGGAAAAACGGAAAAACAGAATAATACAAAACAGACATTTTGTAGCTGTTATTCTGTTTTAAAACAAAAACAGAATAACGTGAAAATTAAGTTTTTTGATTTTTACTGTTTTGTTATTGTGCTATTTGGAAAATTTGGGGAATGCTGGGAGACTTCTAATCCTTACCTTAAGTAGCAAGAACATAGAGACAGACATCTCTCTTTAAAATCACCAACTTGTGGGTAATTTATTTCCACAAACACAATCATACAGCAGCAACAAGCATACAGTATAAATGTAAATATCTAAACTAGACCTGGTTAAGACTTGTGTGCAGTTTATTTTGAAGGAAAAGTGAAATGGTGCTTTGAGAGAAAGTTATTTTCCATGCAGCACCCACTAAAACTATGATAGAAAACCATCAATTGATTTAAAAAATGTAATTTCTTTCCCCCTTGTAATTCCCCATGAATGTCGTGAAAGAGGATATGTTTTGTTTTTTGATCAATTTATTATTTTTAGTCTATGCATTAGTCCATTATTAGATTCCTTCTGATGCTGACTATCACATAAAAAGGTGTTTTAGAGGCTCAGACAGACCTCTTGTGTTCATTGGCAGCTCGTTATGAGAGAGATCACGTCCACCTTCGGTGTGTGATGCACATTTCCTAATATGGACTTCACTCCTATAGAGGGTGACCCCCTGTGAACTACAGGTCTTGGAATTGGGTTAAAATTCCGCGTAGTCAAGCCAGCCGCTCCAACATTTTAAGTGCGCCCTTATTAAAGACTTTATGGCAAATACACGGAGACAACTGGGAAAGTCGGGGCTCATTTACCTGTGGGAGCTTCTTTTTTTTTTACCGACTTTCCAAGTTGTCTCTGTGTATTTGCCATAAAGTCTTTAATAAGGGCACACTTAAAATGTTGGCGCTGCTCCGTCTCTCATTCTTTCTCTCCTGAGACGGGGGCGGACCGGATTCTGTTTTTGTTTTAAAACAGAATAACAGCTACAAAATGTGTGATTATGTGTTATTCTGTTTTTCCGTTCTGGGTTTAAAACAAAATAACAGAAAAACAAAGTTGTTTTGTTTTAACAGAAAAACAAAGTTGTTTTTCTGTTATTTTAATTTGGTTTTGAAACGGGATAGTTCAGAATTTTGGACATAAGACCTATTTTCCAACTCAGCCGGTGTGTTCGAGACGTCTGGAGACGTTTTCAAGAAATGTCATTCAGTTCTTCTAGTTGCCGAGTTTGCTTAAGCTATGGCTAGCGCAAGTCAATGGTTCTTAGCTAGCATGGCATTAAAAACAGTCTTGCCCACTCCACAGTTCACCCGAGGCAGATCCATTGTAACGGCAGACTATCGATATGTACATATGTGTTGATAGAATGTTTGAAATAAAACCAACCTTGCATTTTTAAGGATTTATGTCTCAGCAGCGTGTCATACTTCCTAGTAGGCTATGGCAGCGGCGGAGTGATATCACCTAGCACTTATAAGTTACCGGTTCTATAATAGTTTGTTTACCTGCTGTCATTGCTACAGACGCAGAGTAGCCTGCGGTGCTAGTTTCTTCAATCTCACAGAAATGGCCATTTTTGAAGAATATACTGAAACTTTTGAAGACTCTGGTGAGGAGTTTTTTTCCACCCAAACCCAACCGTACCTGTACGAACCTGAATATACAGAGGAAGAATTGCGCGAGAGGGATGCTCAAAGGGCAGGACGTGAACGAGCGTCTGTGGAGACCGAGATAGCCCCCGCTGGAGCTGAGAACCGGGACCGAACAAACGGAGACTGGTGGTGCCAGGAGGGAATCCCCCGCAACGCGTCCGAGGGTTTACGGGTCTATGGACAGAGCAGAGGTCCGGCTTCGCAGTGCGTAATTGTGGCTTCGCGCGGCCGTGAGCTGCCCGGTGTTTGAGTGAGGACCAAGGGCTTTTCACCCAGCTCTGAGCGCACGAGGCCCGAATATTCGGCGGTGTTCATGTGTCTATTTACCGGAGGGAATGCCCGCAACGCGTCCGAGGGTTTACGGTTCTCCGGACGGACCAGGTTCACGGTGAGTAATTGTGGCTTGTGCGGCCGTGAGCTGCCTGGTGTTTGAGTGAACTGCGAGGGCTTTTCAGACAGCCTTGGGGGTACGAGTGCCGACAGTTTGGCCCGGTTCGATTGCCTATTTACGGGCAGTATTTTGGGCGGCGCGTCTTAGAGTTTTGAGTCCGACAGAGCAAAGTAAAGTTCCGCTGCTGCTGAGAAACTAGTTCCTCAAAAAATAGATGATTCATGCGATGCGAGGTTAGTTTTGTTTCAAATATTATTCTATCAACACACATATGTACATCGACAGTCTAGTGTTTTAATGGATTTGCCTCGGGTGCACTGTGGAGTAGGCAAGACTGTTTTTAATGCTTTTCTAGCTAAGAACCATTGACTTGCGCTAGCCATAGCATAAGCAAACTTGGCAACTAGAAGAATTGAATGAAATTTCTTGAAAACGTTTCCAGACGTCTCGAACACACCGGCTCACTTGGAAAATAGGTCTTATGTCCAAAATTCTGAACTATCCCTTTAAATTAAATGTCTGACTACTTCCATCTCACAAGTTGAAATAAAGGCTTTTAAATGCTGTTAAACAACAGTTAGATTGAACCTAGAATTCAGTTTTAATGTGGAACCTTTTCACCTGAAACATTGACACTGGACAATGTGGTGAACTGTGCACAACAGCCTGCTTAGACTTGTGAAACCTGGTCCTGGCGTTTACATAATGCAGTTAGTTCCTGTGAGCTGGCCTCATGACGAGGTGTGTGTTGGGGTCTGGGTGTGGCGTTGGTTATTAATACGTGGGGGCCTCTGTGTTTGTGTGTGAATGCTGCGTTTCTCTCTGATCTGGGTTAATAATAGTCTGCTTGTTGCTGCTCTCAGTGATGCAGATGGGGTTTAAAATGGTTGCAGCGCCTCAGTTGGTGGGCAGCAGCTGTCGTCAGGCCTCTGACCCTCCGCCTAGCCGCCACCCCCTTTCCTCCTCGCCTTTCAGTCGACTTTGAACTCATCTGGTGCTGCTGGACAAACCGAAGCTGCTCAGAGTTCCAGCATCAACGCCCCGTCGCTGCTGTGAAACCACTGAGTTTGCAGCAGGATAATAATAATAATGATAATAATAATATAATAATAATAATAATAATAATAATAATGGTAATACTGATTATTGCTGCTAGCCGGGAGGGATTGATTTGGTGATTTGAAGATCGGATGATGTCCAGATGTTTGTTACCCTTCGTTAGATGAGCTCTAACTTTTTATAGATTATCTTTTGGTGATATTGCTTTCTTTGATTTAAAACAGCACCCTCTTTAGCCTCATTGTCATTTAGTTATCCTAATTAATTCACTATCACTTATGTTTAACTCTTTTTCTTTTTTATAAAACATCTTTTTGGTGTTTCGTGTTGCTTCCTTTTTCCCTCGACAAGCCAATCGTAACAGGTTGTGTCCAGGTCAACCAATGAGTGAATCCTCTTTTTCTTGCAGATATATAATAAACCAGTAATTCCAGTAAAGCAAATATTATAACTTAGTCTGCAAAAGTAAACATGCAGCAGAATGTGTGTGTTTTTTTTTTTTTTTCCTTCTTTGCTATCTTGTTATCGTTAAGGTCTTTTGACCTCACATTTATCTTGAGAGCCTTCGGGTCGGGAGGCCATCAACCGGTTCAAAGTGTTTAGATTACTTTAACCATTGTTTTCAACACATTACACTCCTTTGTGTCCATGTGCTTCACGTTGAAATATAGAAAGTTACATGATATTGAAGCAACTTTAGTTTTGTCTATTTGAGCACCAACTAGTCCCATTATTTTGGAGCCGATATCTCCAAAACATACAGCAGCAGTGGAGACGTTCTCTGGAGTAAACAATCACGCTTTTCCATCTGGCAGTCTGATAGATGAGTCTGGGATTGGCGGTTGTCAGGACAACGGTACTTGTCTGACTGCATTGTGCCACGTGTAGTTTGGTGGAGGGGGATTATGGTGTGGGGTTGTTGTTCAGGATCTGGGCTTGGCCCCTTAGTTCCAGTGAAAGGAACTCTGAATGCTTCAGCATACCAAGAGATGTTGGACAAATCCCATGCTCCCAACTTTGTGGAACAGTTTGGGGATGACCCCTTCCTGTTCCAACATGACTGTACACCAGTGCACAAAGCAAGGTCCATAAATGTATGGCTTTCTAATCTCACACAGTGATCATTTTCTTTCTTGTAAAGTTTGGAGGATATTCGTGTCAGATTTACTACTTTTATCTCAAAGTTTCTTAGGATTTTCTCTTGTTAATTTGTGAGGTTTTTATATTGTAAAATATTTGTACCTTGGAAATTCATAGTTTTCGTTATAATGTCGGCCTTTAACCTTTAATCCACTATCGGTGGACCTGTAATTGGCCGTGATTCGTGAGCCTCACGTTTCACAGCAGAGCTATGTTTAGACCGAATGCTGTTTAAAGAGGTTCAGCAGAGCAGCTCATTTCGCTGAGCTTCCCTTCCTTTCTACACATCGTTTAGTATTTTAACTTTTTCCACAGTTTAATGTAATTTCTGCTCGTGATTTGGGGGGGGGGAGATCTATATTTTATTTATATTATATTTGTTTACAAAACTGGAGTTGTGCGTGCTGCAATGTAACTCACCATTAGGTGAAGATGCAACGTGAATATGCAAAGAAATTATGGATAAAAACACTCCAGTGAAAGATAACTTATCATTATATATTTCCCTAATAAATCATTAGGAAAATAATTGCCAGAATTAGACGCTTGTTTAGTTTGACGTTCAAAACATACATTTCCTTCAATGCTTGCCGTTTTGGTCAAACAACATTTTTTGGAAAAAATCTTAACTCAAGGTCTACTTACTAGGATTTTTGGAGCTTTCAACTACTTCTTGCGGGTTTCTTCCTGATCAAGACTTTGGGGTTGAAAGCTCCAGAACAAGTAAACACGTCTGTGCCACTAAATGGAACTGTTACATTATGAATGATTGTGTCTCCTACGTCTGGTTTTGTTGCAGTGAATGAAATAATCGACAGAGATATCGGCGGCCTGAGCAGAGCCCAGCCCGACCAGTCTGACCAGTACCACCAGTTCCAGTCCAGCAGCGCCGCCACACCGTTCCCTGGACACCGTCAGTAGCGCTGCTCCCTCGGGACACGACGGCAGTGCTTCTTCCAACGGTTCGCTTTCGCAGCCATTTGCACCAAACTGATCTTCAAGTGCCTGACAGCCAATCAGCGGGCTCGTCTCATCAGGGTATCGCATCAGATTACTGTTTCCTCGCTTGTCTCAGGAATTTCAGCGGGAAGCCAACTCGTACCTCGCTGACAAACCAAAGATGTTTTCGCTTTTTTGTGAGCGAATTGTAGAAAAGAACAGGACTGTAAATCAACGTTTCCATAATCAGAACAATCTGCAATGTCAATACAGAAGCTAAAGATAATCCTGATGTTATTTATTGGCCAGTTAATTATAATAATCTATTTTTGGTACTCTGGATGTGATCCAGTAAAATTAAGTCCTTCAGCCGATCATTTGCATTCTTTTAAAGCTTGGTTTTACTCACTGTATGTTTACATCTTCCCTGCTGATTGACTTCAATGATGTTCAACCTGAACTGTTTGGGTGTGAAGCTTAAGACACTGAATTATAGAAATGTATCGTAAAGGTTGAAGTAAAAAGAAAGGAAAATATCAGCTGTTCTGTGTTTTGATAAAGGTACTTTCTAGGTATTAGTGACGTCGTCACGGTTACGACCCGGTATTATCTGGAGGCAAAACGAACACGACTCACCTCAGAGTTCCACATCCAGAGTCTTGCTGTGTTATTGGTTGCCAGAATGGATGTTACATCAATTAGAGATGACAAAGTGATTCAGAAGGAATCAAACATTTACAATCTTGTAGCGTTTCAGAGATGGAGGCGAAATTTTGCTCATAGTTAGCTTAGCCCTGTGTGGTGAGCTAAGTGAGTGACTATATGCTTTCAGAGAAACACGTCTGCCATTGTTAAAAAAACAACAAGCCAGCTAAACTTGCCAGCATTAGTCAACATGTTCAGAGAATGAGAACGGAATGAAACTTAGACATGAGTCCGTATTTTTGTCGGTGTGTTTTGTTGTTGAAAGTCATCACTAGAACTCTAGTCAGCCTTTCATCAGAAACTTGGCCACAGAGCGTATTTTCTGCAATAATCCAAAATCCAATGGGAAAGAAGAGCCTAAGCCCTTCCGGTGTCAAAACATGCTCCTCTGCATGCCGAAGTGTCTTTGGGAAACCCCCGAAGGCATTGGATGTGTCTGAATGAGTTAGATCCTGATGGTCCTTTGCCATGTCGTGTTAAAGTGTCTGTCCATAAGATGTGAGATGCGTTGCTTCTAACGGCCTCTCTGGCGGTAGATGGAACTGCAGGCGAGCCTCTGGGACTCATCTCCCTCACCAACAGTGTCGACTGTCTCTCATCTGCGTGATGCCTTCAAATGCTCCACACTGAAAGAAGGTCCGTGGTTTTCCCTCGTTGGCGTCACTTTGCTTCTTGATGACTTTCCTTCTTCACTTCCATTAGTTTGTTGTTTCTTTTCTTGGACTGGAAGTTGAATGGTCTTCTTTCTCTGCCTGTTGATCCTCCATTGTGAGTCAGCAGTAATGAAATGTACCTGGTCAAACACTTTAGACTAGAGGGAGCCTCTGACTGACTGACGGAAAAAGATGAAACTCATTTAGAGTTTAGTGGGAATGTGGCCACAGACACAGAGATCCTATTTCTGGACAAAGCAGCAACAAGCACTTTCATTAGTGGTCACATGATCAACCACCATTGTTTTAACTCACTCTTTGATAGAGAGGAACTTAAAAGACAATTAAGTAGATGAACATGTTACGGACTGCTTTTTTAAGTGTCTTGAGTAGAAGGACTAGAAAAAACGCTTTATAAATGCAAACCATTTACATGATCACACAGAGAGGAAGCAGCTGCTGCACAGCTTTAAAACAGCTGGAACTTTTAAACATTCAACACGTGTTCTCCATATGAAGAACATGCCACTTTAATTTAGGCCGCAGTCTGCGGCTGTAAATAATCTGGCAGTTTTATAACGACATAAAAAAAAATCATTTGCAGCACACTGTGAGCTGCTCATTATGTTATTTATTTCCCTTCTTTAGGCAGAAACATTTTCTGAGCTCATTGCAAGAAGAACTGTCAACTATGTTTTAGTAGCTGCAGGAAACACGACACCATCTGGCTTTGAAACGCTCTAATCCAGTTAGATGTGAGCCTCTTCAACATGATACGTTTGGATTTTAAAAATGGGGGATTTTTCTAAAACCCATAATTATGAGCATGATCTATTTATCTACACTCTCCCTCGTACACTATAGCTGGACTTGATCTCCTTTATTGGGGACGCACCATACCAATTTGAACCTTCAAAATTCATAAATCAATAAGAAAATAGTTTTCACTTGAAAAAACATTCTCGTAGTTCTAATCCTTATTCCTTGTCCTTCAGAGATCAAATGCAAATATGCATGAATATGCAAATGTGCAATTATTTATGGGGGATTCACAATAAATACATTGCATTAGGATTAAAATATGCTACCTTTTTTATTCACAATAAATGCATTTCAACAGTATTATATACATTTATTGTTATGTTCAGGATGCTGCGATCTCGTTTCTTCCTCCGTTGCTGCTCTAACACCCGGCTAACGCTCCTCCTCCTCCACAAAGCTTGGCCAGAATGGAGCTTTTTCATTTTCTAACAGATCTGACTGTGAATGCAGTAACAAAGTCTTCAACAAACTCCCATTTTGCATCTGCCGATTTTTATAAATTGTATCTAGATTTTAGTTTGCCAGTTGATGATCACATTTTGCATTCTGTCTGCCTTTCCCACATGGAGGAACTGTCTGGGCCCGACCTGGAACTTCAGCAGTCTTACTCTGCCTTCTCTGGTTAAAAGCTTCATGCTGGTTTCACCTCCCAACACAGCCAGCATCAGTAAACTCAGTTTGCACATGTAACGTCGCAGCAAGGCTTCCAGCTGCTGTGGACATGCTCTCTGGGGAACCAGAATAAGATCTGCCATCGCCATCAAAACCTGATCCGTTTGAAATTTGTAATATTGGTTTCTATTCTGATTTACAAACCATAGCAAGGACGGAACAAATGTTGTTCCTGTTGTCATTTGAAGAGCTGCTGGTCTGGGTCTGTCTGAACCAAGCAGAACTCCTCTACAGCTGATCCTGAGCCTGCCGTCCAGCAGCTGTTGGTGCAGGTGTAAACCAGCACTGCCCCGAACTCCAGCTCCGCCTCGCCGCCGTCCATCCTCCGCAGTAGGCTGACCAGAGCCGGCATCAGCTGCAGCTCGAACGTCCTGGAGCCTCCACAGGAGCCGCACGGCGACACCACCTGAGCCATGTGGGCTGGCGGCTCCGAGAGGAAGAGCGGTTCCCCACCACGACAGTAGCGCAGGATCTGCTGAGGACAGAGCGAGATCCTCTTCATGAACCTGGCAAAGACGGCGTCTCCGTGCCTGGCTCTTGTCTTCTCGTACTTCTCGCCGCCACCGCCCTCGTCGCCCTCCAGCTCGCCCACCGCCACACCCTCTCTCTTCTCGTACTCCCTCATCAGCTGCTGGGCGTGCTGCAGATCGTCTTCCTCACCGCCCAGATCCGACTCCTCCACCACACTGATGAAGAGCGGACGGAACACAGGCACGGGATCCGGAGAGTCGCCCAAACGGAGATCCTGAAGCTGACTGCTTACATCAACCTCACCGGCTGCAAAGAGAGGCCGACCAACACATAATTATTAGAGTTTGTTAAGATGTGGGGAAGAACTGTTCTGCTCATTCCCTTCCCTTTAGTGTGCTTATAGTCGTCTGAAACAGGTGTCCGGAGAGTCAAAGTCTGAAGTCCGTGTCCACAGGCTTACTCTCCCCAGAGAAACACCGTTCCTGAACACCTCAATTCAAATCTGGTCTTCCCTTCCCTTAAGTGCTGATGTCATTAAGTAACACATTTAAATAATACCTGACATAGCAGGGCATGGCAGGACTGTAAAACCCCCATACAATCAAAAAAGTAGTGTACAGCCCATGGTCACTAGCCGAGCAAATTTTACCAGGACTTGTTCTTTTCGTAATTTCTCTGCGTGAGTATGTGAGACTTGAGAGCCATCGTGGAATCTCACACGGATTAATTATGCGTCAGGAACGACATCATCAACTGTGCCGAAAGAAATCCCCCGAGTAGCGTCCGAAAGTGTTTTTTCATTTTGCCTTTGAGTCCACTATATAGTGCCCTCCATAGAACTCCCCTATGTAGGGAGTAGGGAGTGATTTCGGACAGAGCCCCCTCGTCTGGCGTTCAGGGGGAGCGGCTTAAAGAGGTCTGGATGAAGGGGGCGGGACTTTTTGGGTTCTGCGATGCTTTAAAGTCGAAGTCTCTGTGATTTCTCCAAATTACCTACACTGCCTTTTAGTGTAGAAGCACATCTAATGTTTTATTTTAATGTTAAATCCTCAAGTGAAAAGTAGCTGCTAACTCCAGCTGTCAGTTAAATGCTATGCAATAAACGGTAATATAACTTCCCTCTCAACAGTGGTAGAGAATGGACACACAAGGAAAAGTACATTAAACTGTATTCAAGCAACAGTAAATGTTTTATCAGGTAGTTACTTTCTACGGATGATGATGTGATTAGTGTTTTACTATAGGGCCCTGTCGAGCCAGATGTGGGCTACACATTGCTTGGGAAACTTTTTCAGTCTGGTAGTGATTATACGTCTTAAGGCAGCTTTAAGTTTATTTTGTTCAGTGTGTTAATCAATCCTACCCTCCGCCTCTGGAGCTGCTGCCTCCTCTCGAACCTGGCTGTCCTTCTCCACACCTCCTCCCCACCCATCCTCCTCCTCCATCCCCCAGTCGTCTGCGGTGTTACACCAGTCAGTGGCCGACAGAGGAGCGTCTTGAGCCGGGGCAGGCCGGCTGGGTGTCTGCGCCGCTGCTGCCACCGCCTCCAGACACTGAGAGCGGAGCACCTTCCAGCAGTCTGACCTGCCGCTGCACTCGGCACCTGGGCACGCGAACAGGTGGAGGTTCCGGTGGTAAGGAGACGCCTGCAGCGGACAGTACACCTGCACCGCATGGGCGAGCGGGGCTCCGCAGCGGCCACACCGCGGAGACTGGCGGGACACGACGGGCAACCAGTCTGGATGTCCTCCGACTTTGTTGGTCAGATAAGAGCACCGGTGTCTTTTGGAGTCGACCTCTCCATCAGCCAGACCGACCAGAGTTGACTCCGGAGCGAGTGAAGCCATCTCTCACATGCTGAAGACACCGACCGGAACTGAAATTTTATGTCCGTCACCAAAATATTACCGTCAACTAGGTGGCAGTTTAAGATGCAATGAATCAAACTACGGTGTTGTTCATATGTTGGAAGTGTCGGTAAACAGTCATATTAACACACGATAATACAAACTTAACAAGGCGATACAAGTTTATTTGATACAAGCGTATTCGTTAATTGTGTGAACGAGTACGAGGAAAGTTCCTACCGGAACTTAAAGGAACGAAGAAAGAGTGACGTAATATCCGCTGAAGCGATTTTCTCTTCAAAATAAAGAGCGTGCATGTTCTGAATGTTAGAAAGTGCTTTATTATAAAATAATAAGCGGATAACATAATAAGTTAAGAATATTAAAAAACATTAAAGAAGGAATTAAAGTGTATTAATACCAATAAAATCATTAAAAGGGAAAGTTTGGATATTTTGAAATGAGGTTCACTAAACGCACAGGATGTCTGCACAGGAGCAAAACAGGAGGTATTTCAGGCACCTAATTTAATCAATATTAATGCTATATTTCAGAATATTTTCACCTCTTTACCTTGCTGTCAGGGAACTGAAGCTTTTATCTCTGCTCACTTCAAAGCCACAAGCCCTCCATATATATATATTGTCTACCGCTTATCCTGTATTCAGGATCACGGGGGGGCTGGAGCCGATCCCAGCTGTCATGGGCGAAGGCAGGTACACCCTGGACAGGACGCCAGTCTATCACAGGGCCAACATAAACAGACAAACAACCATTCACACTCACATTCACACCTATGGGCAATTTAGATTCACCAATTTACCTATCCCCATCCTGCATGTCTTTGGACTGTGGGAGGAAGCCAGAGAACCCGGAGAGAACCCACGCATACAGGGAGAACATGCAAACTCCACACAGAAGGAACCCGGGCCAACCGGGAATCGAACCCAGAGTCCTACCCACTACACCACCGTGCAGCCGCAAACATGTCATTTAGTTGATCATATTAATAAAAATCATAATGACAACAAACAAGTTTATTTAGACCTAATCAACACGAGCATACTCAAACTGTACTTATGTGAACTAGATTCTATGATACTACCTCAACAGCAGATACACTACTACCGTATAGTGTTTTATATTGGCTACATACATTATGTTCATACATTACATAAGTGGCATTATTTGATACTTTATATTTTTATACTTATTTGACAAATTTAAAGCAACTTGAGCTGTACGTTTTCCCGAGGGGTTACTAAAGTATTCTGATTTCCACAGATATTTATGGACAAATATAAATATACGCGAATGTGGTCGCAAACTACAAATAGCCTATAGATCGTGTCTAACAGGATGTAACTCTTTCTATGACTTCCTGTCAAATCTTCCTGTCAGCTTTTAGGCTCCGCCTCCTTCTGCTCCGCCTGCTCTCGTCTACTTTCCAGGCGAGGAGCAGTTCATCTCCAACGAGCCTAGTGATTTGATACCTCCACAACTGACTCTTCGCTATGTCCCACCCCTGGACACCGACTGGCCAATCACAGCGTAGCATCAGCCAACTCTAACCAGGGTTCTACATATCCCGCTCTGTTCCATAGACTCTCATGCGGTAGTTTCAGATTTCAGCTATATTTCATTTGCTAAATGCACCAGACTCAATTGACAAAAACGGTAATTTTACCAGGTAAAACATAATCATTTGAGCTCGATTGAACAAAATATACAGTAACTCACTAACAAGCGCCTTGGTTCTTCTTTCCACTTTGAAACAATCGCCAACTCTGGAAATCGTAATGCAGACGTTAAATCATTTTTTTGGTAAACGTAGCTGTTGGTCCCAAACAAAACTCCCAACAAGGAACCTGGATGTAAACACTGAGGGGATTTTACTGCTGTAGCTCAGTCAGCCACGATTAAAGGACAAAAATAACTCTGCATCAACCTTTTGCACCTCAGGGCAGTTTTCAGAGTTTTAAAAAGTTTCATTCTCGTGACTGTTAACTCGCAGCAACATCGTCTCTGCTGCTAATTAGCTCCAATGCTGATGAGCCCCTGAGCCGAGGCTCCATTAGCGAAACCACAGCAGCGATTATTTTAAGTGACACACCAGTGACTTTGCATGTTTAAAGCCATTAGTTGCGAATCAAATTCACTTTGAATCACACCTGAGAGAATCCTATAGCAGTAGTCTTCAGATTTACCTCCTTCCTCTCGGGCAGCTGTTGGTTTTAACGTCGATTTACACAGACATGATGGCACTCTGCAGAGAGATAATCCATCACAGTGAACATCCCGCTCAGTTTTATCTGACAGAGTAACCCAACATTAATGGAAGTTTTTACTGCAGTTTTATGTCTGCTGGCAAAGTCTGTATTTTAAATCTCCCCTCAAAATCCATTTTTTTATGGATCTGCTGTCCTGCTTTGCCATTTACTGTTTATTCATGCTGTCCTTTCACAACTTTGTCCTAATATTGATTTTGTATATTGGTTTTATGCTTCAATATTGATATTTTTATGGTTTTCTATAAACTGACAGTAAAGACTCTTTCCCTTAAAACAGTCCTCAGTTTTAGTTTCAAAAGGGCTGTGGAAATTAGATTGTCATATTTTTATTCTCACAGTAACGTGGTCACAGGAAAATAGACCCAATCCATCCCTGACAGTAATTTTAGGAGCAGCATGAAAATGTTTCTCATTGTAAAGCAAACTTTGTGGCTAAATAAGTCATGGACGTGGAATGTTAGTTATTAAGTAATAATGTATCATGTAACAAATGCTCCTCGGTGATATTGGGACAATGAGTGTCCTCTTTATGTGTCCAGAGATCATTTTTATGTTATGACATTATAAATAAAATTGAATTGAGACTTTAGAGTAACGACTATCAGTGGAGTTATGAAGCAGACTAAATTACATGCTTTACTAAGACTACTTCAGAACATTTTTTATAAATTAATGTTATTTCTATAGCTCATTTCCAACAAGATGAGCTGACCAAAGTGCATAAAAAGCACAGGCCGAATACAGCAGGTCAGAGAAGACATCAAAAACATGCAAATACCCAGAGATTTAAACAAAATTCTACTTGAAATATTCAAGTACAAATAATAAATTATAACCAACAGTGAAGATCTTCTTTAAATTAAACTACCAATACCACTCTATAAAAGTATACTCCATTACTTATATTGCATTCTTTGGATGTTTTACTTGGAGTGATTTCATTGATGATGATGATGATGATGATGATGATGATGAGGATGATGATGATGCAGACTTTAGTTGTGTGTGATTTCCTGTTCTCCTTTTCATAAAGTCAACTAAAGATTGATGTCACTTTCTTTTCCATCATCATGATGAAGTTGAACACATGTCCTCCAGCCAGCAGGGGGCACTCACACGTCACTGTTAGCTGCAGTTCATCACATTTCTTGTTGAAACATGCTGCTGAAATAACAATATTTGTCTGCATGCACAAATCAGTGATATTTTTTTCTTTTCAGTGACAGTCACGTGGATGGCTTTCCCTGAAGGCATTCGCTATGGGCAACTTCACTTTGTAATGACTAATTACTTTAAATATGATGGATGCTTCAGGGGGTGAAACATATTTATCTTGCTATCATGCTATCAAGTCTTTCAACCTTTCAACAACAGGGCAATTTAAAGTGCTTTATATAAAGTATATAAAGTTCTGAATTAACTGCAGCTGTCTGATGGACTTTTTAGGGAGACCTGTGAAGACACCGTTACAGTAGTCAAGTCTGCTGAAGATAAATGCATGGACAAGTTTTTCCAAATCCTGCTGAGTCATAAGTCCTTTAATCCTTGATATATTCTTTAGGTGATAGTAGGCTGACTTTGTAACTGATTTAATGTGGCTGTTGAAGTTCAGGTCTGAGTCCATGACTACACCTAAGTTTCTGGCTTTGTTGGTGTTTTTTAGCATTACCGCTTGAAGCTGGGTGCTAACTTTTGACCGTTCTTCCTCGGCTCCAAATACAATGATTTCAGTTTTGTCTTTGTTTAATTTGAGAAAATTCTGCTCCATACAATTATTGATTTGCTCAATGCATCTAATCAGTACTGGAATTGGACTATAGTCCCCTGGTGAAATTGTTATGTAAACTTGTGTATCGTCTGCGTAGTTATGGTAACATATTTTGTTGTTTTTCATGATCTGAGCCAGTGGAAGCATGTAGATATTGAACAGAAGAGGGCCCAGAATGGAGCCTTGGGGAACTCCACATGTAATTTTTTCCTGCTCAGATGTGTAATTATCTATAGACACAAAGTAGTCTCTGTCCTTCAAGTATGATTCAAACTCAAATTCATTTTAATACTGTGCCAGAGAGTCCCACCCAGTTTTCCAGACGGTCTAGGAGTATGTTGTGATCGACTGTGTCAAATGTAACACTGAGATCCAGTAATACCAAGACTGAAATTCTACCATTGTCTGTGTTTAAGTGGATGTCATTGAAGACCTCAACAACAGCTGTCTCATGCTGTGGTGTGGTCTAAATCCTGACTGGAAGACATCAAAACAGTTGTTCATTACCACAAAGTCTTTCAGCTGCTTAAAAACTGCTTTTTACTGTACTATGATTTTACTCAGAAATGTAGTCCCTATGCATTCGCAGGCCCGCTGCTCCGCATAGGCAGAGTACACGGAGCACGTAGGTCCCCAACTACCTGGCGGGGGCCCCCAAAATTAAGATCGATTAAAAAATGTCATTATAATTTCTACATTATTACATTGCAAAAAATATATGAATTAGTTATGTAGGGGCCACAGCCCCACTATTCTCGGATATGACCTCACAATGAACTGAAGGTGAATTATTCACCCTTAATGGATATGCAGACGAAGGTCCCCATCAACGTTTACAGATGAGTAAACATTCTCCTTCAGATCACTGGACCACTTGGAGGAAATGTGAGGCCGCTTTATGGCTCGGTTAGAGGATTTACGAACCCTTAAATTAGAGCATCTACAAGTTCTCTTCACACCCCCCGAACGAGGAGGACCAGACCTTCAGTGTCACCAGACTTTGAGGCACCTAAACACATCTGGAAACTGATTAACACCTTTGTTTGACAGAGAGCATTGATTGAAGTATAAAGGATAACACCTTATCTCTTCCTTACCATTTGCTCCCAAGTCATGTTGAAGACCCCTTCCTCCCCTCTGGGAGTCATAAACTAACCACCTGGTCTGCTGGCATGCAGAGAGAGGTCACATGAACTCTGCAGGAAATCATGTTCACTGTTATAAGAATTTTGTATAACCTCATGTCTTAAAGTTTTCTTTGTTCAGGTTAGGCTACAGCTTTATGTGTTGAACTGTTTATTACTTTAGTATTCCCATGGCTGACCTAAATGTTATCAGAGGCCTGGTAGTCATGATGTCTTGTTCTACATGAAGGTTAACTGCGTTATATCCTGTGCCTTTAAATGACTCAAGTCACAACAGTGATTTGAGCACTTCCTCTGTGGCATTCTCATACGTTGTTGCATTGTAACTGCTCCTCTTGTACAAGATTAAAGTCAGACGTCGACTTTACTTATGTCTCCGATCTCCTCCTTGGGTGAATTTATTCGTTTACAGAATTCTTTTAACATTCACATTTTGACCAATCCAAGAAAAGGATGAGATATGGGTTCAACATTAGTTTAAAACCATCCATAATAATCATTGAAGAATTATAATCATACTGGCGAACTTCCCGTCGTTCTACACCGAAGGACAGAGTTACCAAAGTTACCAAAAATGCTAAAAATTAACATTGTCATTGTAATGGACTTAACTACTGCACTCATGCAGTCAGACGAAAATATGGTTGCTCATTAATCTGCCCGCATCACCAAGGACAAAATGCTTACTAAGTTACCAAACTTGTTTGGGCTAGCTTGATAGGTTTGCATTGTATGTGTTGGATCAAAGTTCCTTTCAACTCTACCAAAATTATTTGTACAGAGAAATGTTTACAGTTCATGTTTCATTTGTTTTGACCTATCATTCTATGTGCCAACTTCGACCATAACGGCGAGATGGTGTTCAAACGTTCTAGTCATAGGATTGCATTTCGTTTCGTTTAAACAGTTTAAATCACAAAGATTTCGGACTGTAACTCAAACGGGTCCCTCCTGGACAAGCCCTCTCGGTCAGCATAAAAGCTGCATGTTACAGACACCCGTAGCTCTTGCCTCCCGGGCTCTGGCCTCCCGGCTCTTGCCTCCCTGCTTGTGCCACCAGGCGCTGGCCACCCGGCCTTCGCCTTTGCTCTTACCCTCTTCGAATTTAGTCCCTTTCTTAGCTCCTAATTTTTTACTACTTTTAGTAGAATAGTTCGTCCTTAGATTCTTCATTTTTGCATTTTTAGCTTTTCTTTTCTGCAAGCCTTTTGGATCCATGCTAACTCAACCGGCGGCCGCAAAATTTGGCATATTGACTAACACCTAAGTCACCCAAGGCCGAACTCAAGGAGAAGACAGCTGTTTAACTAAGACGGATTACGGCAAAGAAGGATGCCCGTTACGAAACTACCGCAGATCGGCGCTAACGGTTCCCTCAGGCCACGGCAAGGAAGATCCCTTCGGGTCTACGTCACCAACGGAAGAGCGACCGCTTGGAGTTTCAGTTAGCCGAGAAGAAGCGTCCCAAAGTAAGACCGAATACGCATTCAACAGTAATGACCGAGTTGCAGGGTGAAACTAAGTATAGCGTCTGTTAATATATAATATCTGTGAGGTCATTTATCCCATTATTTACCTTTTCCTCTTACTAAGGAGTCCAAATTCTTAGGAAGATCACACTCGCCTTTATCGCCAAATGTGCTCGCTGTTTATCACATTTCCAGTTATATTTCTGGCGTTGTATTGGTGTTATTTTTATCACATCTGTTATTGTTTTATTCACTTTTGTTTAATCCTTAGTTAGTCAATGAATTCCCCTAAAGCATAAAGTCGTTGTCCGTGGATATTTCTTCTGTGCAGAATACAAAGATCCCTATTTCCCTTATGATCTAAGGAAATGAGACTGATTTATGAAATGATATTGATTAATTGTTAATTAATCAATAAGTGGTCATTAGAGTCATTAAGGTGAATTCCATAAAGTTCTGTCTGACCAACAGATGGTGCCCCTTTTACGAGTGCAGGTATTGAAATTGTAGATTAATATACATTGATATACATATTTTAATATCATCCTTAGTTTCCTTACATACACAGTTTACGTAGGTACCATTAGGTATTAACCTTGTTTTCCTACAGTTACAAACAGGCCCCTCGTTTTTTTGTTAAAAAATTTACCCCATCACTCAATTCGTGCAAATTAACTGTTTTTGCCTAATATATAAAAACAGTCTCCCCCCGCCCTGCTTCCCTGAAATGGTATAGCCCAGTTTGTGTCTTTGCTGAGTTTGCTCTATGTCGGCTTCTGCAAAAACAGAAAAAAGAGAGAGAGATGACGCCTGTGCATCCCTTGCTGGTAAGTCCGTGTTGTAGGTCTAATTGTTTTGTTTTGCTAACATAACGCTCCCTGACTAGTTATGCTTAGGGCCTCCAAAACCTTAGCAGCGGCCCTGTGCATTCAACGCAGTCAACCACCAAATCCTCCTCTCCACCCTGGCTAAACTTGGCATCACTGAATCTACTCTCACCTGGTTCACATCATTACTGACAAATCACACCTTTCAGGTCACATGGAATGGCTCTATGTCCAAGCCCTGTTCTCTGGACACGGTTGTCCCTCAAGGCTCAGTATTAGGACCGCTTCTGTTCTCACTCCTGTAATTGCATTGCATGGATTCTCCTACCATTGTAACGCAGATGACACCCAGCTGTTCCTCTCTTTTCCCCCAACCTCACATTGCAACTCGCATCTCGGAATGTCTGGCAGATGCACAGATCAGTGATATTTTTTTCTTTTCAGTGTCACATGGAGGCTTTCCCTGAATGCAATCGCTATGGGCAACTTCACTTTGTAATGACTAATTACTTTAATTATGATGGATGCTTCAGGGGGTGAAACATATTTATCTTGCTATCATGCTATCAAGTCTTTCAACCTTTCAACAACAGGGCAATTCAAAGTGCTTTATATAAAACATTAAAAGCATTGGAGAGAAACAAAACACTAAAACAAGCCAATAAAATTGACATCTCTGTCTGGACAACTGCACATCACCTCAAGCTTAACCTGAATAAAACCGAAGTCCTCTTCATCCCGGGGAAAGACTGCCCTCGCATGGACCTGTCGGTCACTGTCAAGGGCATCACAGTATTGCCTTCCTCAACTGCGAGGAACCTGGGTGTAATCCTCAATGACCAACTATCCTGCACCCCCAACATCACTGCTGTTGCCCGATCCTGCAGATTTGCCCTCAACAATATCCGCAGGATTCGGACCTTCCTCACAAAGGATGCAACGCAATTCCTGGTCCAAGCACTGGTCATCTCCCGCCTTGACTACTGCAACTCTCTCCTGGCTGGACTCCTGGCCTTGGCGATTAAACCATTGCAGCGTATCCAGAACGCTGCAGCACGCCTTGTCTTCAATCTACCCAAATTCTCCCATATGACCCCCCTCCTCCATGACCTCCACTGGCTCCCTGTTGCAGCACCGAATTCAAGATGATGGCACTGGCCTTCAGGGCCATCAATGCAACGGCACCTGTCTACCTTCAAACACTGGTCAAATCACACACCCCGAAGCGAGCACTTCGCTCCTCTACTTCAGCTGGCCGGCTGGTACCACCATCGCTGAAATCAAACAAATGTCGCTCAGCAAAGTCCAGACTCTTCTCTGTTCTGGTGCCTCAGTGGTGGAACGAACTCCCGACTAATGTCAGGACAGCAGAGTCACTTGCCATCTTCCAAAAAAGGCTCAAGACTCACCTGTTCAGACTTCACCTCGACTCTGCATAGCATGACCCACTAACACCATACCCATAGCACTTTGATCATAGCACTTTTGCTCTTAAGGTATGTTTTGCTGAACAGCTACTACTTTACTCAGACGAGGATCTAACACTTGTTCTATTTTTAGCTCTTACTTTATCGGCAAGGATATGTTGGGGTTTCTTTGTTTCATTCTTTTGACAAATGTACTTATTGTAAGTCATTTAGCAGACAAAAGCATCTGCTAAATGACCTAAATGTAAATGTCAATGATTATACATTAGTGAAGTGTCTAAATTGTTCTTTTTTAAGAGAGTCTTGATAACAGCAAGGCCTGTGGGAAGACACCTAACAGAAGAGACGTGTTTACAATCTGTAAAAGATTTGGGGTCATGCAGTTTGATGTTTGATACATTTCTTAAAGGTTTTATGGTTAATCACATGAAACTGTGCTATGGTTTCTGACTTGACCTTGAGTGGACACATGGACAACACATGTCCTACACCTGATGTGGAGGCGCTGACTGCTTGCCTTATTTTCTGGATTTTTTTCTGTGAAGGAGGCAAAGTCATTGCAGGCCCTGGTGGAAAGCAGTTCAGGGAGGGTTTGTTAGCCTGCTCGTTATTATTGCTTTTGGCAATGATGTCAGAGAAGAAGGATTGTTCAGATAGCTGACTGTGTTTAGCAAATCAGTAAAGTCTTCAGTACTTCAGACTGCTGGTTTACATTATCATTTGACCTATGTGCAACATGATGTTTTTCACTGTTGGGTGCTCAGTCACGATTTCCATTATTTTTACTCTCATGTCAGACACCATGTCCTTGGGGAAGCATAAAACTTTGGTGTTTTTACTGCAAAAATGTCCCACATCTTTAAAAGCAGAGTCACCCACAATCAGAGACCCAGTCATTAGCTTTCCCTGTAGCCGTTTACTCTCTCAGTTTCTTTCAGCTCTTACCCCGTTTTGAGTAGATGAAAAAGTATCCAGGTTGTTGTCCTGGATCCTGCAGCAGGAGAGCAAATCTGTTCTCCAGTTGTACACATGGTTGTTTAGGAAGTTTGTTGTTTTTCCTCCCTTTAGCAGCCTTCCAGCGCTTTGTCCTGCTAGGAGCAGGGGTTGAGGAGGTGCTATGGTAAAGCAGGCCAGCTGGTCGCATCACAAATCTCACTGCACTGGGCTCTGCCTGATAAGTGTACTTGCATTTCTCTGGGAGGAGATTTACTTTTAGGCTTAGCACCAAGAAAGTTCCAGAGATAACTTGTAGATTTACCTTGCACGCAGCCCTCCTGTAGTGCTAACTAGCAGTGTGTTAGCATTATCTTGTCCACTGTTTTGGATCCATGGTAGAGTGGTCGTTCCCACAATGTCCATTGATTTCCACATACACTTCTAACTTGTGCATTTTAGTTTCCAGTACTGCAATCTTCTGTAGAAGTTTGTGGTAGTTATTTGTGTTATGAAACAGATACCTTCATCAGGAGGTCTGCGACTCCTAGGGGGTCCACAGAGCTACTGCAGGGGGTCCCCAATATGATTTGATCCCAAACGTTTTTCTTTTCTTCCGAAATGATACGTCAAAAATGCACATTAACATGAATACTTATTATAATAACAATATAAATCTTCCTATTTAGTTAAATGTTATGTTGTGAAATTGTGATGTACAATTGCCAATATAGAATTAAAACAATTATTATTTGAATGGCTTAGCATTGTTTACATACATCGTTACAAAGTACTTTTACATACATGGCACTATATGCTGCACTACACATTAGTATTGGCCTGGTTTAATGAGCAACACAATCTTTTTTTTTTTTTTTTTAAACACTTTATTTGTAATTTTCTGTTAACATATAAAACAATCATATTCTCTGTATTACAAATAACTATAACAAACAGTCCCGACAATAGACAGAGACATTTCAAACCCCAAATCAACGTGACAAACTAGTCATAGACAATAGACAGGCAAAGACAAGGAAAAAAAAAAAAAAAAAAAAGAACAGACAAACAAAAAAAACAACAAGTGCACTTAATACTTCTTATTACAGAATTTGTTCAAGGGCAGATGTAATGATTCAGAGTTCCAGTTCCAGACCAGGTAAATTGTTCACATAAGTTATTAGAGAGTCCCAGGTTTTGTGGAATCTGTTGATGGAGCCGTTGAGGGTACATCTGATCTTTTCCAGTTTAAGGTTCTGCATAACGTCCCGAATCCAGTGGTGATGAGATGGAGGAGTAGCAGCCTTCCATTTGAATAAAATCAAGCGTCTAGCTAATAAGGAGGAAAAGGCAATGACCCTCTGTAAATGAGCAGGGGGAACAGATCCCGTTGGGTCAGAAAACAAACCAAAAACAGCAACCAACGGAGAAGGTGAGATGTGATAAGCATAAGCATTAGAAATTACTTCAAAAAAGGATGACCAGAAAGGGACAAGTTTTGGACAAGACCAGAACATATGATAAGAAGTAGCTGGGGTCTGTTTACATCTGTCACATAGTGGGTCTACATTCGGAAATATTCTTGCTAATTTAGCTTTTGAGAAGTGTAACCTATGCAAAACTTTAAACTGTATTAAAGCATGTCTAGAGCAGATGGAAGAAGAGTGGACCCTAGTAAGAGCCATATCCCAATAAATAAATGATATTCTGCTTTTGTTCAGCATATTAACCCTTAATAGGGAATCCAAACAGGAAGAAGGGGGAAGAGTAGGAAAATTAGCAAACTTTTTACGAGTAAAATCTCTAATCTGCAAGTATCGCCAAAAATGATTATTGGTCAGACCAAATTTTCTGGATAGCTGTTCAAAGCTAGCAAAAGTGTTGTTAACATACAAGTCCTCAATACTATGAATACCCTTATTTTGCCAAATTTTGAAGCTATTGTCCAATAAAGATGGCTGAAAAAGGTGATTATGTATTATTGGAGAGTGAATAGAAATACTCTGAATACCCAGACATCTTTTGAACTGGTTCACGATACGTAAGGATTGAGTTACAATTATATTATCTTTAATATTGTTAACTAGTGGTGGTAAGGGAGCACAAAGTAAGGCAGGGAGTGAATGTGGGCTGCTTGTGATCTTTTCAATCTGGAGCCATGCGGGGATCTTATCATTCCAATCTTTTAACCACAGAGAAATGGCATTAAGATTTGCAGCCCAATAATACGTACGCAGATTTGGAAGTGAAAGCCCACCTCCACCTTTTGGTCTTTCCATAAATTCTTTTCTTATGCGAGCTGGTTTATTATTCCATATAAAGGAAGAAATAATTTGATTAAATGCCTTGAAAAAAGATTGTGGTATGAAAACAGGCAACGCCTGAAACAAATTATTACAAAAATTTTGGCACAATAGTCATCTTTACAGAATTTGTTCTCCCGATGAGAGAAAGAGGCAAAATAGACCATCTTTTAATATCTTGTTTACACTGTTCCAGTAGAGGAGTGAAGTTACTTTTAAATAAAATCAAGCGTAGCGTTAGTTCCGGCAGGCCACGACGTCAAGCTCTAACAGCTTAGCTGTCAGTACAGATCAGCTGATGGCTCAGCTGACTCTGCGTGTCCGCTCCCTATTGGCAAATTGCATTCAGAGCGGGGTATTTAAACTGCTCCTGCCCGACCTTCCGTCCTGCTTCCTCTGATGGCACTTTGCAAAAGCTCCCGCATGAAGAAAGATTCGCTCGTGTTCGTACTCACCCTGTGGCTCCTGATGTCGTCGCCCCTTGTCCACGAGGATGAAGATCCGTGGCAAACCGACGGTTTCACGTTAGAGCTGCATCAGATCTCTGAATCAGAGGAAGCCATCGAAGACGAGAGGGCTCTTTCTTCCCTCCGTCGAAGCTCTCGATTAGCACGAAAAGGTAACGGCCAAACCGCACCATCAATTGAAGACTGGCCGATCCCTAAACTGTTGGAGTTGCTGTTCAGCAACGACGTTACCGCTCCGGTCGGAGCGTCCCACCGGGAACTGTTTGCGCTGTTCCTGAATCTTGCTGGGTTTCCACCAGTCGATCGGCGTCCTGTCTCCGTTCCTCCCGTCGCTGCTGCTCCCGTCTCTGCTGCTCCTGTCTCCGCTTCTCCTGTCTCCGCTCCTCGGAAAGCGCCGGCAAAACGAAAAAACTGCTCCCAGAAATCAGCAGTCGCTCCGACTCCAGCTGCTGCACCATCGGCCAAAAGAGCCAGAGCCCCGACCTCAGCAGTCGCCTCCTCAGCTCCAGCAAACGACGCTATCTTGGCAGCGCTGTCGTCCATTCAGTCGTCCCTTTCCAGCATGAATTCAAGGATCCAGACCCTAGAAGCCGCCGCCGTTCCATCCTCCAGCTCCGCGTTCCAGACCGCCGTGTTTACATCCCGGGAACCTGCTGCCTCTTCCTCGACGCTGGCCAGTGACGTCACTCCGGTGTCCGCCGACGGCATCTCTATCCCGCGCAGGATTCTGGGTAGTGCAGTCCCAATCTCCACCGGTGTGCCTTTCTATCCTCCTGCTGCTGCTATCTCCTACCATTTGAGAAGCCAGATCCTCGCAGGTAACAATGTCAATTTAGTGAAAATCCTGCTGTGCTCGGATGTTAGTGATAAGCGTGTGGTAGATTGCGGTGATGTGTCTGTGATATTGAAGGATAGTGACCCTAGACTTTCAAAAACTCTGACTCTGGCAGAATTTACCGTTGCTTTTGGTGTGTTCCGAGATGTAATCTGTGAAGTCTATCCATCTCGTCGAGCAGAATTGGACACCTATCTGGCCATCATCGCAGATCTCGCCATGACATACGGTGGAACTCTGTTTTATGAATATCATAAGTCATTCTCTGCCAAGGCTGCCATGTTCATTTCAGAGGTTTAACCAAAGACTGGACTGGTCTGTAGTCGACTTAGCTTTAATCAGCAGGCATTGCACTGGCCGCCAAGCTCTTTCCTGCTCCATTTGTGGCTCTTTCTCACACTCTTCCAATATGTGTCCCAAATCTGTGGCTGTAGTCCATCCGTCGACAGGTCAAAAAACCGATGAGTCTAAGGTGACACCCTCTTGTACTCCGATGTGCCATAATTTCAATGAGAATGTGTGCAGATTTGTAAATTGTAAATATGTTCATGCTTGCAGCTTTTGCGGGGACGGTCATCCAAAGTCTGTGTGCCCCAGACGAACCCGCCTTGTGAGGAAGGGAAAGTAAAAATAAAACCTTTAACCCCAATCAACGTGGGTGAGCTGGGGAAGGCTTTAAAGAAGCATCCAAACCGCTGCTTTGTGAATTATCCCTTTAACTGGTTCAGGATTTATGGCTGGTTTATTGTGGTTGCCTAAAATGTCCCATTCATGTAGTAATCTGCAGTCTGCTTTGAAAGAGCCTGAAATTGTTGACACGCTGTCGGAAAAAGAAGTCAGGAAAGGTTTCATGTTTGGACCTCTGGATAAATCCCTTTTCCCCGTATCACGCATCAACCCCATAGGCGTCGCTACCCAGAAATATTCTGGGAAAAAGCGTCTTATCATAGATTTATCAGCTCCTCATCACAATGTAGTTCAAAGTGTGAACAGTCTTATTCCACTCCAGCCTCTCCTTCTCTGCTGCAATTCTTCCTATATGTATTCCCATTGTATGTGCTTCTCTGGTTCACTGTTTCGAGTCCCGGAAAAATGCAGCCGTCCTCCATCAAAGGCCTCCTCGCAGGTGTCCAGTTTCACCTGCGTTGCCTGGACCCATCCACCGACAGCTTACTAGAGAATCCCTCCATGTCATGAACTCCAGAGCGCAGAACCGGTGGACACAAATGCACGACACAGTAGGTTCAGACAAGAAGACAGGTTTATTACCAGGCAAGGTTCGGTACACGGGCAGGCAGACAGATAGGCAGAGGTTTCCAAGATCGAGAGGCAAAAGGCAGGTCAACAGGGGTAAGCAAGGTCATACACTAAACAGGCTTTGACTTGGACTGGGACGCGGACTGTGAGACACACAGGGTAAAGTACAAGAGGTAATGAGGGAAGATGGGAACCAGGTGGGGAGAACAATCAGGGAGCAGGTGTGACAGGACGGGGGAAGGGCGTGCAGGAAGTAAATCTAGAACAGAGACAGAGGGTTAGTGATTTCAAAATAAAACAAGACAAGACATAAACATGAAATGTGCAACAGCAAACAGAAACTTGACAGACATGACAGGACCCCCCCCCCCCCCCCCCCCAAGGGCCGGCTCCTGAAGGCCCAGGTGCTTGAGGGTGCGAGGCATGGAAATCACGAATAAGTGAGGGGCAGACAATAAACCGAGAGGGGATCCAGGACCGCTCCTCCGGCCCATACCCCTCCCAGTCCACCAAGTACTGGATCCCCCGGCCACGACGGCGGGCCGAGAGGAGCTTCCTGACCGCAAAGACTGGACCGCCGTCGACGAACCGGGGGGGTGGAGGGGGCCTGGCCGGAGGGCAGAACTGGCTGGTGAGTGCTGGTTTGACATGACTAACATGAAATGTGGGGTGGACACGCAAGGACCTAGGGAGACGCAGACGGACAGAGACAGGGTTAACAACCTTGGTTATGGGGAAGGGGCCGATGAACCTGGGGGCGAGCTTGCGAGACTCCACCCTGAGTGGCAGATTATTGGTCGAAAGCCAGACCTTTTGACCTGTGGAGTAAGCAGGAGCAGACGACCTCTTTTTGTCCGCCGCGGCCTTATATGCGGTGGACTGCCGCAGGAGGTGCTGGCGAGCTTGCTCCCAGGTCCTCTTACAGCGGCGAACCAAAGACAGGGCAGATGGGACAGAGCTATCAGGGTCTGCGGAAGGAAAGAGAGAGAGTGGGTGACCATGAACTACATGAAATGGAGAAAAGCCAGATGATGCAGAGGGTAAGGAGTTATGAGCAAGTTCCACCCAGACCAGTTGTGATGACCAGGTGCCCGGGTGTCCCGATGCAGTGATCCTCAGGCCTTTTTCGAGTTCCTGATTGAGGCATTCAGATTGTCCGTTAGACTGTGGGTGAAAACCTGACGACAGGCTAACTGTGGCTCCCAACAGACCACAAAACTCTTTCCAGAACTTGGAGATGAATTGTGGGCCCCGGTCAGAGACCACGTCCTCAGGGAAGCCATGGATCCTGAAAACATGATTAATCATGTTTTGTGTCTGTCTCCTTGGCCGAAGGAAGCTTGGGGAGTGGGATGAAGTGAGCCATCTTAGACAGTCTGTCAACAACAGTCAAAACAACAGTGTTACCACTAGAGGGCAGAAGCCCCGTGACAAAATCTAAGGAAAGGTGCGACCATGGGCGCTTGGGTACTGAGAGAGGCAGAAGCTCCCCTGGTGGTCTCCGATGGGACACTTTATTCATGGCGCAGACAGTGCAAGCGTTAACATAATCCATAACATCATTCTTCATCTTGGGCCACCAGAAACGCTGCTGTACTACAGACAGTGTCTTAAGGATCCCTGGGTGGCAAGTTACCTTGTTGGTGTGTCCCCAATGTATAACCTCCCCCCGGAGTTCTGGGACCACGAACAGTTTGCCCTCTGGACACTCCGGAGGAACCTGGACGCTGACACCAGCTGCTCTGACCTTGTCCTCAACTCCCCAGGAGAAGGCCGAAACAAAACAGGACCTTGGGAGGATGGTTTTGGGAGCCTGATTGGAATCGTCTGGGTCAAACATGTGAGAAAGAGAGTCGGGTTTGGTGTTTTTGGAGCCAGGGCGGAATGAGAGGACAAAATCAAATCGGCTAAAGAAAATAGACCATCTGGCCTGCCTGGAGTTTAATCGTTTAGCAGATTTCAGATATTCAAGATTTTTATGGTCAGTCCAGACCTGAAATGGCTGTTGCGCCCTCTCAAGCCAGTGCCTCCACTCCTCCAGAGCCACCTTCACCGCCAGCAGTTCTCTATCCCCAATGTCGTAATTTTGTTCTGCACTGGAGAGTTTTTGGAAAGAAAAGCACAAGGGTGCAGCTTACCATTATCTGGATTAATCTGTGAGAGCAATGCCCCAACGCCCACATCAGAGGCGTCCACCTCGACTATGAACTGCTGGCGGGAGTCTGGGAGTGTGAGCACGGGCGCAGAGGTGAAGCTCTTCTTGAGGCGGTTAAAAGAGGTTTCACATTCTGTGGACCAGACAAAAGCTTGGTTAGGAGAGGTCAGGTGATGCAATGGAGCAGCAATGGAACTATAGTTGCGGATAAATTTGCGATAGCAATTGGCGAAACCAAGAAACCTCTGAACCTCCTTCCTTGAACGAGGCGTGGCCCACTCTGCAACTGCAGAAACTTTGGCAGGGTCCATCTGGATCTCCCCCTCAGACAGCACAAACCCCAGGAATGACACTGAGGGCTTGTGGAACTCACACTTTTCCGCCTTGACATACAACTGGTTGTCGAGCAACCGTTGTAGCACTTTCCGGACATGGTCCTTGTGGGTTTCATCATCGAGGGAGAATATCAGGATGTCGTCTATGTACACAAACACAAATACATTGAGCATGTCCCGTAGGACGTCATTCACAAGATTTTGAAAAACAGCGGGGGCATTGGTTAAACCAAAGGGCATGACAAGATATTCATAATGTCCTGTAGGGGTGTTGAATGCTTCCATTCATCCCCCTGCTTGATGCGTATGAGGTGGTAAGCATTGCGCAAGTCTAGTTTCGTGAATACTTTGGCTCCCTCAAGGAGTTCAAAGGCTGTGGAGATGAGCGGGAGAGGGTACCTGTTTTTAATTGTTATGTCATTGAGCCCCCGATAATCTATGCAGGGGCGGAGGGATTTATCTTTCTTCCCGACAAAGAAAAATCCTGCACCAGCAGGGGAGGAGGATGGACGGATGATTCCAGCGGCGAGAGAGTCCTTAACATAGTCCTCCATAACCTTGCGTTCTGGGGCAGAGAGAGAGATAATCTGCCCCTGGGTGGGGTACTACCTGGATTAGGCCGGTCAGGCGAAGCACCTCTCCCACTCTGGTGAGGCGGAGCGCGCACAGGAAGACGACCCCGATCCTGATCTCGTTCCTTGAGCCTCTTGTTGATCTTGATGGCGACGGCGATGAGCAAATCCAAATCCTCTGGTACATGACATGGCGCGGCGGCTCCATTCAGCAGTAGCCCAGGCTTCAGCGCGTCCAGACAGGTGGGAGATGATGAAAGCGATCTTGGAGCGCTCAGTAGGAAAGGCTGCAGCCTGCAGTTCAAAATGGAGTTCACACTGTGTGAGAAATGGCTTGACATCACCCGAGTCTCCTGAGAATCTCTGAGGCCGAGACAACTGGGGACATGGTGCTGCAGCTGCATCAGGTGGCGGCAGCAGCCAAGATGGGCGGTGGTTCCGGCCCAACATTCGGCGCAGCTGCAGTGAGGGCTGCGTTGTCGAATTTCTCCAGAAGAATATTAACCTGCCCGCCCAGAGCTTGCATCATTGAGTCCTGCCGTGTGGCCAGGTCTCTCAGACTCGAGCAGAGGGCAGCAAGCTGTTGCTCCTGCTGAGCTAGCTTCTGACCCTGAGATCTGAGGGCATTACGAACCAGATCTGTGTCGGCTGTGTCCGTCATGGCCAGTTCGTTCTGTCATGAACTCCAGAGCGCAGAACCGGTGGGCACAAATGCACGACACAATAGGTTCAGACAAGAAGACAGGTTTATTACCAGGCAGGGTTCGGTACACGGGCAGGCAGACAGATAGGCAGAGGTTTCCAAGATCGAGAGGCAAAAGGCAGGTTAACAGGGGTAAGCAAGGTCATACACTAAACAGGCTTTGACTTGACTATGATAAACGCTGGGACGAGGACTGTGAGGTACAACAAACTGGCAACAAGACTGTGAGACACACAGGGTAAAGTACAAGAGGTAATGAGGGAAGATGGGAACCAGGTGGGGAGAACAATCAGGGAGCAGGTGTGACAGGACGGGGGAAGGGCGTGCAGGAAGTAAATCTAGAACAGAGACAGAGGGTTAGTGATTTCAAAATAAAACAGGAAAGACAAGACATAAACATGAAATGTGCAACAGCAAACAGAAACTTGACAGACATGACACTCCATTAAGCTTCTGCTAAACGGCTTTAAAAGAGAGAAACCTCAAGGCAATGACATTCGTCTTCCTTTCACTCCTCCACTTCTGCATAAATTAATCTCTCACTAAGGAACGGGTGCTTTGATCCATATACAGACTCACTATTAGAAACTGTCTTCCTCACAGCTTTTATGGGTTCTTAAGGTGCGGAGAATTCACTACACGCTCACGATCTTTCGATCCTTCTCAAAACCTCACCATAGGCGATGTATCAGTCCACAGTCATTACTTTTGTGTCCTCTTAAAACATTGCAAAACTGATAGAGAGAGAAGGGGGACATCAGTCATCATATCTCAAACTAACTCAGATTTTTGTCCTTTGTCTCCCATGGTCCACTATCTGAGAGGCAAAGGAGCCAGCCCACAGGAGCCGCTGTTCATCACGGAGAGAGGGGAACCCCTGTCACGAGCCTGGTTCACCTCTCGCCTCCGCCTCCTTTGCCAACTTTGCAGTCTCCCTCGGAAACGCTACACGCCCCATTCGTTCCACATAGGAGCAGCAACAACAGCAGCATTGGTCGCTCCTGTGTCCACCCTTAAAGCTATGGGCAGATGGTCTTCTTCTGCTTTCAAATAGCCTATGAGCCTCTCACTGTAAATATTGACGTAATAAATATTCATAGGCATTATTGGTTACATCTATATTATTATTATATATTTTCTTATACTATAGTGATTATTAAAAGGTAGTGTGCGGTTTATTCCCCATTAAAATTTATAGGGAAAATATCTCCATCCTAGATAGCTTCCTGGCATCTCCTGTAGCGGGTTCCAGGATTGGCGGTATGGTCGTTTTGGGGATTTTTATTTATTTATTTATTTATTTATTTATCTATTTATTTATTCATTCATTCATTCATTCATTCATTCATTCATTTATTTATTTCCGCTGTGCGCCCCCTGCTTATGCCGTTCATGATGGCTCATGATGGGCAGGAAGGGGCCCTTCCTGCCTCAGGCTTTCCACGCAAGCGCGTGGAAGAGCGGGGAGATCCCGGAACAATGTTGTTTTGGGGGGGTTTTCCTGCTGCTGCGCTCCCTGCTTATGCCATTCATGATGGCTCATGAAGGACAGGAAGGTGCTCTTCCTGCCTCAGACTTTCCACACAAGCGCGTGGAAGAGCAGGGAGTCCCAGAACAGTACCATACCGCCAAATAAAACTGTGCAAGTAATAAAGATTATTTTTGACAAAGTGGTCCTGACTGAAATCAAGCGTAGCGTAAGTTCCGGCAGGCCACGACGTCAAGCTCTAACAGCTTAGCTGTCAGTTCAGATCAGCTGATGACTCAGCTGACTCTGCGTGTCCACTCCCTATTGGCAAATTGCATTCAGAGCTGGGTATTTAAACTGCTCCTGCCCGACCCTCCGTCCTGCTTCCTCTGATGGCACTTTGCAACCCACCTCCACCCCAGCTCCTCCTGTCATTGTATTCATGTGTGCTGCTCTGCTCTGGGTTTTCCTGCTGCTGCGCTCCCTGCTTATGCCGTTCATGATGGCTCATGAAGGGCAGGAAGGTGCTCTTCCTGCCTCAGGCTTTCCACGCAAGCGCGTGGAAGAGCAGGGTGTCCCAGAACAGTACCATACCGCCAAATAAAACTGTGCAAGTAATAAAGATTATTTTTGACAAAGTGGTCCTGACTGAAATCAAGCGTAGCGTAAGTTCCGGCAGGCCACGACGTCAAGCTCTAACAGCTTAGCTGTCAGTTCAGATCAGCTGATGACTCAGCTGACTCTGCGTGTCCACTCCCTATTGGCAAATTGCATTCAGAGCTGGGTATTTAAACTGCTCCTGCCCGACCCTCCGTCCTGCTTCCTCTGATGGCACTTTGCAACCCACCTCCACCCCAGCTCCTCCTGTCATTGTATTCATGTGTGCTGCTCTGCTCTGGGTTTTCCTGCTGCTGCGCTCCCTGCTTATGCCGTTCATGATGGCTCATGAAGGGCAGGAAGGTGCTCTTCCTGCCTCAGGCTTTCCACGCAAGCGCGTGGAAGAGCAGGGAGTCCCAGAACAGTACCATACCGCCAAATAAAACTGTGCAAGTAATAAAGATTATTTTTGACAAAGTGGTCCTGACTGAAATCAAGCGTAGCGTAAGTTCCGGCAGGCCACGACGTCAAGCTCTAACAGCTTAGCTGTCAGTTCAGATCAGCTGATGACTCAGCTGACTCTGCGTGTCCACTCCCTATTGGCAAATTGCATTCAGAGCTGGGTATTTAAACTGCTCCTGCCCGACCCTCCGTCCTGCTTCCTCTGATGGCACTTTGCAACCCACCTCCACCCCAGCTCCTCCTGTCATTGTATTCATGTGTGCTGCTCTGCTCTGGGTTTTCCTGCTGCTGCGCTCCCTGCTTATGCCGTTCATGATGGCTCATGAAGGGCAGGAAGGTGCTCTTCCTGCCTCAGGCTTTCCACGCAAGCGCGTGGAAGAGCAGGGTGTCCCAGAACAGTACCATACCGCCAAATAAAACTGTGCAAGTAATAAAGATTATTTTTGACAAAGTGGTCCTGACTGAAATCAAGCGTAGCGTAAGTTCCGGCAGGCCACGACGTCAAGCTCTAACAGCTTAGCTGTCAGTTCAGATCAGCTGATGACTCAGCTGACTCTGTGTGTCCACTCCCTATTGGCAAATTGCATTCAGAGCGGGGTATTTAAACTGCTCCTGCCCGACCCTCCGTCCTGCTTCCTCTGATGGCACTTTGCAACCCACCTCCACCCCAGCTCCTCCTGTCATTGTATTCATGTGTGCTGCTCTGCTCTGGGTTTTCCTGCTGCTGCGCTCCCTGCTTATGCCGTTCATGATGGCTCATGAAGGGCAGGAAGGTGCTCTGTCCCAGAACAGTACCATACCGCCAAATAAAACTGTGCAAGAAATTTTTGACAAAGTGGTCCTGACTGAACTGTAATAGGATTTGGTGACCTTTACACCTAGATATGTGAAGGACTCGGCAGACAACTTAAATGGCAGGTTGGGGTATTCTCCAGCATTAGTATTCGCTTTTATTAAAATTTAGTTTATATCCAGATATATTTCCAAATTCCTGCAAGATTCTAAGGATTTCAGGGGTAGATGTAATAGGGTTGGTAACATATAGTAATAAATCGTCTGCATAAAGCGAGACAGTGTGAGTTAGGTCACCACGTGAAATACCTTGTATAATATCATTGCATCTGAGAGCTATAGCGAGTGGTTCTATAGCTAGAACGAAAAGCAACGGACTCACTGGATCCCCTTGTTTCGTCCCTCTGTGAAGAGGAAAGTACTCTGATGAGATACCATTGGTATAAACTGAGGCAGTAGGATCAGTGTAAATGAGCTTGATAAGTTGAATGAAACTAGGGCCAAAACCAAATCTGCCAAGTGTATAAAAAAGATAATTCCACTCGACCTGATCAAACGCCTTTTCGGCATCAAGCGATATTACTGCTTCTGGAGATGGAGTGTTAGATTCAGTGTAAATGATATTAAACAATCGTCTCAGGTTAAAATATGATTGTCTGCCCTGGATAAATCCAGTCTGGTCCTCCGAGATGATATGAGGAAGAATTGTCTCAAGCCGGAGTGCAATGACCTTTGAGAACACTTTACCATCACAGTTTGTCAAGTTAATCGGTCTGTAAGAAGAGCAGTCACGAGGGTCCTTATTCTTCTTTAATAACAGTGTAATAGATGCCTGGCTAAGAGTAGGCGGAAGAATATTATTCTCCAGTGCTTCTGCGTAAACTGAGAGAAGAAGAGGGGCAAGTTTATCTTTGAATTTTTTATAAAAATCAGTTGGAAACCCATCCGGGCCTTTCCATTCTGAAGGGACATTATAGCATTATTCATTTCTACCAGTGTCAGATTTTCCTCCAATCTCTCTTTAGAGTCAGAGTCAATTGTAGGAATATTCAGATTAGAAAAAAAAAAAGTAAAATTGGCTGTGATCCGATGTTGAGTCTGAAGAATATAATTTAGAGTAGAACTCTTTAAAGCAGTTGTTTATAGCCTGATGATCTTCTGTTGAGGAGCCATCAGGTAGCATAATTTGCAAAATATTACGGGATGCTGCTTTTTGACGAAGTTGACTGGCTAATAATTTGGATGGTTTATCCCCCTCTTCATAAAATCTGCTACGGGATTTAAGGATGAGCCTCTCTGCTTGAGTGGTAGTTAAAGGAAAAATCCGGTCATTTTTGACCCCATGTCCGTTGTCCTCAGGGTCATCCCGACTTATTAGAAGCAAAAAACACGACAAAAATTGACGTTGCCTAGCCCGAGATCTGTACCTGCCTGGCAGCCTTCCAGACTCGCTACAATGCTAACCCATTGGGGCACCGTTGTATCTGCTTTCCTGGGCCTCAGAAAACAATTCCAAGATCTATGCAACACAGGTTGTGTCCGTACGAGACACCACGGCGCTCATTTAGCACAAATAGTGTGGCAAAACGACATAAATATGTGTGTTTTAGCATGAAGTTACTCACCTCAAATCACCCCGCAGAGTAGACATTAGCAGTAGACAGCCGAGCGCCTGTCGTCCCTCCCAGTCACCGCAGAAACAAAAACGTTTTTCACGTAGTTTTGATTTTGTATCCATAATAACATACTTTTACTTAAGTAAAAGATTGGAATACTCCATCAAACACCGTTTAAAACCGCTGTATGAGTGTCTTTCTGGTCGTGGATCACCTCAGGTGTTAACTTTCCCATGCTCACTCAGGATGCATTGCAGTCCAGATCTCTGCAGGGTTTATCAGACTCCAGGTAGCCGACGTTACTCAGGGAGATTGGAGACAAGTTTGGTCGTGTCATCTTTGCCTTGGGTTTGCTTCAGATGGGAAATGGTGAATGAAATGCAGTTTGTTCTCAGACAGGGATTATTGACTCTTGCAGCATCTTTTTAGGATTCCTTCTGGCAGGTGGGCAGCCATGTTCAAAGTTAAGCCCTGTAAGAGTTCAACATGAATAAAATAAAGTGAAGACATTTTGACATGCATATTCTCTAAAGCAGTACAGATGAATCTATTTGGGATGTATTTCACACGGATTGATTTTTACAGCTGTGGAAAACGACCCAGTCAGCTTTATCTGGCCGAGTATGCATGCACATACAAAGGATGTATGGACTCTGTGTTTAGTCATTTTCACAAAATTCTTAACAAAAACAGATTAATAGCTTGGAGCATATGCATAAGGAAATAAAATAAGAAATAAACTGTATTTATATGAGTTAAATGTTCGGTAAATTGTGAACAAAACAAAAAGTGCAATGAAATACATACTGAATGGTTATTTATTTTTTATTTCAACGTTTATTGAGCAGGGACAAATGCTTTATTTCATATAAAATACAAAGCGTATGCCATGCCTTCAGGTTCCAAGGCTACTTTGCGACCCCTGCCCCTGGTTAGGCCTTTACTATAAAAGCACAGTTATATGTAGAGTGAATAATTATAAACTATGTGCATGTAAATAAGTTTCATTATTGTATAAACAGTTTGTAGGTTGTATATTAAGAGATGATAGGTACATATTAAGAATCAAATCGCACATTTAAACCGTAAAATGATCATCTGTAATGACAGCAACAGTAACAGTCATGGGGCTCAGGTTGTTTTGAGTGATTTATAGTCTCTCCCTACGCCCACAGTCTGTCTTTCATTTTTATCAGCAAGATCTCCTCCTATATTTCTTCACCCAGTCCATTCGCCCCAGACCCCCATGTCTCTCCTTTGTGCCCAGCGATCAGTTTCAGCCTGTATTAATGTTCATATTGTCATGATCTGTGTTTTCATGTTTTGATTCCCTGGTTTATTTTGTGATTTTTGCCCCTGGTGTGATTTCCTGTCTCGTACTTCCTGGTCCTTGTTGTTTCCACTGTCTTGACTCCCCCACCCTCTCGTGTTGATTACCTTGCCTGCCCTAATGTGTTTCACCTGTTCCTCGTCAGCTCCCTGCCTCCCTGTGTGTGTGTGTATATAGTCTGTGTGCTTCCCTTGTGTCCTTGTCGGATCATTGTTGAATGTCGATGTTGCTGTCGCTGTCAACCCCTGCATGTTGCACCACGTCTGGTTTGTTCGTCCCGCGTCTGGTTTATTCGTCTCTGCGTCCTGCCTCCCGTGTCCCTTCATGTCTTGGTTTTGTTTTGTAAGTGTTTCGTTCATGACCGTTTTTGCCCTTGTGGTTTCCTTTGTTGATACTTTGTTTTAGTCTTAGTTTTTTGGGTTTTTGTATTTAGTTAATAATTTAAATAAATCCTTGTTTACTGCATTTGGGTCCTCACCTCCTGTTTTTCGAGTCCACGCCTGTTTCCAAGCCCGCAACCCTGACACATATAAGAAGTAGATATTGTTGAGTCGAGTAGTCTTACATTGATAAACACCTCTCATCACAGCGTGCGTCCCAGCTGCTTTCAAACATGCTGCAGTGCAGCCTCTCATCAAAAATCAAACTCTGTTAGTTCCCTCAAATGTCACATACAGATACCTTTTCTGGCTGCAGCTCCGGATAAAAAACCATGACATTTATAAAAAAGTTTCAGTCTGGCTTTAATCACACCACTGTACTGAAACAACTCTTTTAAGAGTTTGTAATTACCTTCTTTCAACTGTTGACTCAGGGATCTCTGCTAATTTAGTGCCTTTGACACTGTGCATCATAGGATCCTTTGATGACGCCTTGAAGATTGTGTGGACATTAAAAGCATCACCCTCTAACAGTTCCCGTCATACCTGATGGATAGGAATTTATCGGTTCACCTCGGAAAATATTTTCTAGCTGCATCCCCACCTTCTTGTGGGGTTCTGGCTGGCACGTGCGTAACGAGTTTACATCCTCAGAGTCGATTGAACTAACTCAGAACTGCTGTTCTGGAACCCAAAACTCTGAGTTGCCCATCTCAGAGTTGGTCAACCAGGTTCAGGTTTTGACTTTTTGTTAAACTTGCTTCCTGAAACAGGCCCCTGGTGTCCATATACATTTTTAGCATGAAAAAGAACAAACAAACAAACAGAGCTGTATAATATCTGTGATATCGGTAACCTATCTTCACTGAGTCGAACACAGGTGATAAATGTTATCATGAGCAGGTATATTTAAGGGGAAAAGAATACTTTAACCTCTGAAGAGAGATGGTTGTTTCAGGTTGACAAAGAGGTCTTCTTTAACCCTTCTGTCAAACCATCTGTCTTCCAGGGCCAAGAAACCTTGTCCTCAACATGCAGATCGACTGCTGATTCCTGACCTGAGGAACGGGCTCTCCTGTGTTCCATTCACTTGTCTAGCAATTGTATAGTTCCCCAATGTAAAGGTTTGCTTTGATTCCTCGTGCTATTGGACTGCATACACCACATTGTCCAGCTTGTGCCCCGGTGTTTTGTCTTAGGGGTGGACCAGCTTTTGGTTCAGGATGGTGCTGGGCTAGAAGGACACGGGGATGGTGCTCCTGCCTATGGGATGGTAATGCTGTTGCGTTTTTGTTGCTTTCTTTTCTATCCATGTTGTCTTGTTTGTTCTGTTCTGAGCTTCCCTGATGTGCTCTTTATCCTTTCCCTCTGTACTTCTGGGGACATTTTGGGGCCCGATGCTGGAGGGTTCTGGTGACCACTTGTGTTCCAGTGGATGGTGTGAGTCAACAAGCAGGTATTGATCAGTGTGTTTGTGGATTTCCTGTATATTTCGATGTTGAGGCTTCTGTCATCTTGAATGTGCACTGACAACCCAAAAGGGCCAGGCTATTTCCTCCGACATCCTCCCGGGTGAACTTGATGTTGTTGCCCACCACCTTGATGTGGTCTGTGAACGCTTCAATCTCCTTGTTTTGATTTTGACCTATGTGTCATCCACATATCTGAACCCATGGCTGGGAACATTTTGAAGGAGTGCAGGGCTACACTCTAGCTCTTCCATATAGAGGTTTGCCACTATAGGAGATACCGGTGAGCCCCCCGCTGCAGTGGTAACAACTCAAGTTTCACTTGAGAGCTGGATGGTTCTAGTCACATGCCTCTCACAGTAGCCTATTGATGAACCTGCAAGAGGTTCAATACCCAAAATGCCCACTAGTCAGAACAGAAGAACCTTCTTGGATGAGGGGTGAAATCTTCAAAAACCTAAAGCAAGTCCAGTTGCCAATGTGTGATTGGTCGACCTCCACAGCAGCTACAATCCATCCAGCCATAATTACCCGCTTATTAACAGCTATAAACCTGGAGGTGGCTGAGCCTGCAGTTAACAGCTAGGTGTGAATACTATGACTTGAAACCCTTTTACACTGCCTTTTTGTTGCCGGTGTATTATGCCTTTTTTCCACCTCGCCGTCAGTGGAAACGCTCACCAAGGTGGAAATGCGTGACAGAATGTTACCCATCTGAGAGGCCAATGGAGGTAGTCACAGAGCCGCAACAGAGGCGAGATGAGGTGATACAGCGTTTTTTTTTTTAAATACGCTCCTAGCCGCCGAGGCAGAAATGACGTGGTGAAGATCTAATACCGGTATGTGCACGACATGACACCATTGGGGATTTAACAAGCTCAGGACGTTGATCTGAAGAAGATAAAAGCTAGTAGTTGCTCGTACAAGGCCGCTATTGTACGCATCGACATGTTACGCCGCAAACCAAGCTCTATATAAAGGGTTTGGTTCGTGGCATATTTTGACCTGCCTTTCTGCCATTACATTGTGTAAAAGTGGCTAATGACAACAGGCACAATGGAAAAAGGATGAAATAAATTCTATGTTACTGGCCGTTGAAAATTGTACATATTTTTTACACAATAAGGTCCCACGGTGGTCCACCCGAAAGGGCAGGACTTTTCCTCACTATAAAAGAGCAGAAGAAAAAAAAAAAACAAATCAAAAACATAAAAAGGCAAAAGTGGGATGATAAAGCCCAACAACATATTAAATAATCAGAGATCCCAATAAACTTCTTTTTAGGGAGGTCTTACCGGGCTGATATACGCTAGTAAAAACGTCTTTACAGCTTCAGATGAAGTTTGGTGTTAAGAGTAAAACAGTTTATGCAAAGTGAATGTTTGAGTGATTCTACACTCCGTCTTCATTTCCAACGACAGCTGGTCTCTACATGGCGGCATCTCAGTGATGGCAGCCCTGAGGGAAACACAAACATGATATTAAACATGTCAGCCGACGGCACACAGCACACTTGTTAATGACCCTATATAACCCTCTGCAAATTGCCTGTTGTTGCCAATGACAGCCGGGTCAGAGTAGCGTTCCCTCAGCAGGAGTGTTAGGTGTGTTAGGGTGTGTGTGTGCGTGTTGTAACGCAGTGTCTCAACGCTGAGCTGCTTATCAGCTCGACGACACCATCAGTCGCTCAGCGGGACTTGGAGCTGCTGAATGGAGTTTTTCTATTGGTTCTGCTGTTAACCAGGAGCCTCTGCAGAAGCGGCCATGTTGACTTCATTTTGAAAAACAGCCTGTTGGAGCCCCGATCCGTTAATACTGTTGACACCCAGCTGAGAGGTTAGGTTTGTCAACAGTGGGGTCAATTTGGCTGCCACGGGTTTGGTTGGGGGGGTAGAGTAATAAAGCAGAGTGCTGTCATGCAGTGACTGGGTTTTATTATTAACTGGGGATTCATATTAATATTTCATTTCTAATATTTCTATTGCAGTGCTGGGGCAGCCCTGGATTTAAACATCCTCAGTTGAAGTTGCTTTGTGCAGCCAAATGCATCTAAAAATAACTCCTAATACTCTGGAATGATAATGATCATAACTTTATTTATATAGCACATTTAAAAACAGAACGAATAAATTGTGTTCGACTGACAAAGCAAAAAAAAAAAAAAAAAAATAGAAATATACAAGGACATATAACAACAGAGAGAAATATTCTTATATATATATATATATATATATATATATATATATATATATATATATACATACATACATACATATACAATAAATAATAAAAAAGTAAATAAAAAAAATAATAATAGCAAAAGTAAATAAAATCAATAAATAAAATGATGATGAAATGTTGATAATAATAACTACAACTTGAAGAACTTCAGATTATTATGGTATGATTTTTTTCCCTATTCACAACCAATAATATTTTACAGTATTATTATATCTGTACATCATTTTGACGTACTCAAACTTTATTTGAGTATTTCCATTTCAGCCCTGCACTTCACAACATCTGAGAGACAAATATTGTACACCACAATATTTATTTAGTGACTAAAACTATATGATTAAGTCAATTATATTATTATATCAAGACGACTTTATTGAGGGGAAAATTCACAGGCACCACTCCCACCTTTACAAGCTATTATATGTATTATATCATCTAATAATATATCAGTCTGAAATTAGCCTTTCTGCCTAATGAGTACTTTGAATTTTTGGTACTTATGTACAAGTACATGTTCATACTAGTATTGTGGTACTTTACCTGAGTAACATTTTAAATGCAGTAGATATGTGTATTCCTGCATTGTAGTATAACTACTTTTACTTAGTGACTTCCTCCACCGCTGTCTATTACTCTATTTATTGCGCTGCTCGTTCCTGAACAGCCAATAAAAACCAACATCAAGCCTATAAAATAAATTAAAACCAGTAAAAGATGAGAGTCGAAGGAGCGACACTAAGAAGTATCTCAACAGTAAAAACAGCAGGATAAAATACATCTAATCCTGGAACAGTAAGTCAATAGAAAGTCATTTTCTGATGAGGAGGATTCTGCCGGTCTCAGCTCCTCATGCAGGTCTCGTCTCGGGGTCGTGACCGTAAAAGCCCATTTTCAGCATCTAAGAAATCTTACAAAGTGCTGCTTATTATTGAAGTCCTTTGTCATCTGTGCTGCCTCGTGACCTCAAGCTCTGCTCCTCTTCCTCATCCCTCTTCATCCTCTGAAGGGCTCAGCTGAAGGGCCCGGAAACACACGCCCTGACTTCCTCTGTGTGTGTGTGTGTGAGTGCGTGTGTTCCTGTCTCACTTGTCAGATGATGGTGTAGATATCAGAATCCATGATGAAGAGTGAGGATGCCTCCCAGAGGACGAGCTGGTTCAAGAGCCGCTGACCTGCATCTCTAAGCAGCAGCTCGGCTGCTGTCATGCCGCGTCTGAGTAATGACACTTCATGAATTGGTAATCTGTGAAGGGGCCCCCGAGGAAAGTCTGACACTTGGCAACAAACCTCGTTCTGCCAGACACAGAACATGTGGTACCATCGCTTTTGATAAATGACATCCATGTAATGAGAAGGTTTTGATTTTGTAAACAGAATTTCAATGATTCCAATAAAAGAAAATCGACAATTGTGTGATTTTTTTTTACACAGCAAGATATTTCTTAACACATTCTACAGAAATATTGCAATTAGGCCTACTAATACTACTACTACTCATAATAATAATCCATCCATCCATTTTCTACCGCTTATCCTGTATCTAGGGTCACGGGGGGTTGGAGGCCGATTCCAGCTGTCATTGGGCAAAGGCAGGGTACACCCTGGACAGGACGCCAGTCTATCACAGGGCTGAGAGACAAACAACCATTCATGCTCACATTCACACCTACGGGCAATTTAGAGTCATCAATTAACCTATCCCCATCCTGCATGTCTTTGGACTGTGGGAGGAAGCCGGAGAACCCGGAGAGATCATAATAATAATAATAATAATAATATTTAAAAAATAATAATGAATTTAATTAATTTTAGTGGGAATCGCTATGATGCAATAATATCACAATACTTGGTCACAATATGATCTTAAAGTTGTACTGCGTAAGATTTGAGATGTGTCGCTTCTAGCGGCCTCTCTGGCAGTAGATGGTACTGCAGGCGAGCCTCTGGGACTCATCTCCCTCACCAACAGTGTGACTGTCTCTCATCTGTGTGATGCCTTCAAATGCTCCACACTGAAAGGAGGTCCTTGGTTTTCCCTCGTTGGCGTCACTTTTCTTCTTGATGACTTTCTTCTTCACTTCCATTAGTTTGTTGTTTCTTTTTCTTGGACTGGAAGTTGAATGGTCTTCTTTCTCTGCTGTTGATCCTCCATTGTGATTCAGCAGTAATGAAATGTACCTGGTCAAACACTTTAGACTAGGGAGCCTGACTCAGCAGTTGGAAGTTACCGATTTCAGATTACAAGTAAACGCAGCATACTTCGTGAGTAGCTCCACCTGCAGACCAACCGCTGCTGACTGACGGGAAAAGCTCTTTGGCCGGCTCCCTAATGACTCCCACATTCACTAGTTTAGAGAGCTGTAGGAAGGACTCTTAAAGTCGATATGTTTATTAAATATGTTTTTTGCTCAGATGCCTGAAATAAAATTTGTGTTTGACACAAGCTTAGGAGATTTTAACGTTCTGTTGTAGAATATGTGAATGTTTAAGCTTTTACATGTTTTTAAAAAGGCAGTCGCTAACAAGCTGCTGAATGAGACGACTAAGCGCCACTACTCGAACACTAGTATGCCTGTAGTGTAGTGGAGTTGACGTGAAGTCACCATGATGTAGTTCCTTTATAGTCATTCCCTTTGTACTTCTGATGATTGTATTCACACTTCAAAATCATTAAAGTGGTGTTCCTTGGGGAAGATTATCTCCCTGAATAAAAGCTGTAAGTATCATAAACGTTAGTCACAGAGTTTATCTACTGCAATAATCCAAAATCCAAAATGGAAAAACCCCATTGGCTTTTTGTGAAGGGAACCATGATGATGCTAACTTCCTATTGGAATACAAAATATGCAGCACACCATCAAGATTATCTTTTATGAATCATCATAATTTCATCACACTATACTGTTAGTTTCCAACTTTCATTATATCCAATATATTGCATTTTTACCAAAAAGTAGTGCCCGTGCCATCGAACCACGTCACACAATACACCTTTTTGCCAAAACAGCTGATGAGCTGTTGGATGAGGAGGAAGGAAAAAAAGGATTCACGACATACTGAACAAAATATATACATAGTTCAACATAATTAAAACCTGCTAATATCAACCTTTTGTCAGCATTTACCATTGTCAATTCCTAAGACATCTACTGGTATCAAAACAGGAAGGAAATGGATAATGCTCTCCTCTTGCTAAATTTGATTGGCTGCCTGGGCAAAGCAGTGAGACTCTGCGCCTAAGCACAAAACAGTGGAGAATATTTTAACTTACATGTCTTAAAACTGCCAGGAGTCTGCGACACATGGAGCCCCGTAGAGTTGCTGAGTAGCAGGAGGGGCGCCGCCTGGTTCAGGAAGACCTACTCATCCCCCATTAATACTACAGCCAATGTAATATTAAAGTGTGGGGTCTTTCTCTTGCATATGCCATAAATAAATCATCAATAGAAGGATGGAGTCGCTCATTTTCCTGACTTTGCTGAGGAAAGGTCAAAATGACATCTCATTTATAGGAGCTGGGGCGTTCGTTGCTCAACCTCCCCACAGTGAGGGGAGATATATGAGAATAACCAGGCCTGATCAAGACTTTCTATTCCCCAGACAGTTTGCTCAAGGGCAATGCGTACTCACCAACACCTTGAATGGAATCAGGGCTGTTCCATAGTGAGAAGTAAGAAGGATGGAGAGGAGAAACGTGGAAACATCACTGTCACCTCTAAATATCAGGTGTCACATTCAGGAAACACAGATGCACACATTTATGAGCCACTTAAATTAAATCATGACTCAAAGATATGTATTTCATTATGTCCCTGCAATATTATATTACGTTTGAAGGATGTGTGAGGGGCCTTTATGTAATTAGAAGGGATTTATTCAAGGCGAACGTTGTGCAGATATGGATCTCTTAACCCTAATTCAAAATGGATGGTCATACTGCCACTTTAATGTTATTACTTGCGGCTTTAAAGTCCAATAAGGCCCATTTTTTCTCTCTCTTTCATTTACTTTATCTTACCATATCTGGAAATAATGAACTTTAACTTAACTTTCAACACTCACTTTTTATTATTCAAATTATTCAAGAAGAGCTCATCAGTTGTTATCTGTCTAAACCCATATTTTTTTCATTGTAGAAGCATAGTTTGCCGATCCGCCGGAGAAAAACGAATTGGCCATGGTGCTGTCTGAGGCATTCACAGGGATGAAACGTACCAACGCAGCACGTACTACAGCTTAGAACCTGCCGGGAGCTGGAGCAAAGACAACATAGTGCTTTTAATTTCTCTAATACACTCGGTTACATCACGCCGCCGCTGCTGCTGGAATCTTTCGACCTCCTGCTCAAATTAGCTGTGGCAAACTGAGACAAGCTTGGTTATTAGTTCTCAGTGCCTGACACCGATGCTCAATTAGCATGTGTGTATGTGATGCATCCACCTGTTGAAGAAAGAGTAAGAAAGAGAGATAGTCCATGTGATAAATTGATGCTAGAGGGAAACGCAGAGTGTCATTGTGCTGTGTTGTGATGATATGGTGTAAAGACCGAAAACAATCCACCCAGGGCCAGCAGGTCCTCACTCCCAACATGTGAGGGACGGCGTGTCAGTTTCCTCCGTGACATGAATATTATCTTTTTAAGATTAACTTCCTTATCCACAGGAAGTTAGCTTTAGGCAACAAAACCACTGAGTTGGGTTTAGTTTAAGGTTTAAGTCCCGCCCTGGGGTGTGATTTTGCCGCCGTTGTCTGGCTCAGTGTGAGAAAACAAAGCCGGCATTACTGCGGATCTTCTTTAAGGCAGTATTGTGGAATCTCTTTGTGAAGGGGGCTACTGAGACCGATTTCTGCAAGCCTGAAAGCAGCGAAGAGACCAGAATGACATAAAGCTAAGTCGAGCTGGAGAAGCTCTCACTTGTTGCCACTATCTTATAAACCCTGTCTCCGACAAAATGACTTTCCCACAGAACCAAACTACCCTCGCAGTTATGTTTCCAGGGATGCAGTTTTTTTTCCTGGATCAGAACAGTCACAGTATTCAACAGTTTGAACACCATTACAAAACTATGCAGTTAGGGTTTATGCAGTCCCTCGGCCCCCCTCTACTGGTTACACATAGCAATGACACCTTACTATCAGCACAGTCTGTAAGACGTTTTCAAGACATTTCATATAGTTCTTCTAGTTGCCGAGTTTGCTTATGCTATGGCTAGCGCAAGTCAATGGTTCTAGTTAGCATGGCATTAAAAACAGTCTTGCCCACTCCACAGTGCACCCGAGGCAAATCCATTGTAACGGCAGACTATCGATGTACATATCTGTGTTGATAGAATGTTTGAAATAAAACCAACCTTGCATTTTTAAGGATTTATGTCTCAGCAGCAGCAGCAGCGTGTCATGCTTCCTAGTAGGCTATGGCAGCGGCAGACTGATATCACCTAGCTCTTATAAGTTACCGGTTCTATAATAGTTTGTTTACGTGCTGTCATTGCTACAGACGCAGAAACTAGCCTGCAGTGCTAGTTTCTTCAATCTCACAGAAATGGCCACTTTTGAAGAATATACTGAAACTTTTGAAGACTCTGATGAGGAGTTTTTTTCCACCCAAACCCAACTGTACCTGTAGAATTATATACTATCAAAATCTAAAGTCCAAATCTAAAATCTAAAGCTGAGTTGACACAGAATGACTCTCTAACATCTACAGGGTAAGACGCCAGATAATAAATGTGCGAAGCAAATTTTATAAATAGAATCAAGAATAGTAGTGGTGACATAGCTGTGGAAATGAATCGCAAAAATCACTTTTATGCTGTCGATATTTTTTCTCAGCTAGTTATATTATATTCATGGTGCGTTCGAAGGCGGCTCGGAAAAACGAGCATTTCCACGTGTTAAAATGAATTGAATTGAATTGAAGGGTTGTAATGGCTGTAAAAAGTGCAGGGGAGAGAGGGCACAGATACGGGAAGTGCGGGGGACATGTCCGCTACACCCATGCCTGTATGAGTCTGAATATACAGAGGAAGAATTGCGCGAGAGGGATGCTCAAAGGGCAGAACATGAACGAGCGTCTGTGGAGACCGAGATAGCCCCTGCTGGAGCTGAGAACCGGGACCGAACAAAAGGAGACTGCCAGGAGGGAATCCCCCGCAACGCGTCCGAGGGTTTATGGGTCTATGGACGGAGCAGAGGTCCGGCTTCGCGGTGCGTAATTGTGGCTTCGCGCGGCTGTGAGCTGCCCGGTGTTTGAGTGAGGACCAAGGGCTTTTCACCGAGCTCTGAGGGCACGAGGCCCGAATATTCGGCTGTGTTCATGTGTCTATTTACCGGAGGGAATCCCCGCAACGCGTCCGAGGGTTTACGGTTCTCCGGGCGGACCAGGTTCGCGGTGAGTAATTGTGGGTTCGCGTGGCCGTGGGCTGCCCGGTGTTTGAGTGAGCTCCGAGGGCTTTTCAGACAGCCTTGGGGGTATAAGTGCCGACAGTTCAGCCTGGTTCGATTGCCTATTTACGGGCAGTATTTCGGGCGGAGCGTCTAGAGTTTTGAGTCCGACGGAGCAAAGTAAAATTCCGCTGCTGCTGAGAAACTAGTTCCTCACAAAATGGATGATTCATGCGATGCGAGGTTAGTTTTGTTTCAAATATTATTCTATCAACACACATATGTACATCGACAGTCTATTATTTTAATTGAGTTGCCTCAGGTGCACTGTGGAGTGGGCAAGACTGTTTTTAATGCCTGTCTAAGTAGAACCATTGACTTGCGCTAGCCATAGCATGAGCGAACTCGGCAACTAGAAGAACTGAATGAAATTCATTGAAAACGTCTTACAGACTGTGCTGATAGTAAGGTGTCATTGCTATGTGTAACCAGTAGAGGGGGGCCGAGGGACTGCCCCACGTTGGGCACTCGGGATGAGGGGCACAGAAGAACAATAAAGTGACGAGCGGGTTAGCTCGTGAAAGACAAACGTCTGGTTCATTAAAAAAATTGATGAACAAAACATGGTACCAGGAGTGAAAGGCAGCTAATGAAGGTCGACTCGAGATGGAGACGCTGAGGCCACCGGAGGGACTAAAACTAGTGGGGAATGTCGACAGCAATTGGCGAAGCTTCAAGCAGCAATTTGAGCTGTACGTGGCGGCAATTGGACTCGACTCGAAGCCCGACGCCAGGAAGATTGCGTTGCTGCTCACGGTAGCGGGTCCCCAAGCCATCGAAGAGACTTTTGATTGCTTTGTGACGGATTTAAAACTGAAGGCGCAGTCGTGTGATTTCGGGCAGCTGAAAGAAGAAACTGACCTGAATGAGACTTTCTTTGTCGGGATGGTGTCATGTGATGGTGCACCAAAGCAACAGGAGGACACTGAGAAAAATTAAAAGTGCTCAGATAAAGGAGACACTTTGTTGGTGTCACTCCAAGTAAACGGAGCAGTAGTACCACTAAGAATTGATACAGGTGCACAGGCAAATCTAATCAGCTTGACAGAAATCAGAGCTATGGAAGAAAAGCCCAAAATAATGAAGAGGAAAGTGACGCTAAAGGACTACAATGGGAAAGACATTGAAAGCATGGGACAGTTCAGACTCAAAGTAAAAGTGAAAAATAAAACATACAATGTACTGTTTTCAGTTGTACCTCAGGGCCGTGAGTCACTGCTGGGCGGGACTGCATCAAAGACATTGAACCTGGTGAGGAGAGTCTATAACATTAATTGCTCAGAAGCAATAAGTGCATGCTCAGGCACAGTGGACTCTCTAGTTCACCATTTTGATGTCTTCAAAGGAATGGGATGTCTGCCATACACATATAGAATTCAACTAAAAGAAAATGCAAACCCAGTGATTCACGCACCACGAAGAGTCCAAGCTCCACTTCGAGAGCGGCTCAAAAAGGAACTGGACAGGATGTCCCAGCTGCACGTCATTACTAAAGTGGAGGAACCTACAAAGTGGGTAAACTCGATGGTGTGCGTGGATAAAAAGAACAAAAACAAAGAACTGAGGATATGCATGGATCCTGGAGATTTGAACAAGAACATACAACGTGAGAACTACCAGATACCAAAGCGTGAGGAGATTGCAAGTGAAATGGCAGGAGCCAAATACCTCTCAAAACTTGATGCAGCGCAGGGATTCTGGCAGATCAAGTTGGATGAAGAAAGCTCAAGTTACTGCACGTTTAACACACCTTATGGACAGTACAGGTTGACGGTCAGAATGCCATTTGGCATAATCTCAGCATCTGAGATTTTTCACCCTGCCATGGACACCATGTTGGAGGGCCTAAAAGGGGTTCGTTGTTATGTCGATGATGTGGTCTACTGGGGGTCCACCCTTCAAGAACATAATGAGAGACTGATCAAAGTGCTCCAGAGAGTCCGTGAGAATGGGCTGAAGCTAAACCGTGCCAAGTGCCAGTTTGGTGTGCAGGAAATCACATTTTTGGGCGACAAACTATCTGCACAGGGCATTGAGCCTGATGAAAGGAAGATAAAAGCCATTCTAGACATGCCACGACCAACTGACAAGAAAGGTGTGCTTAGGGTCATGGGCATGATAAACTTCATTGGAAAGTTTATTCCAAACTTGTCGGTCAGAACATCAGCGTTGAGACAGCTCCTTCGTGATTCAACAGAGTTTGAGTGGACAGAGAGAAATGAGAGAGAGTGGAAGGCTTTAAAGACCACACTGACAACTGTTCCTGTCCTCGCTTATTATGACTCAACCAAGAAACTGAAAATTTCCACGGATGCTTCAAAAGATGGGCTTGGTGCTGTTTTGCTGCAAGCAGAAGGAGAAAGCTGGAAGCCCGTAGCATATGCCTCCAGATCCATGACAAAGACGGAAAGCAAATATGCACAAATTGAAAAAGAGTGTCTTGGACTGACTTATGGACTCAAAATCTTTCATTGTTATGTTTATGGACTTCCCATCTTCACAGTTGAAACGGATCATCGTCCTCTAGTGTCAATCATCAAGAAAAGCCTGAATGAGATGTCGCCGAGGATTCAGCGCCTCATCATGAAGATGCAAAGGTATGATGTCGAGTTGATATACACACCTGGCAAGCATCTCGTGTTAGCCGATGCACTATCACGTGCTCCAGTGTTGAGTCCTGTGAGCTCCACTGAGAAAGAAGTAGAGAACCATGTGAACATGGTAGTTGAGTCTCTGCCAGTGTCAGATGCCAAGATAAAGCAAATAAGTGAGCAGATTGCTACAGACAAGGAGCTACAGACTGTGATAGAACACCTCCAAACTGGCTGGCCCAGAGGTTCATGTCCAAAATATTATCACATCAGATCTGAGCTAAGTGTGGCGAATGGACTGTTATTGAGAGACAAACGGATTGTCATTCCACACAGCCTGAGAATGGAAATACTAGAGAAACTGCATGAGGGACACTTGGGCATTGAAAAATGTAAAAGGAGATCCAGAGACTCTGTATACTGGCCTGGAATAAATAAAGACATTGAAAATATGATTGAAAAATGTGAGACATGCAAAAGGCACCGGAGTAAACAGGCCAAGGAACCCATGTTGATTCCTGAGCTTCCCACTGAACCCTGGAAGAAAGTAGGAACAGATTTGTTTCATTGCAATGGAAGAGATTATGTGTTGGTAATTGATTATTATTCCAACTTTCCAGAAATTGCTCTGCTCGCAAATGCAACTGCTAACAGTGTTATTACACATGTCAAGTCCATGTTTGCCAGGCATGGAATACCAGAGACTGTAGTTAGTGACAATGGTCCGTGTTATAACTGCAATGAGTGGCGGCAGTTTGCAAGACAATATGGTTTCCATCATGTCACTTCCAGTCCCCAGCATGTGCAGGCAAATGGCAAAGCGGAGAAGGGAGTGCATATCATTAAGCAGCTTCTGAAAAAGGCCACAGACAGCAAGTCGGATCCATACTTGGCTCTACTGAGCTACAGGTCTTCTCCCCTTGACTGTGGTCTCTCCCCAGCGGAACTTTTGATGAATTGCAAGCTGCGCACTACTCTGCCCCGCTACACGGAGAACCAACAGAAAACAGAGATTCAGTTGAAAATGGAGAACTTAAAATGGAAACAAAAACAGCATTTTGACAAGTCAACAACATCTCTGAGACCACTTGCAAAGGATGATGTGGTGAGGATCCAAGACCAGGATGCATGGAACAAGAAAGCGACGGTTCTTCAAGAAATAAGGCCTCGGTCCTATGCAGTGAGAACTGAGGATGGACATGTGTTCAGAAGGAACCGGCGTCACCTTCTAAAAACCAAAGAGACTGTTGAAAAGACGCTAACTGATGATGCAGATGGAGAAGATGCTGTGTCACAGGCTGACACAGTGCCTGAGCTGACATCAGATGGACACGTACAGGTGGACACAAGCAATGTTGCCACAGAGTTACCTGTACTTAGGCGATCTGACCGTCAGATCAAAAGACCGGTTAGACTTGACCTATAAATCAGTATGATAGATGCTGAAGTTCTACTGTTAAAAAAAAAAAAAAAAAAAAGTTAGCAAGAAGTTAATGCAGAGCTGAAAATGTTGTAATTGTGATTGCAATAATTGTGATTTATCGTCTTGGCATCATATGAATGTGTTCATGCATATGTTTCTTATGCTCACAGTTCATTACTTCAAAGAAGGGAGGATGTGCTGATAGTAAGGTGTCATTGCTATGTGTAACCAGTAGAGGGGGGCCGAGGGACTGCCCCACGTTGGGCACTCGGGATGAGGGGCACAGAAGAACAATAAAGTGACGAGCGGGACAAACGTCTGGTTCATTAAAAAAATTGATGAACAAAACAGACGTCTCGAACACACCGGCTCACTTGGAAAATAGGTCTTATGTCCAAAATTCCGAACTATCCCTTTAAGTAACAAAACTACATGGTAAGCTTTAGGTAACACAACTACATTGTTAGCTTTAGGAACTAAATAAAAACTTTGTGAGCATGCAACTTGCAATTTACTGTTCTAATCTTGCTGTGGAGATTCTGGTAATTTAAGATGAACTCTGCCGTGTCAGGCTTTAATTAATAACCAGAGGAAGTCTACTCTCCACTGTGGCTGATGGTTTGTTAATTTGATTTTGTTTTTTTAAGCATTTCTTAAGTGCTAAGTAATTATTGTTACCATTAAGGCAAGGCAAGGCAACTTTATTTGTATAGCACATTTCATATACAAGGCAGACTCAAAGTGCTTCACATCATACAACAAAGTGAAAAGAAAATAGAAGAATTAAAAGAAAATAAAGGCAAATTTAAAAATGCATTACAGAAAGAAAGGAGAATAAAAACATATTTGCAATAATTAAAAACAGTGCAGACATTAAAAGATTTAGCAGAAAGCTATGGTGAACATAAAAGTTTTCAGTCTAGTTTTAAAAGTGGTCAGAGTTGGGGCAAGTCTTACATCTTCAGGAAGTTTATTCCAGCCATTTGTTGCATAGTGACTAAATGATGCTCTCCCGTGATTGTTGTTTACTCTGGGAATCACTAACAGATTGGTCTCAGAAGATCTTAGTGGTCTAGAAGGCTTATGTAGTGGGAGCATATCGGTGATATACTTCGGTCCTAGACCATGTAGTGAGCAGGAGGATTTTGAAGGTAATAAAAGGTAATAAAACAACAAAGCCATTAAAAAAAAACCTTCAGAACATGGAAAGGTCATCAGCATCTCTCTCTCTCTCTCTCTCTCTCTCTCTCTCTCTCTCTTTGAGTTAATCCAGGGCTGCGTTTCAATAACAGTTTGAGTCGCCCTCGCTCACTTGCCCTAAGCACTTGCCCTCGGGGGAATCCCCGCCGCCATCTTAAGGGCTGTTCCATTTCCCTGAACAGCTGAAGTGAACTCCTTGAGATCGACCCTTGAGGGCTGAGTGATCGAGTGAACAACGATGGTCACTTCAGAGCTGTATATCACCCACAATGCATTGCAGTGGTGCACGAAAAGTATGTCCATGCGGTGGCGATAATGAACCTCAAACACCATTGTCTGCTGTCTATTCACCACCAAGGAAGAAGAAGAAAGAAGAAAGTAGAAAATGAATTAAATTTAATTCATTTTCTTAAGTTGTGCAATTAGACTGTTTGTTGAAGAGTCATGGCAGAGCCCACCGTTTACAAGTGTAAGTATATAAGCCGACGTATTGCCATCAAGCGTAGAATACGTCTTTGTCTCAATGAAATGAGTCTCCGCATATTTTGTGTAATTTGGAATAGGCAGTATAGCGCTACTCCAACAACGTGTGGTTGATCCATGATTGTCTGGGCTGTTAGTGAACGAGGGCAGGTGTGTTCCATTTACCTCTTTCACTCCCCCTCCGCCCACTTTCCCTCCGCCCTCCAAGTGGCGTCCGTGTGACGTCATAGCAAGGGCTGAGGGCAAGTGAGCAAGGGCGACTCAAACTGTTATTGAAACGCAGCTCAGGCGTTTTAACACCCTCACCTTGACAATGAACTAACAAGTTGCTGCAGAGAGCTGCTGGCTCTCCGTGCTGTGTTGTGAAACGCCCCCTCTGAGATATCTCCTATCGTTGTGCAGAGGAGTTCGGCCAATGCAAATGACTTATGTAACAAAAGGAGCTGAATCTGAACAGCCTGTAGGAGTGCCGTTGTACCAGTGGGTGGGCTGCAGAGACCTTGCAGGAATTGCTTGTTTTCCTCATCCTGGGAGTTGACAGGCTCAGGGAGGACCAGTTTATAGGTTCAGACACCAGAGAAAACCTGTTTTTCATAATATGGCCCCTTTAAATTGTGATATTGTCATAATTAACCTTAATATTAATATGGCACACTGATTAACAACACCATTTAACAATGGCACATTATATAAAAAAGATATCGACCCTTGTTCTAGCTCTTGAATAGCACAGTTCATCCTTTCTGCTGGTGATCAGTAATGCATTACTTAACATTTTTTGTAACGCAATTACATTTACATTTACATTTAGGTCATTTAGCAGACGCTTTTGTCCAAAGCGACTTACCATAAGTACATTTGTCAAAAGAAGGAAACAAAGAAACCACGACGTATCATTGCCGATAAAGTAAGAGCTAAAAATAGAACAAGTGTTAGGTCCTCATCTGAGTAAAGTATTACTTCAAGAGCAACAGTGCTAAGATCAGAGTGCTATAGGTAAGGTTTTTTTTTTTTTTTTTTTTTTGGGGGGGGGGGAGGGGGGGGTGTCGAGGGAGGGTGCTAGTGGGTCATGCTATGTAGAGTCAAGGTGAAGTCTGAACAGGTGAGTCTTGAGCCTTTTTCGGAAGATGGCAAATGACTCTGCTGTCCTGACATTGGTCGGGAGTTCGTTCCACCACTGAGGCGCCAGAACAGAGAAGAGTCTGGACTTTGCTGAGCGACATTTGCTTGATTTCAGCGATGGTGGTACCAGCCGGCCAGCTGAAGTAGAAGAGCGAAGTGCTCGCTTCGGGGCATGAGGTTTGACCAGTGTTTGAAGGTAGAAGGGTGCCGTTCCATTGATGGCCCTGAAGGCCAGTGTCATTGTCTTGAATTGGATGCGTGCTGCAACAGGGAGCCAGTGGAGGTCACGGAGGAGGGGGGTCACGTGGGAGAATTTGGGTAGATTGAAGATAAGGCGTGCTGCGGCATTCTGGATACGCTGTAATGGTTTAATCGCAGAGGCCGGGAGTCTGGCCAGGAGAGAGTTGCAGTAGTCAAGGCGGGAGATGACCAGTGCTTGGACCAAGAGCTGCGTTGCATCCTTTGTGAGGAGGGTCCGAATCCTGCGGATATTGTAGAGGGCGAATCTGCAGGATCGGGCCACAGCAGTGATGTTGGGGGTGCAGGATAGTTGGTCATCGAGGATTACACCCAGGTTCCTCGCAGTTGAGGAAGGTAATACTGTGATGCCCTCGACAGTGACCGACAGGTCCATGCGAGGGCAGTCTTTCCCTGGGATGAAGAGGAGTTCGGTTTTGTTCAGGTTGAGCTTGAGGTGATGTGCAGTTGTCCAGACAGAGATGTCAGCCAGACAGTTTGAGATGCGAGTTGCAATGTGAGCGTCAGAGGACGGGGGAAAAGAGAGGAACAGCTGGGTGTCATCTGCGTAGCAATGGTAGGAGAATCCATGCGATGTGATAACAGAACCTAGTGATCTGGTGTATAGTGAGAACAGAAGCGGTCCTAATACTGAGCCTTGAGGGACGCCCGTGTCCAGAGAGCAGGGTTTGGACATAGAGCCATTCCATGTGACCTGGAAGGTGCGGTTTGTCAGGTATGATGTAAACCAGGCGAGAGCAGAGTCAGTTATGCCAAGTTCAGCCAGAGTGGAGAGGAGGATTTGGTGGTTGACTGTGTCGAATGCAGCAGATAGGTCGAGGAGAATGAGAACGGAGGAGTGGGACGAGGCTCTGGTGTCTCGCAGGGACTCGGTCACTGTGAGGAGGGCCGTCTCAGTGGAGTGAGCAGTCCTGAATCCTGATTGATTAGGGTCTAGGAGGTTTTTCCGCAAGAGATAGGATGACAGTTGGTTGTAGGAGGCACGTTCCAAGGTTTTAGAGAGGAATGAAAGAAGAGATACAGGTCTGTAGCTTTGGATGTCGGTAGCGTCTAGGGTGGGTTTTTTAAGGAGAGGCTTCACGATAGCGGTCTTAAAATCCGCTGGAATGACACCTGAGGTGAGGGAGGAGTTGATCAGGGTGGTGAGGAATGGCAAGATGTCGTGTGAGATGTCCTGGAGAAGAGAGGAGGGAATCGGGTCAAGGGAGCAGGTGGTGGCGCGGTTAGATGTAACAAGTGCGTGGACGTCCTCAGAGGTGAGGGGGCTAAAGCTGGTAAGACCATCCGAGTTGAGAGTTGGGGGAGATGTCTTCTGGGAGGGAATAGGCGTGAATGAGGAGCTGATGTCATGTACTTTCTTGGTAAAGTAAGTTGCAAAGTCATCGGCAGTAAGGGAGGAAGGGGGGGTAGGGGCAGGAGGGGTGAGGAGGGAAGAGAACACGGAGAAGAGTTTCCTGGGGTTGGAGGCAGAAGAGTTGATCTTAGCCAGGTAGAAGGCAGATTTGGCTGCCGAAACAGTTGAGGTGAAGTCAGAGAGGAGGAGGTGGTAGTGAGCAAGGTCCTCGTGATGTCCCGATTTCTTCCATTTTCTCTCTGATGCTCGCAACAATGATCTGTTGGTTCGCAGAGGTTCAGACAGCAGGGAGGGGGGGAGATGATTGCGCAGTCGTGAGATTGGGGGACAGAGAGTGTCCAAAGAAGAGGAGAGTGAGGACATCAGGATAGAGGAGGCTTCCTCAGTAGACATTAAGAAGAGAACTGTTCCGAGGATGGGAGCGAGGAGATAATAGTTGAGGAGAGAGCGGAGGGAGTGAGGGATTTCAGGTTGCGGCGGCTGGTGACCATTCGAGGCGTAGAGTGGAGGGATGAGGTGGGCTTCATGGGGATGGAGAAAGACACAAAGTGGTGGTCGGACACGGTGAGCGGGGTAACAGAGAGTGCCGAGATGTCACAGGATCTTGTGAAGACAAGGTCAAGTTGGTTCCCGGCCCGGTGAGTTGGTGGAGAGGGGGACAGTGTAAGGTCAAAAGCGGAAAAGAAGTCTATGAATTCAGATGAATGCAGCTTTCCCGGGTGGATGTTGAAGTCACCGAGGACGACGAGTGGTGTGCCAACATCAGGGGAGCAGCTCAGGAGAGCATCCATCTCATCCAAAAAGTCACCAAGAGGACCGGGTGGGCGATAGATCACTATGATGTTGAGTTTGAAAGGAAGCGTGACAGAGACGGCGTGAAATTCAAGCGTAGATCGGGGTAGGTGGTCGAGAGGAAGGACCTGGTAGGACCATGTGGGTGAGATGAGGAGCCCAGTTCCTCCTCCTCGCCCTGTTCGTCTTGGGGAGTGTGAAAACGAAGTAGGCAGTTGAAAGGGCAGCTGGAGTGGCAGTGTTTTCTGGGGTGATCCAGGTCTCTGTGAGGGCCAGGAAGTGGAGAGTCTGCAGGGAGGCATAGGCTGAGATGGTGTCCGCCTTCTTGACTGCAGACTGGCAGTTCCAAAGCCCTCCTAGTACTTCAAGTTCCTTACCGGTGGAGAGTGATGGGTAGCAGAGATTGGATGGGTTACAGCCTCGAGTGAAGGGACTTCGGTGAAATCTTCTCCAGTGCGATGTCCTGACTGGGATAAGACACATGGCTGCGAGGGGGGGGGGGGGGTTGAGATGTTATACCTACCTCATGGGCTTCCTCGATGGACTCGCAGATAGACTCCCTGTGTCTTGTTCAGCTGTCTTGACTCCCGCAGATAGACTCCCTGTGTCTTTGTTCAGCTGTCTTGACTCCCGCAGATAGACTCCCTGTGTCTTTGTTCAGCTGTCTTGACTCCCGCAGATAGACTCCCTGTGTCTTTGTTCAGCTGTCTTGACTCCCGCAGATAGACTCCCTGTGTCTTTGTTCAGCTGTCTTCGTTCTGATGGCCCGACGCTGCAGCTGACGCTGAAGTGACAGCCTTTTAAGTGCTCAATTTACCGCAAGTACTGACTGTGGCTCCTCCTTCCCTCTAATCAAGTCTATTCACTACAGGTGAGCTGGCTCAAAAACAAGCTGATTGCTCACTTAGCACAGACAGCTTCACAAGAATTTCAACAACAAGCTATCAATACTAGACTAAATGTTACCACTAGCTTTACTCACACAATGCCTAAACTCAAATCTACAATTAGTTTCTGACTTACCAACAAGAGACAAAGCAGCTTCCTTCCTTTCTCCAGACAAAATGTGTTTCACCTGTTTCAGGGTATTAACAGAGTAGTTAGAAGTGAACATCCGTGATTAAATTACATTTTCTGATCCCAGTGACATTCGTTACTGTCTGTCTGTCTGTCTGCCTGCTAGCAAGTACCCAGCAGAAAAATAAGACCGGGCGGCCACCATTTATGGCCAATCAGCTGAAAACAAGCAATTTTTGACATTTTGCAATTCAGATGATGTACAGCTATTTCTGTATAGGTTCAGTAATTTGAACCTATCGGCGGTTTTTATCACCAATGGCAATGGAGCTGCCATGCAAGGCGTTGGTCTGCATGGCAGGTTCACTCTTGCCTAAGGACACTTTGAAATGCGGACAAGAAAAGCGAGGGAAGGAAACGGTGAACCCCATAGTTGGTGGTGACCAGCTCCATCAACAAGTTCTTACAGACTTTGTCCCAAATAAATAATTTGATCCGTCTTTGGAATGGAGCCACTGCCCCTGAACGGATTATTTAATGCTTTGACAACAGCAGGTTGATTTATAATCGGACAAGCATCCAGTCGTTGCTGTTTTATCCCGGGGCTCATGAGGCGACCTCGGACCAGCGGAGGGTTCACTTCCATCGCTCACCATCAGCATCAGCCTCAGCCTGTTTAATATCTATTACAGGGCCGGATGAAACACCTCCATCCTCAGCGCTCCAGGGCTCAGCCGTTCACAGTCGAGGTAACGACCCAACGCACAGGACTGACCCAGCCGGCGTACAGCTCCGATTAGCATAATTGCATTTCAAACTGGTCAAGATTGCAAGGTTGAGAGGAGCAATCAAACAGTCAAATGAGCATGGAGTGTTTAGAGACAGCTCCACGATTTCATCAGGGATTCAGAAAAACCTGTTGCAGGGAAGTAATGGGGCAAACTGTTGTAAAATGTATGACCACATGACATTGATATGAGGAATACATTTCAAGTCTGGATAATTGGTGTGATTAAGTTCTCCCAATGACACACAGGCGGTGATCATATGTTGCTTTGGATGTATCTTATGACTAATGGGGGGCAGAGAGGGCTGTCAGTTATATTGATTCCATGGAGACGCAGCATCGGTAAAATAGCAGCATCAGCAATAAGACAATCACAATGAGGTGGATTGTCCTTGAGAATGAACGTCATATTGACATGTGGTTGAATATATGATCCCATTATCTCTAGATTCATCGCTGCAAAGGAAATCTCCTTCATGAAGATTTAACGCACATAACAGACACAACAAGTCTCAGCCGGGCAGGTGATAAATTCAGCATACAACCTAATTTCCACGGCTTTTTAATATGAAAAGCATATGACCTCCGTGATTTATGAATCCGTGGGTGAATTAGATCCTTTCGTTGACTTCATCAAGCTACTGCTGCTACCTCACTCGACACGTAGTTTGAATGATAACATGTCATTTTTGAAATACTATTAGGCTACCTTGATTTCACAAATTCTAGCAGGTTTATGTTACCTTCAGCTTACGGTGATCAGACGTCTTTTGTCCCGGTTTATAAATAGTACAACACACATACAGAGAAGTGGGACTTTCTTGACTTTAATTTGAGAAACATAATTTGAAACTTGATCCAGAATAAGCAATGCGGATTCTGTCCTGGTCATGGAACCTTGACTTGGAGAAGGCTTAGGACTATGTCCCCCAGGAAGTCCTGAACGTGGGGTATCGGAGTCATTGAAAGGAGCCATCCGGTCCTTGAATGACCAAAATGAGAGCTTTAGCCGTACACACAAAGACAAACACACCGAGAACGTGTTTGGCCCACTATTTGTGGGCTGCACGGTGGTGCAGTGGGTAGCACTGTCGCCTCACAGCGAGTGGGTCCCGGGTTCAATTTCTGGATCGGGTTCAGGTTCCTTCTGTGTGGAGTTTGCATGTTCTCCCCGTGTGAGCGTGGGTTTTCCGGCTTCCTCCTTCTGCCCTGTGATAGATTGGCATCCTGTCAAGGGTGTACCCTGCCTTCGCCCAATGACCCCCCCCCCCCGACCCTGAATACAGAATAAAGTGGTAGACAATGGATGAATGGATGATTCTATTCGTGATTTTCATTAACAGGAGCTAAAGGCCCAGCTTGGGGGAGAGGAGATTGTCTGGTTTGGGGACCTCATAATTAAGCTTCTGCTGTAAGCACATGTAGTTTCTGTTCCGATCAGACTGTGAACTCCAGCCTCCACTGGGGCCGTTTGAAGTGTGCAGCAGTCTGGATGAGAGTCAGTACCTCAAAGTCTTGAGTTCTTGGTTCTCGGCTGGAAAACTGCAGGTTGGGAGTGAGTCACTGCCCCAACCACTCTCGGGATGTCGGGGTCTAGTTCACCAATGAGGTTAAAGGTCCCCTATTATACTGATTTTCATCAATTTCACACAGCTGTCAGATGTCCAACAACACTGGATTTGATATGCATTGCCCCAAACCCATCCATGGTCCTGAATTTCAGCTGTCTATGAGTTGCTCAAATGAGCTCTGCTGAGAACAGGCTGTTTCTGTGCCTGCACCTTTAAATGCTAATGAGCTCTGTCTGTCATCACCTACTTGGAGAGAGATGGAGAGGATGCCGCTTACGCTAGAGGTAGCATGCACCAATGTTTACGTGGATGTATCGCTATGGCTCGCCTATGTGTCTCAGGTGAAGTTGCTGGGTCCCGTATGGTTGGGACAGATCCTTTTACGAGGGTCAGTGTCGAGGCAAAGGCAGCCTTTGTACAGACCCTCGTTACTGAAGCAGTCCCATGTGAAGTGGTTAGCACACACATACAAGCTAACACGAACCGTAGCCTGCACATTGTCATTAAAAATGAAACGCAACCTCCGTCTCTTCTGTTCTTCTGTAGCTGGGACTGAATATAAGCACTTATGTTGATTTGTACAACCAACAACAGAGCAATCTACGTGTCTAGCTGTGAGCGACGACATTGTGAAACACCGCTATCTCACTGCTGTCTCACCGCAGGACACAACGAACTTCACCTCGGTGATGGACGCCCCCTCTCGGATATCTCCTATCATCAGAGGAGTTCGGCCTATCAGGACACACCGAACTTCACCTCGGTGATGAACGCCCCCTCTCGGATATCTCCTATCTTCAGAGGAGTTCGGCCTAAGCAAATGACTCCCTTCGTTATGTTACGTAACAACGGGAGCTGAATCTGAACAGCCTGTAGGAGCGCTGTTGTACCAGTGGGGGGGTTGCAGAGACCATGCAGGAGTCGCTTGTTTTCCTCATTCTGGGAGTTGACAGGCTCAGGGAGGGCCAGTTTATAGCTGTAGAGACCAGAGAAAACCTGTTTTTCATAATATGGGACTTTTAAAACGGAGCGTGATATGGTCAGGTGGTTCGAGGCTGCATTAAGCAGTGATGAAGTTGTTGTACTGGACCATTGTGGGGAAGAGGTAGATGAGCCTGAAGGCAAGCTACGACAAAGCATCTACTGTATACTGATGTCTGGACAGCGAGTCCAGCCTCCCTGGACTCTTTGGTCCATTTCGTCGACGAGTTTGGTCCTGAACAACCGTTCCTGCCAATTATTGGTGATTGTAAACAATACCCAGGTAAGATAGCGGACAGTTATTCCATGATTTTGATAATGTCCCATCTACTGTTAGATATCTATGCCTACCGTTTTTTTTTTTTTCCAAAATTAAGGTTCCATGGAGAACTGTGATGACCACAGCCACACATGGTAACAGCCAGCAGTGGTAATATTGTCCACACTCTCACCTCATCAGTTTTAGACAGGTACACAGGTTCATTTCATTTGCAGTCAGCCACGACCCAAACGAAGTATATTTAAGTACAAATCACACAGTTTATATATGTAATCTATTCATTTACTTTCAGCCGTACAGTGTTTAGTTGTAGTTGACTTTGTTCGAGCAGTTAACACCTTGTTTTGGTTGCTGTTATTTTGAGTATAGGTCTATTTTGTTGACCTCTTTTATAAACCTAGATGTTAAGCTATTGGTTTGTATTTTTTTATTTATTTTATTGTTAAATCAAAACCCTTCTCTTCAAACTTCCTGTTGTCCTCATTGCCTCACTGCTTGGTCCCTGAGAGGGACAGCCTGAAGGGGAAGGCCTCCCTCTCTCTGTTGTTCAGCAGCATAAACCTAGAGAATGCTGCTCGGTCTATGAATATTTACAGCACTGTAACGTGAACCTGCTGGAGAATTAGAGAAATCCAAATCCCACTTGCCAGGCAGTTGAAAGGTGTCATGTTTCCTTCAGAACTAGAGAAAATCTAATTAAAAAAATGGAGCGACTAAGTATGCCTGTCATGAAGATGTGTGATTAATTAGTTTCCTTTAATACTGTAACACTTATGGTAGTTCATCTCCATCGTTTTATGATTCCATGTCTCACCTGTTGGCTGAGGGCGACGATTTTGGGCACAGAGCCTCTCTGCTGAGTTATTTTCCTGTATGCTGGGATTCTTGTTGGGAAACCAACAGACAACAAAAATAACACTCGTCTACAGCAGGACTCTGTGTGTCTGTTAACTAATGGAGGAAGCACGGCTCTACATGCGGATTCCTTCCTGTTGGCATGGTGATCCTGCATGTTCAAACGAGGCCACATCTCACCACGGCAACGCCGGTATCCTAGCAGCTGCAGCCGGCAGCGTTAGTTGGCACGGAAACAGAGCAGAAGCTTAGACGCGCACGCACGCGCACGCCACGCACGCACACACACACACACACACACACACTGATGAGTCCTTCCAGCTCATTGTAAATAAGGTAAATTCAGGATGTAAAGATCTAAGAGATGTGCAAACACAAGCTTTATTACCCAGAGTGGATCTCACAGGCAGAGCTGACGAGTGTTCGGCTCAGCCTTTAATTAATGCATGGACCGACTGCAGTTCAACAAACTCAAACATTCAACGCAAACCTTGAATGTCACATTCAATTGTCACAGAAACACACACCACATCGGGTGAATTAATTATGCAGGTGTGAGCCCAATGTCATGGAGTACATCTGCATTTAGCCCCACTCGTGTCTCCCAGGGTCCCATCAAACCACCACACAGCTGTTAGCATCGCAGAATAAACAGATACAATCGAGAGCTCCGTTTGGCTAAATAAAAGTATATGCTTTATGCAAATCAGTGATGCGCCTCTTAAAAGGCGAAGCCTTTTAGCTGTTTGAGAGCTGGGCAGAAGTCAGCCGGCTGTTTTGTTTTGTGTGCTTTTCTCTCTAATTATGACTTCAGATGAGCCGGCTGGTGTGGGAGGCTAAATGCTCTTTTCTCCTCTCGGAGCGTTTGATAAAGAAATGGATATTCATGGCACCCCTCATAGACATAATTTGAAGACTGAAGGCTGAAGAAAAAACTGAAGTTGTTTTGTTGTTTGTGTCAGGAACCAGTACATTTATTGATTGATTTCACGTCCTGCCGTGTGCTTGTGTTCACACATCAGCTGCCTTGCTGTATTGGAGGTGACTGTCTATACAGTTCAAGTCCTTCTTTCACCTATAACATGACGTTACCATACAGCTAAACAGCACTCAATTATTTTTCCAGTGAAATGTTTTTTTTTTCCCAAACCAAACTCCAAACCAAAAAAAATACACTTTGTTAGGTTTTGTGAATCATAATTAAATGACTATGAAATTCAAAGAAAACAGAAACCCACTTCTAACAGGACACCGACTTCCGTCTCCTGGTGAAAGTCCTGTGTGTGTCCACCAGCCAGACCTCCCCATGTCAACTTCCACAGGCTTGTTTGAAACTAATTCCTGATATTTAAAGAGCTGTATGATGGTGTATTAGGGCCACTGTAAAAAAAAAAAAAAAAAAATAGCTAGCATAAATGCTGGTTGTTAGCATTGTAATAAAGTAGCAAATGTGCGACTTTCGAAACTAGCAAATTTGCAACTTTTTTTTCCTGAATATTGCCCACCTCTCTCAGCTTTGTTTTTTTCCCCCATAGTGGCCCTAATATGCCGTTGTACAAACGTAATCCATAACAAAATATGTTTCCCTCAACACGTAATGCACAACGACAAGGTGATGCAAAATTAACAAAACACGAAATCAATACACCGTTTAACAGAGTACATAACAATGGCATCACTCCTCGATTTGACACAGAGAAAACAATGATACAGATTGTGGTTGGACTGTACTCATACAGCTGTTTCCATGAACACTAACAGACACCTCGTCCCAGTGTTTTCACCCCTCGTCTTCATCGGTGTCCAGTGGGCCTCGGTTTGCAGGAAGGGATGGTTGGATTCGCTGCCAACGATTCGGTGGCCAGATGATGTGAGACGCCCGACCGTGAAGCAGCCCCACGGACACCTGGGAAAAAAAGGAACATAACTGAGGTCAAAACCGTAGGTTCAGAAGTAGACGAGTGTTGATGTAAGAAAATAACAGGATGGCTCAGTGGTAGAGTGGGCACCCCATGTACTGAGGCTACACCCTCACCACAGCGGATCCAGAATTGAATCCAACGGGTGGCCCTTTCTGCAATGTCATCCCCATCTCTCTCTCCCCCTTTCACTCTCACTCTCTCTCTCTCAATAAAATAACTTGAAAAAAAGAAGAAAATAACCGACATGGACATGTTGACGGCACTCTTCATCTCCCTGTCGTGAGGATTCAGCACTGTGCCATTATGGTCTTTGTAGAGTTTCAGAAAAGGAAGCTGGAGGACGTGGGTGCAGAGAGCAAATTTAGTAAACTCGCGACCATGACCTTATTCATTAAACATAATCTGGGCTTCATAAAACATCAACTTTCCTCACCTGATAACATAATTCATGGACAAAACTGAAAAGCTCATTCATTTGAAAAATGTTTTCTTTCACATTTTTGCGGGTGGTTTGCAGCCTCCAAGAGTTCATGGTTCTCTGCTGTGGGTGTACTTTATTAATCCCAAACAGGGAAATGATTTTGTTACAGCAGTCAGTTATCCAAAATGATTAATAATATATTACAATGCACTATAAATATAGCAGCAATACAACACCTACGGTATAAAATATACAATGTATTAGGCAGAGTGCAAATTTGCTGCTGTTTTTGTTGAGTTAAATAAAAATGAGGTATTAATACAAAGTTTACCATGTAGGTTAAAGGAAAGTCAGAGCAAGAACTATGCAGCCTAGAGGTGAGGTGTTACATAGAGTTAATGCTCTGGACAGGAAAGGCTTCCTGTATCGGTCTGTTAGAGAAGGAGCTCAGCTGTCGGTCCAGGAGAATGGATAACCGTTTCCAGGGCAGACTCAGAACACGTCGGAGGGATTATATATCTGGTCTGGGTCTTGAAAACCCTGCTTAACCCAAACCAAACTTAATTTTGAGATTTGGGGTTGTATCAGACTAGAGGAAAGAAAAAAACATCTATTTGAGTCTTTGGGGATTTCTCCAAAATTCAGCAACATTTACCATTAGATGATTAATTTGCATATTTAAAACATTTAAGAAAGTCTTAATGTCAGTAACCAACTGGCGAAGTCTCACGTTGATATCTTTTATTACACTTTTTTTTTTACCCTTTTCAACTGTCTTCAATATGTAGAGTTTTACAATATTGTGGTATCGTAATGAGAAGCAGACGTGACTTTACTTTACTCACTTTTATTAATACAAAATAATAAACCGGGAGGACGTCGTAGGTAGCATTGCATGTAGCTTCACGTGGTAACTTCTCTTCTTCACTTCACTTCTCTACCTCTGCTCTGTCTACTCTACTCATAGCGCCTCTAGCGTTCAGGAGGAAACACCACACATCCCCCTTAATAAGCAAACCTTGTCTATCTGAACAATAGCTTTCACATTTCAAATGAAAATGTTTTCTTGGCTACTCTGACTTGTAACATGACATGTATAACACTGTCTGTAAAGTTATCTTCATAAAGAACTTTTCTTTCATTATATTCTGACTTATTTTACACTCAGTTACACACAAAATTAGCAGTGTGTTAACCATTTCAACTCCTGCATAAGGAACAAAGGATTAGTTAGTAACCTTTACATTTGAACTAATTTACATCAAACATTATCCAGAGCATTTAGATGTTTCCAGACTTCATTCAACACACAAAGTCTTAAGTCCACTCAGGTACTCTCAAGCCTGACTGGTCTGGCCTGTGGTGTGGATGTCTCTAGTTGTGGTGAATCTGGTGGTGTATTCACAAAGTCCAGAGGCAACAGCTCACTGCCACCCTCCTTTTCCTGAAGAGAAACAGGTGCAAGGTAGGATGCGTTCCAACATCTTTCATCTGACAGCAGGTAGGTATACTGTCCTCTTCTCTCCATCACTCTGAGTGGTTTGGAAAACTTACACTGGGTTTTAGGAAGAATGCCAGGTTTCTTTACCCGGACATATGACCCACATCTGAAGAACACAGCTGTAGCCCCTCGCTTTCGGTCTGTGTAAGCCTTGCTTTTCTTCTGTGTTTCTCTCACTCTGAGAGCAACCTGTCTTAAGGACAGTGGTTTGTTTGCTGGAAGTGGACGTCCGGCCACATGAAGTTTTGTGCGCATGGGTCGACCATGCAACAGTTCAGCTGGTGAGCGCTGAGTTGTAGAGTGGGGTGTTGCACGATAGACATGTAGGAATTCCCTTGTGAACTCTTTCCATGGCTTTCCTTCCAATGAGGCTGTCTGCAAACTATCCTTCAGGCTGCGATTAAAACGTTCAATCTCTCCGTTAGCCCTTGGATAGTAGACTGAAGACTTCCTGTGGACAATGCCCCTGTCACAGAGGAATGTTTCAAACTCCTGTGACACGAAATGAGAGCCGTTGTTCGAAACCAGCTCTTTGGGGTCACCTTCTCTGCTGAAAACTGCAGATAAAAACTGTACGTGAAGTGACATGTGGTCTGTGTGTGCCACGTACCACTAAGCCATCTTGTAGAGAGAGCTCGTGCCGAAGTTTGAAAAATGGCTGTAAGTTTGGCAACAAGCTTTTTGCTGACTTTGGCCATCTTGAAGTGAGCAGTTCACGTAGTTGAGTCTGTACAGGACATGAAGCACAGGCAGCTTTAAAGTCAATTTCAGTGATTGCAGTAAGTGTAGAGGTAAGTGCCACCTCTGTATCATCCTCCAAGCAAGGTTCTGAGCTTGGCAGTGGAAGTCGAGACAAGCAGTCCGCAGTTACATTCTCTCGACCTGGTTTGTACTGAATGTCATAGTTGAATGATAACAGTCTAGATGACCACCTGGCTATTCGCATACCTGCTCGTCCTTGGCCTTTTGAGGCTAGCAGTGTGGTGAGAGGGCTGTGGTCAGTACGTAATGTGAAATGTCTCCCCCACAAGTATGTTCTCCACCTTTCTGTTGCCCACACGCACCCCAGGGCCTCCTTTTCAACAGTGGAGTACTTTTTCTGTGCCTGGGTGAGTGTACGTGATGCAAAAGCAACAGTTTTTTCAGAACCATCTTGATGTATCTGGGTGAGAACTGCTCCTAGTCCATAGTCAGGCGCGTCCGTCGTGACAACAGTAGGCAGCTCTGGATTGAACAGAGAGAGTGCAGGGCTGTTCACTATAAGTCTTTTAACAGTCTCAAAGCTCCTTTGAGCCTCAGAAGTCCATGTGAACATCTCTGCTCCACGCAAAAGTGCTCTCAGGGGCTCAACAACAGCAGCATAGTCTGGTATGAATTTGGAATACCATGATGTGAGCCCTAAGAATGACCTCAATTTGGGCAGGTCTGCAGGTGGAGGTGCTTGAGAAACAGCAGTCACATGTGAGGCATCCGGTTGCAGTCCTTTACCTGACACTGTGTGCCCTAAGAAAGACAGTTCTGTTTTTCTGAAGTTGCATTTTGAGTGATTCAGCTTCAGCCCTGCATCATGTATACGCCGAAGCACAACTGTCAGTCTTTTGTCATGCTCCTCAGCTGTTGCACCTGAGACAATGATGTCATCTAGGTAACATTGGACCCCCGGCAAACCTTTGAGGATCGTCGACATCATCCGCTGGAAACAGCTGGGCGCCGATGCCAGTCCAAATGGCGCCCGCTTGAGGCGAAACAAGCCATCATGGGTAATGAAGGTAGTCAAGCTGCGGCTGTCCTCATGTAGGGGCATCTGGTGATAAGCGTTCTGAAGGTCTAAAGTGGAAAACAGTGTTGCTCCTCTCAACTCTGTGAACATTTCCTCCATGTGAGGTAGTGGAAAGCCGTCGATTACAACTGACTTGTTAGGCTCTCTTAGATCTACACAGAGTCTTGGTTCTGGTCTGTCTTTTCTTGTAGTAACTACTATGGGTGAAATCCATTCAGATGACTCTACCGGCTCTATAACATCTTGCTCTACGCGTTTCTTTAACTCCTTAGACACTGCTTCTCTGACTGAGAAAGGTAATCTACGCAGTTTCTGTTGTACTGGCTTGGCATCTGGACGTACGTTTACTCTATGGACAAATCCTTTAGCACATCCTAATTTGTCCCCTGTAATACTTGCTACAGAAGCTTTTGACTGGTTACCAGTAACTGCAGTGACTTGACCGTCTCTCACTTGCATCTGTAGTGAGTAAGTCCCTACCTGGGACTGCTGAACCGTTCTTTACAATGTAAAACACTGTAGTAGTACTGAGGTCCCCAAATGCTACATTAGCTTGTAAGCAACCCTTCACAGCTATAGGATTCCCACCATAATCCCTCAGCTTGAGTGTTGGTTCCATAAGGGAAGACTCAGGGAAAAACTCAGTGACCATTTGCTCTGGCAAGATGGACACTGCTGATCCTGTGTCTAGCATTAGCTCAATATTCTGAATCACTGACCCTGGACTACTGACTTTCACTGTACACATTATACTACTAGAGCCACAAGCGTTCACATTCAAAATAGTCACTTCTGGGACAGCTTCCACCTCATTTACGTTTTTGCTCCCTCTACAGACCTTGGCAAGGTGTCCCTTTTTCTTGCAGGCGTTGCAATGCGCCTCTTTTGCAGGATACCCTCGGAAGTTAGCAGTATGCTGAGTCGAACCACATCTGTAACATGTTTTCCTTTGTACCGTCTGTGGAGGTGAGTATGTTTTATTTTTGCCTTTCTTGAACTTCCTGTATTGTTGTGGTGCCTGGTGAACAGCGTGCACAGCCCTGTCTGTCGCTCCCTTGCAGATAGCTTTTGCCTCCGACACAGCAGTCTCAATATGGCGCGCTAAAACCAACGCTTTGGAGAGTGTGAGGGGTATCTCTAGCAGTAAACGCTCCCTGATGCGTGCTGAATTAGCCTTTTCAACGCCTTGGTCCCTTATCATCTCCTCTTCCATATTCCCGAACTGACATGTTGTCACAAGCTCCTTCAAAGCAGCAACGAACTGGTCTGTCGTCTCACCTGGGCGTTGGCTCCGTTGCCTGAACCGGTAACGTTCCGCAACCACGTTCACTTTCGGTGTGAAAAAGTCTGTAAGAGCTTCCAGCGCCGTGGCGTACTTGTCATCAGCGACCGTCAACGTGTAAAAAAGTCTTTGACCTTCTGCACCCAAGCAATGAATGAGCAGCGCTCGCTTACGTGCGTCCGGCAGATCCGACTCGGACATCGCTAGCAGGTAGTTTTCAAAAGTCCGGATCCATGCCTTGAACGGGACCGGCGGTTCTCCGACGTTTTGCAGAAAGGGCGTAGGCTGGCTCAGGTTCAGGGCCGTCATCCTCGTCGCCAATATGTGGTATCGTAATCAGAAGCAGACGTGACTTTACTTTACTCACTTTTATTAATACAAAATAATAAGCCGGGAGGACGTCGTAGGTAGCATTGCATGTAGCTTCACGTGGTAACTTCTCTTCTTCACTTCACTTCTCTACCTCTGCTCTGTCTACTCTACTTATATACTTATACTTATACTTATACGTATACTTATATATACCTTTAAATTAATTTTCTCCACTTCAGAAGCACTTACATCCACCAAACTTACATTCTCATTCCTTTCTATAGTCTGAAGGTTTTAACAGAGGGGTTTGTTCATTTTTCAGTCACAGCCTGACAATTTAGTCCTCCCACTTTGTGTCCTAAACCTGACTTTTGTTTTATTGCGTAATATTGACTTACTGACAAAAACAAAAGCGTCATACATGCACAATGATACTTTCAATTGAAAGACATTAGTTTGAAAGTGCTAAGTGGCACAAAAACAAGGGAAAATCTGTCCCCATGTACACGAATCAGCAGATTTAACTTTTGGGACTATTGACGAACTGCCATGAGATCTGTTAAAATCTCACATATTGAGCATTGTGAAGCATTGGTAGAGCCGTGTGCTCTTTGTTATTTGCTCATTTGTACTAGCAATAAAAATGAGTAAATGATTGTGTTTTTAAAGGGTTTAGCCCGTTTAATATGTTAATATGACGAATTCACTATTTGTTGCATTACGAGCTCATTCCAGAGGACTCGAGACAGAATGATTCAGATTCACATTCAGGTCCAGTGTCTTGCAGACATCAACAGCAGAGATAATTAAAACTGGCAAGCTGACAGCTGAAGATCTGGTTGTCTGACATCTCCCTCGCTGCATCAATTAGAGCTGCTTTGCATGAGGTCAAACACACACAAGTACACACACACATGCGCCAGAAAATGCCAACTGCTTTTAATGATGCCTGTTATCTCTTACAGGCTGGGGTCTTTATGAGAAAACCACAGCGCCAGGTTCATCTCCATTTCCAGAGTGACCTTTAGACCGGCTGCTCATGGATGAGGAGGTGCTGGAGTTGACTTCTCGGGTGTCCCGGGCGGCTCAGCGAGACCACACAACAGCTGCGGGTCAACATCCAGTTTACAGTTTTTTTTGATTGCTTTGACGCAGTAGTCGACTCAAAATCCACATTCTTCAAAACTGTTAACGCAAAGGCCTAAACAGTGGCACCAATGGTCAAAATGACTAATTTTGCCTGCAAAAGGCTCTAACTCCACCAAAACATTTAAAATATGGACCAAAAGCAAATTTTGCCCTCAAACACCACAACTTGCACACAAGTGCATAAGCGCTTCCAATCAGTCATTAGACAAGGGGCATCAAAATACAAAATTCAGCTCTCAATGTGAATCAGTGCTGCATTACTGGTCAGCAGCTTACATATCAGTGCCAATTTGCTTTCTTGCAAAAAATAGATCCAGAATCATATACAATGATTTTTCAAATTTTATTGAATGCAGTATTCATTCTTTTTTTTTTTAGATTGTGGCTAAGAAATGAAATATTCCAACAGAAACCACATATATAGTATGAAAGAAAAAATACAGTAAAATCCATCACTGTGTAAGACATAAGGAAAATAAAAATAAAAAATTCTGTACAATAAAGAAAGAAATCTCTTCTAGTCAATTCTCTCTTGAGGAATAGGCCACATGGCCTCATCTACATCGCACTCAATATTTTCTCTTGCGATGCTCCTAGGGAAAAATCTTCTTGCATGCCTGATCCAGCCTTGGCATGCCTCTGCATCTATATCTTGGGCAGCAGCGGTCATTGCATCGATCAAGGGCATCTGGTCATAGGGGCGATGATCGTAAACCTTCCATCTCCATGCACTGAAGAATTCCTCTATAGGATTTAAAAATGGAGAGTATGGAGGAAGGAATTGTGTCATCATCCTCGGGTGCCCTGCAAACCACTCATTCACCACACGAGAGTGGTGGAATGCCACATTGTCCCAGATTATTACAAACAGAGGCATGCCAGGCCTCAACAGCCCTCTTTCCTGAGGAGGGATGAGCCTGTCATGCAGGATGTTCAAAAATGCAATGAGGCGCTCACTATTGTAGGGACCAATAGTTGGAATATGGCAGAGGACACCATCATTAGAAATAGCAGCACACATAGTAATGTTGGCGCCCCTCTGCCCTGGAACTGTAATAGTGGCCCTATGCCCAATGAGGTTCCTCCCACGTCGCCTTACTTTACAGAGGTTGAAGCCGGCTTCATCCACATAGATGAAAACATGATGTGCCCCCTCAGCTTCAAGCTCCATGATACGCTAAAGAAAAAAAGCAAAATTACAATTGCATACAGTAAAAGTACCTCCAGTTTACTGTAACTGCATGATATGCCAAGGCATAAGAGTATACGTTACTGTAATGTGTCCTTACCTCCACATATTGGCATCTGGCCTCCTTCACAGCATCTGAGTTCCTCTGGAAGGGAACTGTGTAGAGCTGTGGGTCAGCAGACTATTTGATTCTTTTACTTAATTCATCTTTTTGTCTAATAAACAAGGTGGAAGGTGTTATTGCTGCTTGTTTATGTCATTCAGTAGTTCCTTGTCCTGTTTCTTATTTCCTCCTTTGGATATTCTTGGACTTTCTTCGGTTCCAGTATTTTAATTCATCACAAAAAATCCATTATTTCCTTCTTTGATTGTTCCCTAATCAGCTCGTTTTCCCGTTAAAATACATTTTCCTATTTGCTTCTATTATGTGTAATTTTGTCTCTCCTTTGGTTCTTTCCTTAATTAAATAGTAACTTGTATTTGGCTCCTTGATTTCTTCTTTTTTTTGGCTGGTTGGTTCCTTCTTAATTTTGTGATGCTTGTCCATGTAGCCTTCTTCTCTGGCCGAACAATGCTGGCAGGGGTGCTTTGAAATAAAGACACTGGGTTAACACGTTCTCATTCCTAACTCGTCGGATACCCAAGCTTGGTCAGCGTTTTAAACAGTCAGTGGTTGACAAATCAAGCATGCAGTGTTTCCCCCCTTGGATAGTTGTTTCCAAAATAAATATCCATGTTCACAAGAAACCGTTTCTTTTATTAAAAAAACATCCACGTAGGCAGAGGTGGCAAAAGTACTCATATTCTGTACTTAAGTAGAAGTACAGATACACGTGTAAAAAAATACTCTGGTAAAAGTAGAAGTACTGATTCAACTCCTTTACTAAAGTAAAAGTAAGGAAGTACAGGCTCTAAAAAAAAAAATTGCCGTTAATGAAACACAAAACATCTTTTGATCATTTTGTTAAACGAAGAAAGAATAATCACGCCAGCAGCTCGTGTTTTTTTCGGTTGACACAGGACACAGCGCCTACGCCATGAGATTCTCTGAATCTTCTGAATCTTCGCCGTCGGTAATACTCCCGGACCCCGCTTCGCTTCCTTCCTCCATGTCGCTGCTACAGTACAAGTTCTCTACCATGTCTACCGTCCACTCAGTCATTCGACTTCTTCCTGCGGTAACCTGTTCCCCCCCTTCTTCTTCTCCCTCTTTCCCTTTCGAGTTCGTCACTTCTTTTTATGTATGCTTTCACGTATTGTCGTCATCTGTGGAGGTTTTTTTTTTTTTAAAGTAACGAGTCTGTTTTTACGATGTAAGGAGTAGAAAATACATATTTTTGTGTATAAATGTAGGGAGTAAAAGTAAAAAGTCATCAGAAAAATAAATACTCAAGTAAAGTACAGATACCTGAAAAATCTACTTAAGTACAGTCACCTCTGCACGTAGGTTGACTTGGTTATCTTTAGGAAAAGATTATGGTTTAAATTAGTACGTTTGTTATGTACTTATGGTGCTGCTAAAATACGCAAGTAACATAACAAAAGTGAGGTAAAGTAAGTCATCGCTGACTCCGTTTGACACTGGATGTACCACATTGTTGTCTGTGACACCGAGTCCAGGATCTCTACCTGTTTCACACGTATACCGGGCGCCACAACAAGGAGCTAAGTGTCGCTCTCAGCAGGAATTAAAGCGCTGAGTTGAAAACAGACAAATGAGTATTGAAAATGTTTCAATTCAGAATCGATGCTTCTTCAGATTGACTCTTCTGATCAGCGAGAGACCAAATGATTCATAAGAAATCTGCTGATTGGTGGCAGATACCTGATATTTGCTTCTTTCTTTGTATTGAATACTAACTGGCTAGTTGTCGGTTAATGGCTGTCGGGCTATCGGAAGTGAAATGAACTGAAACTACCATCCATACTTCTAGGCTAAATTCTTGCGTTTGTTCCATCCAAACAAACGTCCTAACTCTTCATACTATTCAGTTGCTCTGTTCCTCTAAAGGTACGTGTCCACAGGGGCGTTTTCAAATGCCTTGCCAGTATTGCACGCTTGGTGGGCTGCCACTAGGAGGATGATTGACAGGCGCTCTCCTTCATATCACGTGCACACTGCATGGCTGCACCTGATTGGACGATCGCTTTCACAGCTGTCCTGTCTGCTCCCGGATTTCAAACCGACCAACATGGCGGCTCGTTTGGAAACTTTCTCTTATTTTACGAAAATAGGTCACCGAAATGTGTTTCTGAAAACATTTTATGTGAGAAATAGGCTATGCAGTTGCTGAATCTGTCTTCATTTTAGATCGACAAGAATTTTTGAGAGCCTGCGGGAGGCGGTGAGTCAAGCTGGATGCCTCTGATTTGCATAAAGTAGACTCAATCTCAACTTTATGCAAATGAGGAGTGGCCAACTCGATGCGCCATCTCTCGAAACTCGCCGTCACGCTACCAGAATGCATTGCACGGCTTCTTACATAGACAATGAATGGGAAGCGTAGAAATAATTCAATTCAATTCTTGATTCAATTAACTTCTTCCATTTATTGTTGCTTGGTCTTTGGTTCCTTCACTTCTTAACTTCCTCTGTTTTGCCCATCACAGCTCTCTCTGTGGTTCCTTGGTTTGTATTTTAGTTTATTGGTTCATTTCCTCGTTTCTTGGTACCTTCTTTAAATGTAGTGGACTTTGATGTCTTTTTCTTTGCTGTCCTTTTAGTTTCTTTGGTTTTATTGTTTAATATTTTTGTGGATTCCTCTTTGATTTCCTTGGCTCTTTTTTTCCTTAGTTTATTACAGAGCTCTTGGGTTTCTTGGTACTTGGTTTCTTTTCTCGATTCACTGGTGACTTGTCTATTTGTTTGGTTCATCCTAACGTTCCTAGTTTTCGTCTTCAGCACTTTTTGTTTGTTCCTTGCTTCCTGTGTTGACATGTACGTCAGGATGGATATTGAGCTCTGAGAGGCTGGCTGAGATCTAGCTGACCCACTGGTATCGATCAACACTCCCCATCAACCCCCAGCAGATGTACTGTGGTCATTTCATGCATTGGGCTTGATAAAAATCTTTTTTATTGCACCCTTACACTCTTTAATTGGCCATACTTCTCACAACGTGAGATTGACTGACATCAAATCGTGTCGGTTTATTGCAGTATTCCTTCATTTCACATAGTTTTCAAAGTTTTGAATTTCTTGAAAAACAGTTTTCACCTCTAAAGAAAAACTTTTGGAAACGTAAAAAGAAAAAGAAAAAACACTGCACAGAGTTACACTCGATACTGTATGTAGAGATGGTGGGTGTTTGTTTTGGACTATTTCTGATCGACCCATAGGCTGAGTGCATCATTTGTGGAAGCTGATGTGATTCTAAGTGAAAAGGCTGTGGGTGGCAGCGAACACTGCAGGCCATGTTTAAAAAGAATACATTATTTAAATGAGACCTCCTTCCTGGATGGGATCTATCCTGTGTTTTAGATGTTTTAGTCATGTTTCTCCTGGTGGGAATATTTGGTGGTGACATTAAACTGTCGGATGTGAGTATGTAGTGTAATATGACTTTTTCCTCCAATAAAAGGAAAGATGATAATGGTTTTGCGGAGGCCTGGCGAGAGTGCGGCAGCTTCAGAACGAACAACAACAACAATTTAATTAAATTAGTCTGGTATTGGGCTCTTGGATGTTTTTATGGTTGGAAAAACATCTACACATGATATAGCATATAGTGAACAACAGAAAAACGTTGATGCTTGCAAATGAGATGGACACATGTAATAATAACTCTTAAATCATAATGGTTCTCATAGTAAATTAAAATCCAGTAATATTGTTTATGTGGCAGTAAACCCAGCGTTTATGTGATGAAAATTAATTGGTTACTTACTACAAGATTTAATTACAGATTGGGTTGTGAATTACATTACCCTTTGTAACTTATTATATTCATGCTTCATGAGAAGACGAGGGATACTCGTCACTCTGCCTGATGTGACAACAGACAGAGAAATGTCCCAGAAGGATGCTGAAAAACCAGAGCTCAGTGGAGCTGTTGGTCCATGGGTTCTGGGTTTCAGATCTGCATTGATTTCCTCTGAGTTCCTCGGCTGAAGTCCTTCCAGCTGGATATTGTGGCCTTTAATGTCATAGCAAATCTTCACAGTTTCACTGCTGAAAATTTCATACGGCTCAACCCGAAGGGCCGACTACAAAGAGCATGCAGAGAGAAGGAGTCAATATCACTATCCTCACATTCTCTCTGCGCCAGAAGGCCTTTTTAAATCTTCATGCTTGGGGGAGAAGCTGCAGCGTCCGTCAGGCTGGACGAGCTGAGACAACAGAAACATACACTCGTCTTCTACACAAGTGAAATAATGAAAGGCAACACGCACCATGCATAATCGATGCTGCTGTTTCCTTCAGTGAATCCGAGTTTGAAAGGCGTGCTGGTAAAACCGGAGGAAACCAGGACCTTTGACATACTATACACATTTCTTAATGTATCCAGGGAATTTCACTAAGCTGCATGATCTTTTTTTAATGCACAGGGTTAGGGTTTAATGCTCATGGTGACCGTAGACCGTAGAGGCCAATGGTAACAGTATTGGACACGGGGATGTCTTAATAGTTTTGGTACAATGATCATTTAATGGTAATGTATCACTGTGTAAGTATGTAGCCTAATGTGATCAAACAGTTATATTTGAGAGTAATAATATATTCATATTTCTGAAACATATGGGATGTACAGTGTGGATAGTCTGACTGGGTTCAGTTTGTACCGGTCCGAAGCTGTTGCTGTCCAGACTATGTCCGTGATGATCCCCCTCGATCCAGAAGTGACCATCGGGAACTCGGACGTATCGGTTCTTATAGCCCAGAGTCCTGAAGAGACGAGAAAAACAAAAGATTTGGTTTTTCGGAGCTTCATATGAAGATTTTTCAGCCACGTGTTCTTCAGGCAGGTATCCAGGATGTTTGACATAGCATGCAAAGCCAAACTTGAAAATGAAATGAAAAATGTAACCCTATTAATAAATAAATAAAATCAACAAGCATACTTTGTTATTGCCATATAGTGTTTTTTTTTATTAAAGAAAATACACAATCAAATGATTCGAAAAAGAAAGTTTGTACTTTAATGTACATTTTCTCTTGGAGTTAGCTGCCTAGAGCTGGTGTTGGGAAGTTAAACAGGCCATAATTCCCACTTTAATATCTTTTTTTTTATCGCTGTGAAAGCATCTCCTACAAACAACTGGATTTATTCAAGTTTCTTGCCAAAAGCAGCATTTAACAAGATTACATTTGGACACATGATGATAACGTTGTAATTTACCTTCACCCAATACTAATTTATTAAAGTTTGGTGCCTGAATGCACCATGACAAACTCAATTGTCCCTCCATTCATGACGTAACTGTTGCAGCTGGTAAAGGAAGGAATACTTTATGCACTTAATAATTAGGCTATACACTACTTAATAATACATATAACATAAAACTTTATATATATATATATACCGGCCACCTTATTAGATACACCAGTCCAACTGCTCGTTAACGCAAATTTCTAATCAGCCAATCACATGGCAGCAACTCAATGCATTTAGGCATGTAGACATGGTCAAGACGATCTGCTGCAGTTCAAACTGAGCATCAGAATGGGGAAGAAAGGTGATTTAAGTGACTTTGAACGTGGCATGGTTGTTGTTGCCAGACGGGCTGGTCTGAGTATTTCAGAAACTGCTGATCTACTGGGATTTTCACGCACAACCATCTCTAGGGTTTACAGAGAATGGTCCGAAAAAGAGAAAAAATCCAGTGAGCGGCAGTTCTGTGGGCGCAAATGCCTTGTTGATGCCAGAGGTCAGAGGAGAATGGCCAGACTGGTTCGAGCTGATAGAAAGGCAACAGTAACTCAAATAACCACTCGTTACAACCGAGGTATGCAGAAGAGCTTCTCTGAATGCACAACACGTCCAACCTTGAGGCGGATGGGCTACAGCAGCAGAAGACCACACCGGGTGCCACTCCTGTCAGCTAAGAACCAGAAACTGAGGCTACAATTCGCACCAAAATTGGCTCACCAAAATTAGACAACAGAAGATTGGAAAAACGTTTCCAGGTCTGATGAGTCTCGATTTCTGCTGCGACATTCGGATGGTAGGGTCAGAATTTGGCGTCAACAACATGAAAGCATGGATCCATCCTGCCTTGTATCAACGGTTCAGGCTAATGCAGGTGGTGTAATGGTGTGGGGGATATTTTCTTGGCACACTTTGGGCCTATTAGTACCAATTGAGCATCGTGTCAACGCCACAGCCTACCTGAGTATTGTTGCTGACCATGTCCATCCCTTTATGACCACAGTGTACCCATCTTCTGATGGCTACTTCCAGCAGGATAACGCGCCATGTCATAAAGCGCGAATCATCTCAGACTGGTTTCTTGAACATAACAATGAGTTCACTGTACTCAAATGGCCTCCACAGTCACCAGATCGCAATCCAATAGAGCACCTTTGGGATGTGGTGGAACGGGAGATTCGCATCCAGGATGTGCAGCCGACAAATCTGCAGCAATTGTGTGATGCTATCATGTCAATATGGACCAAACTCTCTGAGGAATGTTTCCAGTACCTTGTTGAATCTATGCCACGAAGGATTAAGGCAGTTCTGAAGGCAAAACCGGGTCCAACCCGGTACTAGCAAGGTGTACCTAATAAAGTGGCTGGTGAGTGTATATATATATATACCCAAGTAAAGTGCAAGTACCTTAAAATTGTACTGAAGAGGGCTACAGTACTTGAGTAGACTAAATGTACTTTTTTACATTGCACCACTTCTAGAGCCCAAAAGAGTATGAAGCTCCTCAGAGATTTTTAGCCAAGGCTAATGTAATGTAATGTATAAAAAAGCACAGGTTCAGAAGCTCAGTCAAAATAGTACAAACGTTACAATAAAACATGTAAAAACAAAGGTTCGGGTCTGGGAAGAGTTCGGGGAGGCCATGGAGGAGGACTATCGGTCGGCCTCGAGGAAATTCTGGCAAACCATCCGGCGCCTCAGGAAGGGGAAGCAGCCCTCCACCAACACTGTTTACGGGGGAGGTGGGGAGCTGCTGACTTCGACTGGGGATATCGTCGGGCGGTGGAAGGAATACTTTGAGGATCTCCTCAACCCCACTGACACGTCTTCCATTGAGGAAGCAGAGGCTGGAGACTCAGAGGTTCATCCACCCATTACACGGGCTGAAGTCACCGAGGTAGTTAAGAAGCTCCCCGGTGGCAAGGCACCGGGGGTGGATGAGATCCGCCCTGAGTACCTCAAGTCTCTGGATGCTGTGGGGCTGTCGTGGCTGACACGTCTCTGCAACATCAGGTGGCAGTCGGGGACAGTGCCACTGGACTGGCAGACCGGGGTGGTGGTCCCTCTATTCAAAAAGGGGGACCGGAGGGGGTGTGTTCCAACTATCCGGGGATCACACTTCTCCTGACCACAGCCTCCCCGGGAAAGTCTATTCCAGGGTACTGGAGAGGAAAATTCGGCCGATAGTTGAACCTCGGATTCAGGAGGAACAATGCGGTTTTCGTCCTGGCCGAAAACCTCGGATTCAGGAGGAACAATGTGGTTTTCGTCCTGGCCGTGAACACTGGACCAGCTCTATACCCTCTGCAGGGTGCTCGAGGGTTCATGGGAGTTTGCCCAACCAGTCCACATGTGTTTTGTGGACTTGGAGAAGGCATTCGACCGTGTTCCTCGTGGCATTCTGTGGGAGGTACTTCGGGAGTACGGGGTCGGGGGCCCTCTGCTAAGGGCTGTTCAGTCCCTGTATGACCGGAGCAGGAGCTTGGTTCGCATTGCCGGCAGTAAGTCAGACCTGTTTCAGGTGCATGTTGGACTCCGGCAGGGCTGCCCTTTGTCACCGGTCCTGTTCATTATTTTTATGGACAAGATTTCTAGGCGCAGCCGTGGGCCGGAGGGGATCTGGTTCGGGAGCCACTGGATTTCATCCCTGCTTTTTGCAGACGATGTGGTCTTGTTGGCTCCTTCGAGCCAGGACCTCCAGCATGCCCTGGGGCGGTTTGCAGCCGAGTGTGAAGCAGCCGGGATGAGGATTAGCACCTCCAAATCTGAGGCCATGGTTCTCGACCGGAAAAAGGTGGCTTGCTCCCTCCAGGTCGGGGGGGAGTTCCTGCCTCAAGTGGAGGAGTTTAAGTATCTTGGGGTCTTGGTCACGAGTGAGGGAAGGATGGAACGTGAGATTGACAGGCGGATCGTTGCAGTGGCGGCAGTAATGCGCTCGTTGTATCGGTCCGTCGTGGTGAAGAGAGAGCTGAGCCGAAAGGCGAAGCTCTCAATTTACCGGTCAATCTATGTTCCTACCCTCACCTATGATAATGAACTTTGGGTCATGACCGAAAGAATAAGATCCCGTATACAAGCGGCCGAAATGAGCTTCCTCCGCAGGGTGGCGGGGCGCTACCTTAGAGATAGGGTGAGGAGCTCCATCACACGGGAGGAGCTCGGAGTAGAGCCGCTGCTCCTCCACATCGAGAGGAGCCAGTTGAGGTGGCTCGGGCATCTGTATCGGTTGCCCCCTGGACGCCTCCCTTGGGAGGTGTTCCAGGCATGCCCCACCGGGAGGAGACCCCGAGGAAGACCCAGGACACGCTGGAGTGACTATGTCACCCGGCTGGCCTGGGAACGCCTTGGGGTCCTCCCGGAGGAGCTAGCGGAAGTGTCCGGGGAGAGGGAAGTCTGGGCGTCCCTGCTCAGGCAGCTGCCCCTGCGACCCGGTCCCGGATAAAGCGGAAGAAAATGGATGGATGGATGGATGGATGTAAAAACAAGGACAAAAAAACAAAGACAAAACAGATAAAAGGCGGGAGACTAAAATAGCACTGTTGTCGGTAAAACTCATGTTGGCGGGCTTGTTTCAGTTTCAGCCATTGTTTTGCTTGTGTGTTAAAACCCTTGAGCTCTGTCAATGCTTTGATTCCAGGTGTTCATGTGTTCCAGAGTTTGGTTCCGATCACAGAGACAGTGACACTTGAAAATAAGTTGAAGAAATGAGAGGCTTACAAAATTGTCAAAACTTAGTAATTATGTTTTGATTATCCTGCAGTGTTGCCATCTAACAGGTGTCTGATCCTGGCATGCCTGCACTGTTGTGCTGCCTTATGGAGTATATATTGCCAAATCAGACAAAAGCAATGTAGTCTCTTAATTTTGCTCTCAAACTGCATCAGATTGCTGCATTAATCAAATCCCGATCAGACAACTACATGAGGCATTCCCAGAATTTAAAGTGAAGTTAAAAACAGTCAAGTCCAGCTACATGTTCAAGTAACTCAGAGCAAGCCCAGCAGTCCATTGTGGTGCTTTTGTGTTTCATAACTATGGAATTATCAACATAGCTAGCTAACTAGCCAGCCACTAAATGAGTAAAATGGAACAATTCATCCACACATCTTGTCACAGTGTATGGAAGCCCATTCTTATCACCAGAGAATAATAACACTGATAATAATAACACTTCAATAACACTGATCCACCTGGTGTTGTCATGCTAATGGTTTAATTTCAAGTCCACAGTAAAGAGAGAAAAAGGCCCATGCTGTAATTGTGATGCGACACTGGTTATGGAAAATGAGATAAAATGATAGACGCGACTGGGCGTGTCGACCTGGCTCATAATGACCTCCGGCAGAGATATTAATGAGCTGAAATGCAATTAAGAGCTCTCCCAGGAAAGCCTTGATTAGTGTTGTTTAAAAAAAAGACAGTATAATGTTTACCACATTAAACAGCCCCATGTCAAAGAAAACAAGCACTGGAATGCACTGTTGTGGAGATTGCATCCTTAAATTTTAACTGTCTGCGAACAAACAAACATCAAATTTGAAGGAATGAAAGTGAAGTAAGATTCTAACTTTAATAATTGCTTCTCTGCCTTTGAAAGAAGAAAGAAAAAGATCAAAATTCAAGGGAGAAAAACGCAGCTTCATTGATAGCGGATCAAATCTCCGGGACAATTATCATATATTTCATTATCGTTAATCATCGGCCTCTAAATCATCCCCGAGGCGTCACTTCCCGCCGCCGCCTTATCACTCAAACGGAGATCTGATCGGCGCACTCATTCAGACTAATAAGGGTGGAGGTGGAGGGGTGGTGGTTGCGTTTCCCTCATGCTGTCGCTGCTTCAATCAGGTTGTCATGTTTATGAGGAGAAGGTCCAACACCCTTCATCATTTCTCCCGACTGTTATGGGCCCGTTCCAGGCCTGATTTATCATTTAGCAGGGGAACATGGTGAGTTATAGCCTCACTGACTTTTTAAATGGAAATTCGTCTACGATTCTTAATGCATGCGTGCGTGTGTGTGTGTGTGTGTGTGTGTGCTTGTCCAGGAGGCCGGCTGACCAAAGAGGCCTTGGATACATAAATATTGATTTAGCCACAGCAGCTGAATTTACTGACTCACTAAAAAAACAAGCTGGGACCTTTTAGCAGGAATAATAAAAAAAAGGTTAGTCTATATGACACCAATTCTCTGCTACATTTGAGAAGGAACGACTGTGACATTTTTACACAACCAAGGATGATTGACTTCACTGTGTTTAGCCACTTTTTCAAAACCAGGTTTGATCTGTTAAGATAAAGAAGGAAATCCCTCTTTGTACGGTCGTATCATAAATCAGTGGCTTTAAATTCATCTCAGCAGCAGCTGGAACTTTTTGGATGAAGCGTTTCTCTATTAACTTGCCTCGCACACTTCCAAATTAATTTGAGATTTTCCACATGTGCCAGGATCCCTTTGAGTAAAGCCTCAGCATGGCCCAACCTTGATGTTATCGCCACACTGAAGGAATTATGGATCCACTTCCTTCATCTGTCTTTATGGAATATCTTGGAAGTCAATGCATGAACACATTTAAAGTAAATGCTACAGAGCTGCAGCTTAAGTACATCACGAGAGAAAAAAAAATCACCCCACATTGAATGACTCCTTCCCACACCCCCAAACAAAATACAATGCACTTCTATGTTCTTCCTTATAGCACTGTTGTTCTTAAGGTATCCTTGCTGAACAGCTACTACTTTACTCAGACGAGGAGGTGTAAACCAATTCAAATAATGATAATATACTTTATCATTACACACTTTTAACTCTCCTCCCCACTCTCCCTGCTGCTCTTTTTGAGTTTCAATTCCACCCCTAAATGATCAAATATCAAAATCAATCCTCTAAATGTATTTTTTAAACCTACGTATTCATTTGATTTATTCGTCATGAATCTAAACAGAGAGCTAGCGATGAACAGACACAACAAACACAAATAAACTTTATAAAAAAGTACTTATTATGCAGAAATGCCCAATTAAGATTAATACATATTGAAACTTAACAGCCATCATGTGAATTATGAAACAACATAACTGAATTTAGGAGAGACGAAAGCTACATTGCAGGATCATTTATTTCATCTCTGCCGCTTGTGCTCATCAGATCCACTCGTCACTCCTTCGGAGTCCAAATATGGTCACTTCTGTTCACTGGGTGCAAAACTTCCTTGATGAAGACGACCGAAACGCCAAACTCGATGCTGCCTAATTCTAACCATTAACCTGATCCCAACCTAAACCTTAATCCAAGGCTTCAAACTCAAATGTAATCATTCATATTACGGGGATGTGGACCACATCCAGATGGTCTACAAAAAATAGGATGAGTCGTCCCCCTCCCTTGCAGTGCCAGCATACACACCATTTTCATCAGTGTTAACAGCAGCTGATGGATGTTGCAGAGGAGGTTGAACGGAGTTTAATGAGGCAGAGGTGGACAGCTGCTGACAGCTCCACAACCTGCATTAAGACATCCAAACCCGCTCTGATCTGTGTGTGTGTTGTAAATGACTATGACTATGCTATGTGCTCCTGAAGGCCGATGCTGAATATCTATAGATATAAAAATAGGTTTTTTGAAACTAGATTTCACTCCGGCTTGGCTCCATGGCTCAGTTTAACTGACTAGTGTAACTCAGAGAGTTGGCATCAAGTACCAATACAACCAGGGCTAAAGCTTCACTTCTAGAAAAGTATACACAAGCTGCTATATACAGTACACATGCCATCTACTGCATTTCTGTCCATCCTGGTAGAGGGATCCCTCCTCAGGTATTGTCCCTGAGGTTTCTTCCTTTTCCCCCATTAAAAGTTTTTGTTGGGGTTTTTGTGAGTGTTTCATTATCCGTGCGAGGGTCCTGGGATATGGATGCCGTATGTTGTTGTAAAGCCCTCTGAGGCAATTTCATGATTTGTGATATTGGGCTATGTAAATACAATTTGATGGTATGGCAGACTGAATACTCAAATGATTATTAAAAAAAAACATTTTGTCTGGAGAAAGGAAGGAAGCTGCTTTGTCTCTTGTTGGTAAGTCAGAAACTAATTGTAGATTTGGGTTTAGGCATTGTGTGAGTAAAGCTAGTGGTAACATTTAGTCTAGTATTGATAGCTTGTTGTTGAAATTCTTGTGAAGCTGTCTGTGCTAAGTGAGCAATCAGCTTGTTTTGAGCCAGCTCACCTGTAGTGAATAGACTTGATTAGAGGGAAGGAGGAGCCACAGTCAGTACTTGCGGTAAATTGAGCACTTAAAAGGCTGTCACTACAGCGTCAGCTGCAGCGTCGGGCCATCAGAACGAAGACATCTGAACAAAGACTAGGGAGTCTATCTGCGGGAGTCAAGACAGCTGAACAAAGACACAGGGAGTCTATCTGCGGGAGTCAAGACATCTGAACAAAGACTAGGGAGTCTATCTGCGGGAGTCAAGACAGCTGAACAAAGACACAGGGAGTCTATCTGCAGGAGTCAAGACAGCTGAACAAAGACACAGGGAGTCTATCTGCGGGAGTCAAGACATCTGAACAAAGACTAGGGAGTCTATCTGCTGGAGTCAAGACAGCTGAACAAAGACACAGGGAGTCTATCTGCGGGAGTCAAGACAGCTGAACAAAGACTAGGGAGTCTATCTGCGGGAGTCAAGACAGCTGAACAAAGACACAGGGAGTCTATCTGCGGGAGTCAAGACAGCTGAACAAAGACTAGGGAGTCTATCTGCGGGAGTCCATCGAGGAAGCCCATTGAGGTAGGTATAACATCTCACATCCCATCTTTGGACACTCTCTGTCCCCCAATCTCACGACCGGCGCGATCATCTCCCTCCCCTCCCTGGCTGTCTGAACCTCTGCGAACCAACAGATCATTGTTGCGAGCGTCAGAGAGAAAATGGAAGAAATCGGGCCAGCACGAGGACCTTGCTCACTACCACCTCCTCCTCTCTGACTTCACCTCAACTGTTTCGGCAGCTAAATCTGACTTCTACCTGGCTAAGATCAACTCTTCTGCCTCCAACCCCAGGAAACTCTTCTCCGTGTTCTCTTCCCTCCTCACCCCTCCTACCCCTTCCTCCCTTACTGCCGATGACTTTGCAACTTACTTTACCAAGAAAGTAAATGACATCAGCTCCTCATTCACGCCTATTCCCTCCCAGAAGACATCTCCCTCAACTCTCAACTCGGATGGTCTTACCAGCTTTAGCCCCCTCTCCTCTGAGGACGTTCACACACTTGTTCCAATCCAACTTTATTTGTTAAGCGCTTTACACAACAAAAGTTGACCAAAGTGCTGTACAGAAAAAAGATAAAAAGCCCAAATTACATAAAAATACAAAATAAAAATAAATAAATTAAAAGACATAAAAATGAGTAAAAGGGATTAAAAATAATAAGAGCCACACAATAGAAGCAATGAAAATAAGAAATTTAAAACAAGGAGACAAGTCGACATCTTACTGGGTGCCAAAGGCCAAGGAGAAGAGATGGGTTTTAAGAAGAGATTTAAAAGAAGACAGAGAAGAGGCCTGTTTAATGTGCTGAGGCAGAATATTCCATAATTTAGGAGCCGACACAGCAAAGGCACGGTCCCCTCTGAGCTTTCGCTTAGTTCTAGGCACACTCAGGAGCAGCTGATCAGCTGACCTGAGAGACCGGGCGGGTGTATGAGGGTGTAGAAGCTCAGAGAGGTAGGGCGGCGCAAGACCATTCAGGGATTTAAAAGCAAATAAAATAATTTTAAAACGGATCCTAAAAGGAATAGGCAGCCAGTGGAGTGAGGCTAAAATGGGGGAAATGTGTTTGTGTTGACGTGTGCCAGTTAAAAGACGTGCAGCTGCATTTTGTACCATCTGGAGACGGGCAATGGAGGACCCACTAACCCCCACATACAGTGCATTACAGTAGTCCAGCCGAGCGGTAACAAAGGCGTGGATTACAGTCTCGAAGTGCTGCTTGGTTAGAATTGTCTTTATTTTGGCCAACTGCCTCGAATAGAAAAAGCTAGATTTGACAACAGCCTTGATCTGACTGTTGAGCCAGTCGTGCCACCAAAAACCATCACTTCCGTCTTTTTGTCATTAAAATTTAAAAAGTTAATTGACATCCAGGCCTTTATATCCTCGAGACACTTAAGTAGCAGCCTGACATCGTAGCCATCCTTCTTTTTAAGAGGCACATAAATCTGACTGTCGTCTGCATAACAGTGGAATAAAATGCCGTGCTTCCTAAGTATGGAACCAAGCGGGAGCAGATAGAGAGAGAAGAGGAGAGGGCCAAGAACTGAGCCCTGTGGGACACCAGACAAGAGAGGAGCAGAGGAGGATACAGAGTCACCAAGGCTGACACAGAAGGTTCGATCAGCCAAGTATGACCTGAACCACTCCAGTGCTGTGCCCCTGATGCCCACACACTTCTCCAAACGTGAGATCAATATTTCATGGTCCACAGTGTCAAAAGCAGCAGTTAAATCTAAAAGCACCAGGATAACACAGTCACCTGAGTCAGTGGCTAAAAATATATAATTAAAAACTCTTAAAAGAGCTGATTCAGTGCTGTGCAGGGTTTTAAAACCAGATTGGAAAACCTCTAGAATCGTATGCTCTTCCAGAAAGGCCATTAATTGATTGTACACAATCTTCTCCAAGGTTTTTGAAAGAAATGGTAGTTTGGAGATAGGCCTGAAATTAGCAAGGACTGCTGAATCTAGACCAGGTCTTTTGATCAGGGGCTGTACTACTGCATGTTTAAAATTTTCAGGGACCACACCTGAGATCAAACTGCTATTAATGACTGTAACAACAGATGGCCCAACAGTGGGTAAAACCTCTTTAAATAGTCGAGGAGGGACAGCATCATTTGGCGAACCTGAGGGCTTCAAGTGACCAACAATCTCCTGTAAAAAAGAAAGAGTCACAGGCTCAAACTGGTCGAAGACAGCAGAGCAGGGGACAGAGATTGATGGGTCATAAGCCGAAGGTGAGGTACTGGCCCTAATAGATTTAACCTTATCAATAAAAAAGTGAAGGAAATTTTCACACACAGCATAGGAGGCCTCTATACAGACAGTCTGGGAGGCATTAAGAACGGAGTCAATAGTGTGAAACAAAACACGAGGCTTGTGACAGTTTGACAGGATGATATCAGAGAAATGTTTTCTTTTAGCATCTTTCACAGTTTCCTGATAATGACGCCAGCAGTCCCGTAACATTTGAAAAAGACACCTGCAGTTTGTCCTTCTTCCACTTGCGCTCAGCTCTACGGCACTCACGTCTGACAGCATGAGTCGTGTCATTTAGCCAGGGCTCAGATTTAGTTTTAGGCTGCCTGGTTTTTAATGGAGCCACAGTGTCTAATACAGTTTGGCAGGTGGAGTGAAACCATGAGCTAAGCTCCTCTGTCCTGCACACAGACTGAGGAATGATTGAGTTCTGATTGAAAGCGGCCGAGAACTGAACAGCAGTGGAAGGGTTAATAATTGCGACAGCTCCGAGCAGCAGCGCGAGGTTTAAATGTATTGCAGGCAAAAGCAGCCTCAAATAATACAGGCATATGGTCCGAAAACACTGCGTCACATATCTCTAGGTTAAGAACGGGCAGACCATATGATAAGACAAGATCAAGTGTGTGTCCGCGTTCTTGTGTGGGACCAGACACAGATTGCACAAGATTAAAAGAATCAATGAGGTTTAAAAAGTCCTTTGCCATTGGCTTATCAGGACAACACACATGAACATTAAAATCCCCAACAATAAGAACACGGTCATAATTAGGCATGATTTCAGCCAGGAAATCAGAAAAGTAATTTAAAAAGTCCTTATTGTACTTGGGAGGCCGATAAACCACACCACACAACACTGTGAGGGTGACCCAGCTCAAATAAGCTCAGTTCAAAGCTGGAGAAAGAGGATGATAGTAAAAATTGCTTACATTTATAATGACTCTTGTAGACAGTCGCTATTCCTCCTTCTCGGCCCGACGTCCGCGGGGAGTTAAAATAGCAGCAATCCTGCGGTAAAAGTTCAGTGAAAGCACTGGTCTCACCAACATTCAGCCATGTCTCAGTCACACAGAGGAAATCCAATCCTCGGGACGTGAAGAAGTCCTTCAAGACAAAAGTTTTGTTCGCTAGCGACCTAGCATTTACCAGGACAATCCTGGCAGGAGCCGGCGGGTCCGCGACGGTGGCTGTCCGGGGAGCCCGACACAGGGGCCGCAGGTTGCGGTGGTTCATCCCGCGACAGCGGGGGCGAGGAAAGCAGGGTCCGCGGGGCTGGAACACCTCTTCCGGGCCGATGACAGGTACCAGCCAGGCATCGACAGGGTCCTGCGTGCGTCGGGGGAAAAAAACGAGGCCAGGCACGGCTCCAATCTCAGACCAAGACGGCGTAGAAAAGCTTGCGAGACGGGCCTTTAGCTTCACCAGCCGGCCGCTGCGTTTTCCCCGGCGGCGGGGGCGCTTACGCCGAGGAGGTGGAGCCGGGATGCGGCAAAGGTGAACAGCATAAACACACACAGCATTGGTAGTGACAGACGGTAGGCCACACACACTGGCGCCATCTTTCCAATCCTTGTTACATCTAACCGTGCCACCACCTGCTCCCTTGACCCGATTCCTTCCTCTCTTCTCCAGGACATCTCACACGACATCTTGCCATTCCTCACCACCCTGATCAACTCCTCCCTCACCTCAGGTGTCATTCCAGCGGATTTTAAGACCGCTATCATGAAGCCTCTCCTTAAAAAACCCACCCTAGATGCTACTGACATCCAAAGCTACAGACCTGTATCTCTTCTTTCATTCCTCTCTAAAACCTTGGAACGTGCCGCCTACAACCAACTGTCATCCTATCTCTCGCGGAACAACCTCCTAGACCCTAATAAATCAGGATTCAGGACTGCTCACTCCACTGAGACGGCCCTCCTCACAGTGACCGAGTCCCTGCGAGACGCCAAAACATCATCCAACTCCTCTGTTCTCATTCTCCTTGACCTATCTGCTGCATTCGACACAGTCAACCACCAAATTCTCCTCTCCCTCTGGCTGAACTTGGCATATGCGACTCTGCTCTCACCTGGTTTACATCATACCTGACAAACCGCACCTTTCAGGTCACATGGAATGGCTCTATGTCCAAACCCTGCTCTCTGGACATGGGTGTCCCTCAAGGCTCAGTATTAGGACCGCTTCTGTTCTCACTATACACCAGATCACTAGGTTCTGTTATCACATCGCATGGATTCTCCTACCATTGCTACGCAGATGACACCCAGCTGTTCCTCTCTTTTCCCCCGTCCTCTGACGCTCACATTGCAACTCGCATCTCGGACTGTCTGGCTGACATCTCTGTCTGGACAACTGCACATCACCTCAAGCTTAACCTGAACAAAACAGAACTCCTCTTCATCCCAGGGAAAGACTGCCTTCGCATGGACCTGTCGGTCACTGTCGAGGGCATCACAGTATTACCTTCCTCAACTGCGAGGAACCTGGGTGTAATCCTCGATGACCAAATATCCTGCACCCCCAACATCACTGCTGTGGCCCGATCCTGCAGATTCGCCCTCTACAATATCCGCAGGATTCGGACCTTCCTCACAAAGGATGAGACGCAGCTCTTGGTCCAAACACTGGTCATCTCCCGCCTTGACTACTGCAACTCTCTCCTGGCCGGACTCCCGGCCTCTGCGATTAAACCATTACAGCGTATCCAGAATGCTGCAGCACACCTTATCTTCAATCTACCCAAATTCTCCCACGTGATCCCCCTCCTCCGTGACCTCCACTGGCTCCCTGTTGCAGCACGCATCCAATTCAAGACGATGACACTGGCCTTCAGAGCCATCAATGGAACGGCACCTGTCTACCTTCAAACACTGGTCAAACCTCATGCCCCGAAGCAAGCACTTCGCTCCTCTACTTCAGCTGGCCGGCTGGTACCACCATCGCTGAAATCAAACAAATGTCACTCAGCAAAGTCCAGACTCTTCTCTGTTCTGGCGCCTCAGTGGTGGAACGAACTACCGACCAATGTCAGGACAGCAGAGTCATCTTCCGAAAAAGGCTCAAGGCCCCCCCCCCCCCCCCCCCCCCCCAAAAAAAAAAAAAACACCTTACCTATAGCACTCTGATCTTAGCACTGTTGCTCTTGAAGTACTACTTTACTCAGATGAGGACCTAACACTTGTTCTATTTTTAGCTCTTACTGCATCGGCAATGATACGTCATGGTTTCTTTGTTTCCTTCTTTTGACAAATGTACTTATTGTAAGTCGCTTTGGACAAAAGCGTCTGCTAAATGACCTAAATGTAAATGTAAACTTAACTATGTCATTTTGTTGCCTAAACTTAACTATGTAGTTTTTCCACCTAAGTAGGGTTTGTACAGGGTTTGTGTCTATGAAACAATTCATGGATGCAGATTGAATTGTTTCTGAACATTCAGATTGGAGCGTCCTCTGTGTGGAAACACAGCCACGCACCTCCACCCCCATCTGCCTGCAGGCCTGGGTCACTGAAAGTGACAAGTACCTGTGAACTCCAGATTCCATTCTGATTGGTCAACTGCAGTGGAAGTTTACTTCCTACCAAGCAGACCAAGTTGGGATCGCTCTCTTTCTACTGAGATGTCAACCTGACCACAGGTCTCGTCCGTCTTCTCCTCCTCAACTTGAACAGAGGTCTCCTCTTCCTCCTGCAACCTCGACCTGAACAGAGGTCTCCTCTTTCTCCTGCGACCTCAACTTGAACAGAGGTCCGCTCTTCCTCCTGTGACCTCGACCTGAACAGAGGTCCGCTCTTCCTCCTGCGACCTCAACCTGAACAATGGTCCGCTCTTCCTCCTGCAACCTCAACCTGAACAGAGGTCTCCTCTTCCTCCTGCAACCTCGACCTGAACAGAGGTATCCTCTTCCTCCTGCAACCTCGACCTGAACAGAGGTCTCCTCTTCCTCCTGCGACCTCGACCTGAACAGAGGTCTCCTCTTTCTCCTGGGATTTGGACCTGAACAGAGGTCCGCTCTTCCTCCTGCAACCTCGACCTGAACAGAGGTCTCCTCTTTTTCCTGGGATTTGGACCACAGGTCTCAAGTCCCCAAGCAGTGCCCTCAAAACAGCCAACAAGCTGGCTGTTGGAGTCTGCTTCTGGAACAAAGACAATTATTCCTAGTCGAGACGCATCTCACTAGAAATTCCTCCATCTTCAAGAACAGCAACTTTCCTTCCCAGGAACCTGAAGACAGCAACCTTTCTTCAGAGGAACAACCAACCCTTCTTCAAGGACTGGTAACAATCTGGGCATAGCTTAGGACAGAAACTGAATGTGATGACATGAATGTTTCCAAGTGATTTTCTGTTTGATGTATTGTTGAGTGTGTAACCTTAGTTCAGTTGTTAAGTGATCCAGAACACACAGTTTGCATGCTCACTAATCCAACTTTCCTAAAGGCTCTACATATATTATACTTATTATACACAAATAAAGGAACTTGTACTACAGGCAGGACCACATGGCCTCCCACAAAGCTGCCATCTTGTAACACACACTCACACACACACATATACTATTTAATTAGATAGAAGAAGTTAGAAGATTTTGCTGCCTAAACACAACTATGTTTTTTGTTTCCGAAACTTAACTATGTTGTTTTGTTGCGAAACTTAACTATGTAGAAGGGATGCTCCGATCAGCATTTTTGGGGGCAAATCCAATCACAGGAATCATAAATCTGTCAATACCGGTACCGATCATCGATCACAGAATGGATGGGAGAATAATAATAATAATAATTGTATTTACAATCTAGCCTTGTGCACCACTTGTGCACCACTTAAAGTGGTAAAAACCATTTGCACTAAAATAAATAATAAATACAATCAAGATCTTTATGTACCACAATCAACTTTTTATCTGTGTAAACATTACATGCCCTGTCAAGAGCAATAGATGAAGAGAAAGAAGCTGCGCGTCAAGTCCAATGAATTCCATAAGCTTTGTTGTTATATCCCTCCACCTTTTACTGCCCCTGTTGTAAGACGCTCCAGGCGTCTAAAGGTTTCACTTACGGTTTGCCCGGGCATGTTTCTCATACTCGCCTTATTCTGTTGTGTGGTGCGTTCTCAAATGTCGGATGTGGTTAGTTGTATTAAATTGTCATTGTTGATTACCAGTTTTACATCTTTTTTGGAAACTGTAAAATTCCAGACCGGAGAACTCATGCTGCCAGTCTCATAAAACAGAGCGGGAAAACAGTCGCTGGTAATTTAACGTCAAGCAGGAAAACAAAACTGTCTCATATAATTAACGTCAGGCGCAGAAAAACAGTCTCGGGTAAAAACAAAATATATAAATATGCGATCGGCTTTTCTGATCGGCACTTTGACCGATCACCGATCAACCTGTTTAGGGTCCATATTGGCCGATAATGATCGGCGGCCGATTCATCGGAGCATCCCTACTATGTCGTTTTGTTACCAAAATACAACGTGTAATCATAACTATGTAAGTTTTGTTGCGTAACTTTAATTATGTAGTTTTGTTCCCTAACTTGAAAGAGTGTTTTGTTCTATGGGAATGTAATTTTCTGGGACACAGGGTTATGTATTGTGACAATCACTGAATGAGGCAAATTCATAATTTTAACTGTGAGAACGCACCGAAATTCAATTTTCGCTGCCAGGTTTGGTTACCAGGATTTTTAGAAAAGCCTGCCCAAGATAGCAGCCAGTATCTATAATGTGTTTACAGTTTCGGGTCATTTTCCTTCACTTTTCCATGTGTGAAATTGGGGACTTTTGAGTTCCCATCTTTCATTCAGAGCATAAAGTTGATGTGTTTTTGTCTGATAGGAATAACTTTTTGTGTCAGCGGTGACTTCCTCCTGCTGGACTGTATCATGTTTTAAGAGACATATAATCTTGATTTATGCGTTACCATTAGTTCATTGCAGATTCTCCTTTCCCGCGCCACAGTGAACACAACCAGTTAGTTTCCTCTGGCCTGGCAGTGATGACGGGAGATTTACATGTGGTCTGAGCCTCTCTGTTTGGAGATGAATGTGTAAAACAATCCCCTCTCTGCAGCGGACGCCGTGGCCCTGCGTGGCCGAATTCAAACCAGAGCTGTGATTTATGTCGGCCTGGCCCGTGTGAGACAACACAGGCCGACAGCCAGCATCGTCAGCACCGCCTCCGCCAGGCAACCCATCACAGGCCTGTTAATTATTCATCCCTTCCCCAGCCGGTGACCTGCAATTTGCACGGCGGCACCCGACACTGCCGAGATGAATCGCATGATGATGGCGCGTTATTATGATACTGTGCGCACGTCTCTGCGCGTCTGATGCCCTGCCACTTCCTCTTAGCCTCCGTGGCGCTGCTGCAGGGTTCCACTGATGTGTTTACTGGTTCACTTGTGCTGCCTGTCACAGTGGCTGTGTTCCCTCTGTGTGTCACTTAGTTGGATGATCTGTTTGGATGCGTCATGTTGGGATTATTAACATCTGCATGTCTTGCTGTAGCAGTGTATTTTATTCTGAGAGACCTGCAGTTAGTTATTATATCAAGATGACTTCAGATATGTTAAGACATACAGTTTATGATACATCTTCATTATTTATTACAATGGGAGTGATATTAATACAAATCTTTTCTTCCTTCGGCTCTTTTAGTCAATTCAGTTCACCTGTCCAACACAGTTTCATGGCAGTTTGTGAAATAGCCATGAAATTGAAATCTTCTGACTCGTGTACATGGACACAGATTTTCCATTTCTTGTATCGCTCAGCTTTGTAATACAAAACCAGCTTCGGGGTTAGGCAAAGCCACAAAGTTAGGTTGGGGAAAACATAATAGCTGGGCTTAAAAGAAGTACGTACAGGTCAGCCACGTGGACATTGCGTATTCGCGCTGATGCACTCCATTCATTTGACAGTTAGCTTCAAGGTTTTCTAACTTAAGTTATGTTGTTCAACAACCAATTATTTTCCAGTTGTGCATTTCAGTTTCCACAATTTTTTGCAGTGAAGTTTTTTCTTTATTTTGGACATATATGATATTAAAAAAAAGAAATGGGAAGATGAGCAAAAACAATCACTAACACTTTATAATTCCTCACTACAATTACATTTCTGGAGAAAGCTCAGAAACAACAGACTTACAGTATCATGTAGTATAACTGTTTTCAAATATAGAAAAAATCTAAAAGGACATTCTGCACTTTTTAAAGGTTTGATCTGAGGGTTGTTCAGAACTCCATAGTTTAAATATCTTGTCTGCATCAGAAGAATCATCAACATTATTCAATGTAACATTCCCTTCAACATCTGGTCATCTTCATGCCACTGGAGTCATGGATGCATCATGTTAGATTTTGGTTTGATACACTGCTGACAGTTATAGGAACTATTTTTTTTATTAGAAAGAAGTTCCACTTAAAGTTTACTTTGTGATGCTATGAGCAATTCTATTCACTGCCATTGGATTTAGGGTGGACAGAAATCTCAGAAATGTGTATCATCTATAAGTTTTTACTGACGTTCATGCCAAATCTGCTCCTCTTGGGAAGAGAATTGTAAAGCCATGAACATACAGCTGATGACCATGCTCATGCTTGTTTATGTGAAACTCGGTCAAGTTTGAGGTTTATTTGGGACTAAATACAATTTGTCTGTGCAATCGAGAATGGACGTGAAAAATCAGTGAAGCGAAAAAAGTGAAAAAGTAACACTTTTTTCAGACCAAGGTCAATTTTTCTGGCATCAACTAATCATATTGATGTAATGGGTTGAGTTGTGGCTATATTCATGTAAGTATTCACAGAGTTTTAAAGCTTCCAGCTGTATTTCTTCCTCACAACAAGTGCGTCACTGAGGTGAGGAAGAACAAGACATTTTACAGCTCAGACACAAAGAACAAGGAGCTTGCACCCAGGTTCTTTGAACCTCCTGAGATCCAGAAGACAACCCTGCGGCGGTGAGGCTTAAGCTCCCCCGGTGCATGTGGATCCACTCCAATGTTCCATGTCTTTAAGGTCAGGTAGTTGGAAAAAGCCCACTGATTCCTGCTGCCCTGCCTCCACCGCTGCCTTGGTTCATCGCTGGAGATCATGTCTACAAGGTTTGCTTCCTGCTATGTTGCTGCCGCTGTGGGAGAGGTCTACAATACTTGGTTGACTGGGAAGGGTACAGTCCAGAAGAGAGGTCCTGGGTCCCGGCCCAACACATCCTCAGTTCCACTACATCTCTGCCCTTTTTTTCAGAGGCTTCAGAGGGATTACTCACCCCCTGATGCCGAGGAGGAGGAGGAGGCTTCGATGGAAATCTTGGATGAGTATTAGGACGAGTATAATCAATGCCAGCATCAGATAATACAAGGATGACATAGTCATAATATCGCTTCACAAGAGTTTGGGCCAAAGTTTGGTGTTGGTAAAAATGAAATAGACTGCATTGCTAATTGGACAGATAGGCAGACTGGGGACATGACCGTTCCTGTAATGAATAAAATAACAAAAAACCTGTCCAACAATCAGATGTAGCGTTTTGTATCAGAGCCGGCAGCCTGGACTGATCTGTTCTCCTGCTGCGTCTCATTATCGAAACTGTGGAGCTCATTTCCTCAGGAGAACGCAATGTAACGGCACTGAGAACAGCTCCGACGCTTCCTGAAGGAAATACACACCCACACCCTGCTAACCGCTTACGCTAAGAATAAAAAAGGTTTTCTGCAACCTAACCGTAATGTGTTCTTAATGCCTGTTCAAATGCAATTCAAGACCAATTTCGAGCCAACATTAAGCTTGAAGAGTTAAAATGCTCCAGAGCACTCACACTGATCTCACGCCAGGGAAATGACAATAACATTCATTTTTAGAAACTCATTCAGCACTGAAATAATGCATTTCATGCTGCAAGACCATTTATAAATCAAACAAACAGTATCGACTAGGGGTGTGACGAGATCTCGTACCACGAGATCTCACCAGATTAAAGTGGACGATATTTCTTGTCGCGTTAAAAATCTGTGAGATCCGCGAGATTTGTGAGCTATACATAGCTGAGGTTTTACAGACAGCTGTTACTGACTGGGAGCTTAAAAAACCCAACCACGGCATCGCATATTGTTACCGACGATGCACGTAATATGGACGTGGCCGTGCGCGACGCAGGATTGAAGTCGCACATCTGTTTTGCGCACACTATAAATCTTGCAACCCAAGCTTGCCTCGGTGTTCCCCGCGTCGCTCGTTTACTCGGGCGGGTGAGACGTGTGACTGCTTTTTTTCATCGTAGTTCAGCGGCTACCGCGGTGAAAATGTCCAAGCAGAAACGGCTACAATTGCCATCACACGAGTTAATGACGGGCACGTTGGATATGCTGGCTCGTTACCTTGAGCAGCAAGCTGCCATAGCAGCATCACCAGCCCAGAGATAAGACAAAACTCCCGAAGCATTGATACACTTGACAGCTGCGATGTCAGAGATGCTGAAGATGCTGTAATTGCAGCATGTTGTTCATGACATACTTGGTCTGGCTCCGTTTGCACTATTTGCACTCTGTATTGACAAAGTAGAACTTTGATTTGATTTTGTACATATTTACACTTGGGAAAAGAAATATTTAATTTTATTTATTTTATTTTAACTTTTATAAATTTTAGTTTTAGTTTAAATTTGTGAAAGAAGAAGTTTTATTAAAAGATCATGCTTACATCATGCATGTAAAGAGTTATAATAAAATATTTCAAAATGCATGTGCAACTCTGTTAAATTAAAGACTGTTAGTCCAGTCATATATTTTGTCATTGTAGTTTTCTTAAAATCTCGTCTCCTCTCGTTCTCGTGAACCCAATATCGTGTCTCGTCTCGTGAGCGGAGTGTATCGTCACACCCCTAGTATCGACCTTTCTTCTGCATTTGCCATTGTCCGTTCCACCACATCTACCGGCATCAAAACAGGAAGAAGACAAAGTAAAGCCCGCCTACCTTTCATTGGCTGTCTGACGAGCAGTGCGATTTCACGCCTGGAGCTGAAAAGTTGACAATATATAAGCGCATCCAAAACAGCTTGATGAACGCACCGTAGTATAGGAAACGGCAAAATCTCAATCTGGAATTTGGTGGAATCAGATGTTTAACAGAAGGATGAACCAGAGACAATACAATCTGTGTAATGTTTGATGAGGCTATAAAAGCCTACACATTAAATATTTGTAAACATTAGTATAAAAGAAGCAGACTGCTATATATCCTGTTTGCTCCGGTTTGCATTGAAGTGTGAGGATGAGCATCAGTAACCTCTACGTCAGCTAGAAAATGGTGGGTTGCTTCCTAAGTATCTTGGGTTCTTTTCACCAGTGAGGTAAAATGGATCGTGAGATGGTCAGGTGGCTTGGTACAGGGATTGTATCGACCGTGGTGATGAAGAGGGAGCTGACCCAGTCAGATTTACTGGTTCATAATCAAAGACTAATCTTATAGATTTTTGGATATGCACAAAATATCACACCGCCAACCTCTTCAAGAAGATGGATGAAGGAAAAAAAGAGCGAAGTTGCGACCAAAGCTGCGTTCACAAGGTTCAGCAAAACTTGGCTGCATATAAACATTCCTTTTTGCATAATATATATTTTCATTATCAACCGTTGCCCACTGCCTGTATTCACATAACCTTTTGACTTTTAAAAATAAGCTAGAATATAGCTTGAGCACATTTCTAATACATTTCAGTGTTTGAACATTATCCTTCTTAGTTTGACCACTATGTGTTGCTGCCATTTTGAACAAACTTGCCCTCCTACTGATACTAAAACACATTTACCTCATTGATTAGGTAAACACCCAACCCTGATTTAGTAGGAATATTGTCTTTTTCTGACTGAGGGCAAAAACCAGAATACTTTTCTTGTAAACGTCATCACTGTTCCCCATTTTCAGAGCAGCTCAGCAGTTTCAGCCCACCCAGTGCGGCATCATCTCTGATTAGTTCTCTGTAAGATTCCTTTGTTGTAATGATGTCTTTGTTTTAGAGTTTGGCTGCACACATTGTTCCAGTTTGGAGCTCAAAAAATGTAATACATTTTGAGTTGGAACAACCACCACAGAGCAGCAGTCGTTTTGACGTGTTGGTTTCATGGTGCGCTGCATCAAAAAAGCCTTTCTGTGATTTGTTTATCCACCTGACAAACAGAACACGCGGTGCTGGCAGCGATCAGCCATTTCAAATGTGCTTTTGTCATCGATGTGAGCCTGTTTGTTCAGCCATGCAGAGGAACCAGACTTATTAATGGGACAATGTCACGCTTCTTGTACACGGCAAATGCTGAAAGAGCTCAAAAAGAATAAAAAGAAGGCTGGATACAGTGAACTGTGCACAGAGAGGGTGGTGGTATGTGTTGCTTGTACCAGGAAAGTTTCAGCAGCAACATCCCACTGACGTGCCCCTGCTGCTGTACTCGCTAACCGGATAACTATATAACTGAAGTCTTTATTACTGCACTGATCTCTGCACTCTATCTGACTCAAAATCACAACGGGGAAAAAGTCAAAATCAGAGAAACAGAGATATCTTCTTTTTATTCAACACATGCTTCTTCTTTCAAAACCTGGTGGCTACATTACCCTCAATGCAACTGAACCATCAAAGGTTTGGTCTGAGATTTGTGTGTATCAAGTTAGTAATGGTTTATGTAGCCTGGAGTTTCTGGAGATCATTTTACTCCAATAAAATACTTCTGTTGGATGGTGTATTGTCCCAGAAATAATTGCGATAAAGGATATCCCATTTTAAGACCATTGATATAATGATAATATAATAGCATAAATATGCAACTACCCCCTTTAAGAATATTCAGACATTAGAATTGGAATATAAAAATATTCTAAAGAAATAACATAAATAAACACATATACACAATCAAAATGATAAATAACATGTACACTGACATTGCACACAAAATGTGCAGGAGGTCAGGACGTAAAAATGATCATGGTCATGTCCACATATCGTACGATAAGTCCGAAATGTAAAAATGATCGAGGTCATGTCCACATATTGTAAGATAAGTCAGAAATGTAAAAATGATCGAGGTCATGTCCACATATCGTACGATAAGTCAGAAATGTAAAAATGATCGAGGTCATGTCCACATATTGTACAATAAGTCAGAAATGTAAAAAGGATCGAGGTCATGTCCACATATCATATGATAAGTCAGAAACGTAAAAATTATCGAGGTCATGCCCATATCTGCTCAGTAAGGCGATCATGTAAAAAGTAGGGATGCTCCAACCGATCGGCTGCCGATTGTTATCGGCCGATATCCTAAACAGGTTGATTGGTGATGGTAAAAGTGCCAATCAGAAAAGCCGATCGCATATTGATATATTTCTTTACCCGAGACTGTTTTTCTGCGCCTGACGCAGGGTGGGAATTTCACGATGGCCACGAAGCCTGTCAAAGTTCCAGTGTAAACAACGCTAATGACGCACGGTGAGCTTTTATGGACTTACAGCCACCCTCGTGCGTACAGTCGGCTCGTCCCGTGTCTGTGGAACAGAGCGGTTGCTCTGCTGGGATTCTTCCAAAATACAACCTGCGCAACTTCGCGAGCCGCGCAGGTTAAGTATCAACATCACATGCAAGAAGAACGTCAACCATTCATCAGCTTAATTACAGCCACCCGAGGGGAGCTGAGCGAGCGGTCAGTGAAAGCACACCCCTGCAAACACGTCCAGTTGGGGCCCATATGGGGCCCATATGGGCCTCACTTGGGCTAGTTGGGCTTCAGCTGGGCATGGGCTCAGAGTGGGCTTTGTTGTTGGGACCCACATGGGCAATAGATGGGCTAAACTCAGCATGGGTAATAGGTGGGCTTCATCTGGGTGCCATTTCAAAATTAAAAATTGTCAGACATAGATTCTATGTTATTTTTTAACAGCCACTGGGCTAGTATACTTTTTATATGAATTTTGTTTTTTTCCCGAAGTTTCCCCCCAATACATTTAAAAGTCTTTAAACACATTATCCAACATAATGGATATGGTGACAAAATACATTATCTTTCAGTAAGCAATACACACGTTCAGCGACATGCAGCATCCTCTAGTAAAAATGCCATATATATTCTGTATAGAGATTTTGATTATTGGCGATAATGTCGTAACCATCCAAAGTCGACTCACCACGAGCTATCAGATTGTGAAACAATGGTTTATGATCCTGTAGAAGCCACAAGTCCTTATGATATCAACCTTGTTTTAAGAAAAACACGTTTTATTCGCGGTGTCATGGAAAAGTACTACACTACCCACAATCCTATAGTGTAACAGCGACGTCTCTGATTGGTGGAGCTCGCCGTTACCATGGAAATGTTTATCAAGCCCGCAAATTTCATGTTAGCTAGTTGCTGCTAGCACTGAATCTATGATCGTTTACCACAAACTGCCATGATTTCACTTTCTTACCTGCTGCGTTTGTTTAATGATGAGGAGTGTGGAAAGGGTTTACCCGAACATGAAATTCGCGGGTTCGGTAAACATGTCCATGGTAACAGCGAGCTCCACCAATCAGAGACGTCGTTGTTACATTCGCAATGGTTTATGGGATGAGCAGTTCCTTTACTCTTAACATAATTATGTACACAGTCTTGTACCTTTGCTTTTTTCTCTGTTTTTCCCCCCAAAAATTGCGCCGAATTCAATGTTTTATGGTCACGATTCATCTGCTAGCTGACTGGCTTGGTTCCAGGCTTAAAACTCTTTATATATGGATTTTATGAAACGTCAATGGAGTAAATTAATGGCAAATTCACTTCCGGAACCGGAGCCGTTAAAAAAGTGGGCGGTCACTGTTGAGCTCTATTGACATGCAGCATCCTCATGACTGCCCAGCTTGAGATCACGAGGCCGCCACATGTCAGGTTCCCCGTGATTGGCCGAAGCCTCTTCAGTCCCTAGCAACCGTGGTTTGCCGCTTTTGCTACCGGAGAGATCATTGTTCTCTTTGCTACCCGGCGTGCTAAGGTCAAGAGCGTGTTTTTGGACATTGGACAAGACAGGTAAGAATCTGCCTCTCTGTATGCTAAACAGGGAATGGGGGATATCTTGTACCGCATGATATTGTGACTTTTTTTTCGGAGAGTTGTAACTAAGAGAACAGGAACTCACTTAGGTAGCTTTTAGCGAATGTACAGTCACAGTAACTTTACAGATAGTTGCCACATTTGACTGGTAAAAAAAATTGTTTAGTAGGTGAAATATTGGACGCTTGTGTCTTCTGAATGTTTCTGATAACGTAACGTTAGCAGTGAGGGAAAGTAAATACAGTCCGGGTGAGGCGCTGGAGCCGCTACCGCCAGCACAGGAGTCCCCGCGAGCCCTGATAGTGTGGCTCGGCGGCTAACGTGGCCAGCACCGAGTCCTGATTCCTGTGCCGACGGTGGCGGTCAGCACGTGGGTCCGACTCTCCAGAGCCTCACCTGTGGCTATTTTCGAAACCGCAATGTGTGTGTGTAACTTATTGGGCCGAAGAGCGGCTGCCTCGGGGCTCTGTAGTATTCGATTTCGAAAATAGCCACAGTCCAGGTGAGGCTCACAGCCGCGGCCCTTCACGGTGTAGCCCTCAATGCGACTCCCGTGCTGACGGCCGCGGCCCTTAGTTGTCACGGTGTAGCCCTCAATGGCCCTCCGCGCCGGTCGACAAGCGCTTCTGCCCCTCTGCTGTGTGTGTGTGTGTTCGTGTTCTAGGGGGAAACTAAACAAAACTTTTTTTTTTTTTTTTTTTTTTAGAAATAATGGAGGGTTCACAACGAACGAAAAGGAGGAAAATTTCTGCAAAAGTGCAAGAACATTTGCGTCTGCTTGAGGAGTCAATGAGTGATGATTTGAACAGCAAGATTCAACGCCGGACACTTTCTACGATGCTCAAGACTATTTTGAGAATCTATCAAATGATCTGGAAGATCCTGTGGAAGATTTTTTTTATGATTGTGACATTCCCTCAGATATGCCTGGTTATGATAGTGACTCTGATTTGCATGGAGATGAATGTACTGAAGATGATGATGATGATGATGATGATGATGATGATGTTGATTCATGTGGGCTTGCAGAGTGGGCTTCAGAATTCAACATACCACAAACAGCGCTGTCTGCACTTCTGAAAATCCTAAGTAAAAAGGGTCTTGATGTCCCAATGGATGCCAGAACTCTTATGTCCACTGACAGATCCTGCCAAGTGACAAATGTAGCTGGGGGTCCTACTTTCACTTTGGGATTGAAAATGCTCTCATATCTGAACTAACATCCTTAGGACATTTTAATGGGACTGATACACTCACACTTCGAATTAACATTGATGGATTGCCCTTATTCCGCAGCTCCAGTATGAGTCTGTGGCCTATTCTTGGTAGAATTAAGGAAATTCCAGAGTGTAGTGTGTTTGTAATTGGAGTGTATTCAGGTGCATCCAAACCCACAAACGTGCATGAGTATTTACGAGAATTCATAGTAGATATGAAGGCCGTTTCTCAGAGAGGTATTGTGTACAATGGTGTACATTTCAGGGTAGCATTACCCGATGCTATTATTTGTGATGCACCTGCTTGTGCCTTTCTTAAATGCTCCAAAGGCCATATGGGCTATTATGGATGTGAGAGGTGCACTCAAAAAGGCCAGCACATGAATGGAAGGGTGGTTTTTCCTGAGATATCAGCAGAGCTCAGGACAGATGAACAATTTGGTAGGCAGGGCTATCATCAACAGCACCAACTGTCCGTCTCCCCCCTAAATGATCTAGGTATAGGTTTAGTTACCAGTTTTGTGTTAGATTATATGCACCTTGTGTGCTTGGTGGCAATGCGTAAGTTAATATTTCTTTGGTTGAAGGGGCCGCTGAAATGCAGGCAATCTGTGAATGTTTTTGTTGTAATGTCAGCATATATGGTTTCTCTCAGGCAATATTTACCTAGCAATTTTGCAAGGAAACCACGATCTTTGTTTGAATTCAGCACATGGAAAGCTACAGAGCTTCGGCAATTTTTACTTTACACGGGCCCTGTTGTCCTCCTTAATAACATAGAATGTACAGAAATGTTTTACTTATGTCTGTATCTATTGTTGGGGTTGTAGCAGGAGCAGATTTGGTTATCAACAGCTAATTATTAATGTCGATATGATTATCGATATTAATAATTATATTTAATATACTATCATGATATAATCATGAATAAACGGGGCACCACCCTGGGATCAGGGAAAAGATAACCTAAAACTATATTCAGTCTCAATATAAAGGTTTTATACTCAAATGCCAAGGATCGTGATCATTGGCATAGAAGCATAAAAACAATCTAACAATTAAAATGGCGTGAAATTCAAGCACTAGCCTTCACAACCTGCTGTTATCCAGTGACACATACACAACAAGCACAAGAGACTGCTAGTTATAATATGATAAGTTTTATTAAAATCAGTAATAATGATCACAATCAATAACACTGCAATTAACAAAGCCTTATTACCTAACTACCTAACACACAAAGCTAAGCTACAGAAGACACACGTGAAGTGTGTGTGTGTGTGTGTGTGTGCGTGTAGAGAGAGAGAGAGAGAGAGAGAGAGAGATATGGTCGGGCGCGACCACCAGATGGAGCTATTCCTCACGGCGTTCAGGGGCGGAGCCACTGTCGTTAGATGGAGTAGCGAGAGAGAGAGAGAGGTGGAGCTATGTCCTTAATGTCCGCAGCTGGAAACAGCTGGCGGAGGATGTGTGTGCGTTTGCGGGACACAAACAAAGAGAGGGGAAGAATGCGTGCGTGATATTTCTGAGGGACAGAAAGCGTGCCTATCACACAGGCTCGCGTGAATGAACTGGCGTTTATTCTGCGAGACCGGTCTTTTAACTGATAGTAGAGGCTTTCTGAGCTCGCGAATATGGCGGAGGAAAACAGTCCGTGTTTCTTTCTTCCACGGACGGCGATATAATCGCGGCTTGGCGATTTAGTCAGCTTACGTCAGACAGCGTCTGGTAGCTGGACGGCAGGAACCGGCTTGGTTCCTCTTGTTGCAGCGGTGGTTGCGGGGCCGTGTCCACCTCCTGTTGGTGGAGGGGTCGCCTCCCGTGGCAACGTGGTGTTGCGATGGAAGCGCTGGAAGCAGCGCCAGTGTAAGAGCCTAAGAGCAGAAGAGGGGAAAGAGAGCGTTCTCTAGGCGGCTTCGGTTTATAAAGCTCAGGCCGCTCCAGGGGACCCCCCCTGGTGCCTACTGACTGTCAGCCAATAGGCACCAGTTGGGTGGCGTCGCATCTCTCACCTGGGTGAGAAGTGAAACTAAAATGGCGGTGTAGTTTTTAATCTCCTTTGTTCCTTTGTCCTGGCCGCATGTGTAGGCTTTTGTAGGCCGCATTGTGTAGTCCTAACGGTTAGGTCCCCAACACTATGATAATTTTTCTTAGTCCTGCCTTATGTTTTCCTAACAATTGTGACTATGCTGAGGAGATTTTAAAACTCTTTGTAACAGATTTTGCTTCAATTTATGGCACTGAATTTGTTAGTTATAACATCCATTCATTGATCCACCTAGCTCAAGATGCACGAAAATATGGTCCATTGGATAGTGTTTCAGCTTTTCCCTTTGATACATTTTTAGGTAAACTTAAAAAACTTGTCCGTCGGCCTCAAAATCCTGTCCAGCAACTCATCAGGCGGATCCATGAGAAGCAGAAATTGTCAAGCCAGAAGACCACAAAAGTTTTCACCCAACTGAAACGGCTTCACTTTTCTGGACCGATGATTAATTCTGTTGGAACAGTACAGATGTTACAATGATGGACGGACACTGATCTCCTCTTCTCGTGGCGATGACTGTTTTTCTGTAGGGGGAAGGGTGGTTATTGTGCGAAACATTTTGTCACAGTGTAATGTCTTTGAAACCACCAAATCCTTTTTCACCTATCCAATGGACTCGTCACGTCTTGGAATTCTTTTTGTTTTCAATTTATCTGAAGACTTGCAGCTATTACCTGTCGAGGAGTTAAAAACAAAAATTGTTCTGTTACCACATAAGACTGGATACGTGGCATTGCCACTCCTGCACTAGTGTGCTATTTATTTGTTTTGGTTTTGTTATTGTTTGTTGTATTCTCCTTCACAGCTTTATAATGTTCATAAGGATGTTTATTCTCATTTTATGAAATAAACATACTTGTACATTGTACAATGTACAACATTAATTGTATTGCTTGTCTCTTCATTATTGTAGCTTGATTTAAGTACTGTATGGGCTTACTGTGAAATAAGAACCCCCAAAAATAAATTTGTTAGCCCGTCTTAATAATGGTTACTACCCTTATGGGTACAGTGTAAGGCCTAGGGACCCATAATCACCCCCACATGGGGCCTACCTAGTGTGGGCCCCATGTGGGAGAAAGCTGGGTTGCCTAAGTGGCCTTTAGATAGGGCCCATGTAAAACCCACCTTCAGCCCATCTGGGCTTGCCCACATGGGGCCACCATGGAACCCGCGGACAAAACTGACTGGGACCCTGCTGGGCAGCCCAGATGGGGCCCACTCACCAGCCCATATCCAACCCATATGGGCCCCACATGGGTGTGTTGACAGGGATTGTACAGCGGTGTTTTTATTATAAAAAGTAGCGGTCCGTCCGGTTCCGCTCCGGCACACCAACAAGAGCGGAGCTGAACGAGCAAGTGGCCACGGGTAGGCAGTGGATTTTGCAGAGAACATTGTTATCAAAAAATAACCGGTCCGGTCCCGCTCTGGTCCCGCTCACACCACGAGTCTGAAGCCCAAGCCCGACCCAGAATCCCGCTGTGTCCTACAGTCATCAACAGTATGTTCAGTCATAAAACGGCTCGATTATTATTATTATTTGTTTTTTTTAATTATTATTATTATTATTCTCCCATCCATTCTGTGATGGGGGATCGGTATATCGGCCGATTTATGATTCCTGTGATCGGTGATCGGATCGGCCCCCAAAAATGCTGATTGGAGCATCCCTAGTAAAAAGGGTTAACTTCTATGGAGGAATGGATCGATCAGCTCCAATCTCCAGAAGAAAAATCCTCCTGCCAATCGACACGCATGTAAAGGTTCCACAATGTTGACCAGTAGAAATACACCAACAACTGCCTCCAGCACCGCCCTAATGTGGACTCGTCACGTCTTGGAATTCTTTTTGTTTTCAATTTATCTGAAGACTTGCAGCTATTACCTGTCGAGGAGTTAAAAACAAAAATTGTTCTGCTACCACATAAGACTGGATACGTGGCATTGCCACTCCTGCACTAGTGTGCTATTTATTTGTTTTGGTTTTGTTATTGTTTGTTGTATGCATTTTTATGTATGTATATTTCTGTTTTTCCTTTAAGCATGTTGCCTTTCGCAATAGTTGATTTTATAAATGGTGGAGGATTGGCAGTTATACCGACCAAATGGTTTATCGGACCTGAGGAGGATGCATGTTACTGGCCACCAGCAAGGGTGAACTTGGCAAAGGTGGTCGTCGAGCAACAGGACCCCCACACTGACTGGGCAACATACAAGTTGACCGTTAAGAGAAAAGCAGGTAATGTGTCCATCTGTATTAAATGAATGCTTGGAAGGACAGGTTTTATGTATGTAGCTCAAAGCTATGAGGGGCCGTACAAGACATAATTCATTCTGGCATTGTCACACATATATTCTCCTCTCGCACACATACATTCTCCTCTCAAACACACAAAGTGATGTTGCAGTACAGTAAATGTGGAGTATTAGGCATTTTTCCCTGTTTAAAACAAGCTATGTGTGTGTGTGTGTGTGTGTGTGTGTGTGTTCATCTCTCTGAATGAGTAATGTCATTGTGCTTGTATATTGTGAATTTCTAGGCGAGTGATTTTATCCAGTGATGAGGATGATGACGATTACTACAGCAGCCCCATCAGGCCTACACCGCCACCGCCTCCTTCCACTCTCAGGTCTATACTGGCACCTCCACCACCTCCATCCACACTCAGGTCTGTGCTGACACCTCCATCCACCCTCAGGTCATCACCTCCACCGCCTCCATCCACCCTCAGGTCTTTTCCACCCTCAGGACACTTTCACAACGCGGCAACATTGGAACCACCATCTCTTCCACACCAGAGGGTTTCCCCCTAAAGACTATTAGGGATATCGGAATCATGGAAGAAAAGCTGGCAAACCCAAGCTTCATGTCTGAACTGGTACGTATGCAAGGTCATCACCTCCACCGCCTCCATCCACCCTCAGGTCTGTGCTGACTCTTCCACCGCTCCTCCACTTCCCTCAGGTCTGTGCTGACCCCTCCACCGCTCCTCCACTGCTCCTCCACCTCCTCCACCCCTCCACCGCCTCCATGTACCAGGCCTACACCTCCACCACCTCTGGATAACCTTAGATGGCCCAATGGCCCAACTCATCACCCACTCACCACCTCACCACCAGAAACTCCGCAAACACAAATTAGGGACAGCATGTTTGTTCGAATATTAACAGTCCTTGAAGAAATGAAAGAGACACAAAGAATCCAAGGGAGAATGATACAAACACTTTTACAACGCGGCAACATTGGAACCACCATCTCTTCCACACCAGAGGGTTTCCCCCTAAAGACTATTAGGGATATCGAAATCATGGAAGAAAAGCTGGCAAACCCAAGCTTCATGTCTGAACTGGTACGCATGCAAGTCTCACTAATGCATCTCAATTCAGTTTTATTGGGGGTCTAGCAGTGAATTTGATCCAAAACTTCCCAAGTGTCCTCACAATATGCCTGTGACAGTTCTGTCATGTTGTGTGGTTTACTCCAATGAGCAATAAAAATAAATATGCTTTGTATTGGCTTTGTTCTCCCTTAGGTTGCAGCGGTGTCGGACATAGGGGGGAGTACTGTGGACGAGGCCACAAGAAGAATGATGACCTTCCTCCTGGATCATGGCTTAGCCAGGCAATACAACTTCGTCGGCCGAAATGGGAAGAGGGAGTTCAAGGCCTTAAAACTGTTCGAAGTTATCTATGGTAAGTGTGCATGTGGATAATGCTTTTTCTTTTTTTCTTTTTTTAAGTATATTTGTTGGCGCTTTTTCGCCTTTAATGGACAGTAGAGTTGAGACAGAGACAGGAAATGGGAGGCAGAGAGGGGGGAGTGACATGCAGGACAGGAATTTTTCTTTTTTTCTTCTTTTTTTTCTCTCAGATTGTAGACCATAACTTTAATCAGGGTTCCTGCGGGGTCTTAAAAAGTCTAAAATTCGGAACCTTAAATTTAAGGCCTTAAAACGTCTTAGAAACGGCCACATTTTCACTTGAGGTCTTAAATTTCATTTCGACAGGTCTAAAAATTGTTTAACCCTCGTTCATCCACAGAGACGCTGGCTGCAGAACTTTGGTTCGGTGTGTAGTTTCTGGGGGATATTCCTGGTGGAATGTACATGTAGTGTTGCCAACTCGGCGATTTTTTCGCTAGATTTAGTGACTTTTCAGAGCCACTTAGCGAATTTATAATTTTTTTTAAAAAGCGACTAGCAAAACATTTAGCGGCTCCTCTGCAGCAGCGCCGGGGGCTCTCCCGTCCCCTCTCTCACCGCTGCGCAGCCGACAGACGTGTGTGTGTGTGTGTCCGGAAAGCTGCCGTTTACTCTGTTTTCATCTGTTAATTCTCTGACTTCTTAGTCTTTCGTGGTTCAGAGGGAGAGAGAAAGGGGGGTGAGGGAGGAGGAATAAATATAAAATTGAATATATTCTATTTGAAGGCAAGTTTGTTTTAGCGTGTTTATCTGTTAATGACTGAACTCATTGTAATATAATGATTTTTTCAGAATTTAGATTTGTTTTGGCAATGTGCCATGATAAATTATCATTTTTAGTCGTGAGTAATTGATGTAAAAATTATAATTTTTGGGTGAAGTATCCCTTTAATATAGTTGACTTTACAATCCTGGCTGAGAGTTGTGTTGGCACTATGAAGTAAGTGACTGTTAAATTCTGTTTCTTGCAGGAGGCTTGAAGAAAAATGCAATGACGAGCCAGATCACACGCAAAGATGGAGAGAGGGCGGTGTCGAAGTGGCTCATTGGTGCGAGGGACCGGGGAGGCAAAAGACAGGCCAGACAGACAACCTCAGAGTGAACAAGGATGTTTATAATGATTTATATGGTTTATAAGGATGTTTATAAGGATTTATAACGTGTAGTAAGGATGTTTAACAAGGATGTTTATAATGATTTATATGGTTTATAACGATGTTTATAAGGATTTATAATGTGTATATAATGTGTATAATAACATCCTTATAATGTGTATATGGATGTTTAACAAGGATGTTTATAAGGAGTTATAAGATTTATAAGGATGTTTAACAAGGATGTTTATAATGATTTATATGGTTTATAAGGATGTTTAACAAGGATGTTTATAAGGAGTTATAAGCTTTATAAGGATGTTTATAAGGATGTTTGAAAGGAGTTATAAGCTTTATAAGGATGTTTTTGAGGATGTTTATAAGGAGTTATAAGCTTTATAATTTTTATAAGGATTTATAAGCTTTATAATGTTCATAAGGATGTATAAGCTTTATAATGTTTATAAGGATGTATAAGCTTTATAATGATGTTTATAAGGATCTATAAGGTTTATAATGTTTATAAGGATTTATAAGCTTTATAATGTTCATAAGGATGTTTATTCTCATTTTATGAAATAAACATACTTGTACATTGTACAATGTACAACATTAATTGTATTGCTTGTCTCTTCATTATTGTAGCTTGATTTAAGTACTGTATGGGCTTACTGTGAAATAAGAACCCCCAAAAATAAATTTGTTAGCCCGTCTTAATAATGGTTACTACCCTTATGGGTACAGTGTAAGGCCTAGGGACCCATAATCACCCCCACATGGGGCCTACCTAGTGTGGGCCCCATGTGGGAGAAAGCTGGGTTGCCTAAGTGGCCTTTAGATAGGGCCCATGTAAAACCCACCTTCAGCCCATCTGGGCTTGCCCACATGGGGCCACCATGGAACCCGCGGACAAAACTGACTGGGACCCTGCTGGGCAGCCCAGATGGGGCCCACTCACCAGCCCATATCCAACCCATATGGGCCCCACATGGGTGTGTTGACAGGGACTGTACAGCGGCGTTTTTATTATAAAAAGTAGCGGTCCGTCCGGTTCCCGTCCGGTTCCGCTCCGGCACACCAACAAGAGCGGAGCTGAACGAGCAAGTGGCCACGGGTAGGCAGTGGATTTTGCAGAGAGCATTGTTATCAAAAAATAACCGGTCCGGTCCCGCTCTGGTCCCGCTCACACCACGAGTCTGAAGCCCAAGCCCGACCCAGAATCCCGCTGTGTCCTACAGTCATCAACAGTATGTTCAGTCATAAAACGGCTCGATTATTATTATTATTTGTTTTTTTTAATTATTATTATTATTATTATTCTCCCATCCATTCTGTGATGGGTGATCGGTATATCGGCCGATTTATGATTCCTGTGATCGGTGATCGGATCGGCCCCCAAAAATGCTGATCGGAGCATCCCTAGTAAAAAGGGTTAACTTCTATGGAGGAATGGATCGATCAGCTCCAATCTCCAGAAGAAAAATCCTCCTGCCAATCGACACGCATGTAAAGGTTCCACAATGTTGACCAGTAGAAATACACCAACAACTGCCTCCAGCACCGCCCTAATGTAAATACAGAGCCAAATAATGAAATCAATATTATGCTAGCCTGTGATGAAAAAATAAATATGCTAGCTGCTAGTGGTGGGAGGATCAATCCAAATAACGATAATCTCAATACCAACGTTGGTTTTGATGAGATCGATACTTTGGTTTCAGTAAAGTCTGCTCTATTTATTTGTTTTAATGTTTTAAATGTTTAACAACATAAACAACAGTAATTTTGCAGACTAAGAAATCGTATTTCATTTTTGTATTGTAGTTTTGTTACTTTTCTGAACAAAACGTTTCATAATAAAGTAGTTTCTATTTACATTTAAACCTTGCCCAAATTCTGTCCTGGGTTTTAGCTAATTAAAATCACAAAAACACTTAAAGGTCACGAAAATTAATTCAGATTTAGCTTTTTGATGATGCATCCACCTTAATTATTAAAAAGCATTGGTATTAGGGATACTGGCCGTGTATTTACTTGGTATCGGATCGATACCAAATCTTGCAGTATCGCACACCACTAGGAGATGCTAGTGTTCATTCCATAGCAACCGCTATTCCATAGCAACCGCCTCGGTACAGGCAGCCAAACTAGGGCGGCCTATTTTACCATGAACTTTATTCTTCATCAATAATAAAAAACGGTTTGAATTGGAATGTGTCTGTGAAGTTCAGACTGCCAAACTTGATGACATCTTATTAAAGCAATAGCTCACTTCAGGCCGGTGATAGGTTATGTTGTGATTACATCACAGCTCGGGGACATTGTTCCACCTGACGGGAAGCGATTTAATCACAACCACCGCCGCCACCTGAAGTGAGCTGCTGCTTTTATTTCCAAAAGGAAACATATTATTCCTTTTTAAAATCAACACAGCCGCCCGGCGCTTGTAGCGTGTGAACATATTTACCGTATAGCGCTGTAAACCCCATGCTTCCACCTGAGTGAGTGCTGTGTGTTTGTGCAGGAACCAAGCAGTGATTTACTTTTGCCACCAGGTGATGCCAGTTAATCTGATTAGAAAGCAGTGTGATGGAGTGAAGCTCTTGACTGCAAAGTGATACAATTAGAGAGATTACAGAGACAGCTGCTGTTTCACATCAACCGCAGATGCCTTTGGTTTATTCCAATATAAATGCGATATTAAAGATATGTGTTTTCTTTTCCGGCCATTTGTTGCTGCTGCTGCAGGAGGAGGAGGAAGAGGAGCTGCTTCCTACCTGATGAAGTCTCCCTCCAGGCCAATGACCCGCTTGATGATCTTCTGCTGGGGATTCTTGGGGGACCTGAGGGGCCGATAAACATACATAATGTAATGAGCATAAAACCCAAACCAAAGCCAAATAAAAATCAGAAAAGCGTGATGCAGTGAGCTGTGGGGACAGCGCTGTTCAGGGAGATGTGTATGTACATTCAGATCTAGTTTGAAGGATGAGATGCATCACTAGTCTGAGCCCATTTGACAAACTCTTGATTAAAGCATCTGGAAGGCTGTTTTTCTCAAAAAGAAGTTATTATTATTATTAATATTATGCTGAATTTCCATTAGAAATCACAAGTTTTGGTGGAAAAGCAACAGCTCGGCTTTCAGGTGGCTGATGTGTGCTATTGATTTTAATAATGTGTGTGTGTGTGTAGTATGAATAGTGTTATAAACCCCTACTCCACCTCCAGGATCTGCCAGTCTGGAGGGACTTGGTCCTGAATGATGGGATTTCAGGTCAGCATTTAGAATGCAGGTTGAATTATCTTATTGGGTCCATTTCTAAAACTAAATGTGTTCATGTCGGTCAGGTTCGGGTCGATTTTTCCACTGATTTGGACTCATGAAGACCTTCATCATCTCTGACTAATTAGTCTCCTCCTCCTCCTCCGTCCTGAGTTTGGTCAGTGAGCCTGAGAGACAGACCACTCCTTCTTCTCCTCTTCCACCTGCTGCTACTCTGATTATTCCTCACCTTCATCTTCCTCTTCCTACTCTGTCTCCCTCCTCTTCCTCCACCACCTCCACCACTCTCATCCCCGTTGCCGTGGGGATACAGGGGATCATGACTGACAGTTTGCCAAGCCAATTGAATTCACCCACAGCCGCAGAGCTGAAAACTCATAGGCCGGTCTCCGGGAAACTGTAATGTATGTGTGTAATAGTGTGTATTAACACTGACTGTGTGTGTGTGTGTGTGTGTGTGTGTAATAGAGTGATGGATGAAGGATGGAGGAACGACAAACAAAACCTATCATTCACTCCGAGAGTCTCTCCCCCTCCCTCCCTCTCTCTCTCTCTCTCTCTCTCTCTCTCTCTCTCTCTCTCTCTCTCTCTCTCTCTCTCTCTCTCTCACTCTCTCTCTCTCTCTCCCTCTCAGTCTCTACCAGAGAGTCTCTCTCTACATCTCTCTGTCGCCGTGGAGAGGAAAGGAGAGGAGACGCCGGTTCTTGGAGATACTCAAGGAAAAGAGGAGAATAGCTGATGCTGGATGTGAACATGCAGCTGCTGCAGCCATGCCAGGAATACCTGAATATCTGCTGCTGCATGGGACGTGATGGAGCCCACTTCTACTGGTGAGTGTGTGTGTGTGTGTGTGTGTGGTTGTGTGTGTGTGTGTTGGGAGGACTGCGGTAGTCCTTGAGCGCTGTGGCGGCTCAGCTTGCGGTTCTGACAGCTGACGGGAATAAGAAAACAGGGTCTGCAGGGGTTTTGTCGCAGGTTGCCGCTCCTCACAGACGCTGGTCCGTAACCTCGAGGGTTGTTTTGTCTTCCGTGAGTTGAGCTGAGAGGAGATTGTGTCGTCGGTGTCAGTGTCACTCCACAGGTTCATCCCCTGAAGTCAGAGAGAGGCAGCAACAGGACCGGAGGGAGCGGGGGGTGGGGGGGTCTTTATCAGCAAAGTCAAAGTGACAGGCAGGAATCATGGATCTCATTGGGAATCACATTAGCGGCTACATGTCCCTCAGGAAACGGAGCCACCCGGATGCTTCCTGAGCGCTAACGAGGTGAGAGTGTGGGGGTTTGGTTGGAGCCGGCGAGGACGGACAGGCGGCGTATGCTGCTGCGTGATGAGGCGACATGAGTCAGGACGGGTGCAGCAGGAGTTTAGATGCGACGGTCACAGGATGCGCTGCAGGGCGGTCTGTTCTACCAGGAGGAAAGACACCACTGGCTGCCTAATTTACCAGAACCTCCATCTCTCTCCTCCCTCCTGTTTCTATTAAAGAGCCTGAAATAACAGCAGAGAACTAAAGCCATCTTTGAGTGCGCATTTTCAAATTCCCACTGTGGTCCAAAGCCTCTAAACGCTCCGTTTCTGCTTTTTTTCTTCTTCTTCTTTCTTTGTTTCCTTCTTTTGACAAATGTACTTATTGTAAGTCGCTTTGGACAAAAGCGTCTGCTAAATGACCTAAATGTAAATGTAAATGTTTTAACGTCAACATGCGGCAGCATCACAATCTGAAGACCTCCGCATGCCTCCCACAGTCATACGTCAGTGTTCATCCTCAATTTTCATCACATGATTTCTCCAAGGGCTTTTCTCCGATTAGGCTGCACAAGCAAAAACAACGACAGACATTTTGTATTAAATTGACAGCAGCAGGAGGATTACTCCCGACTTGACTTGTGCTAATTAAAGAAAGCCAGTAGGCCATTTCCATGCCCCCGTATAGACAGACACTAACACAGTAAAGACAGCCACAGCCAGGCTCAACTTGCAGCCCAGCTGGAGTGACTACATCTTGTGTCCAGTCATGTCTTTTGTTCTCTTCCTGCTGGGATGAAGTCTTTCTCTTTCCCCCATGCAAAGAGGTCTGACTTCAACATCACACAGAATGTTGAGCAGAGAAGCATCAGGAAGCAGAAGCATAGAGAAGTCCTTCGTCCAACCAGAGGGACAACAGCCTGATCTCATGGGAAGGCTAATCAAGGCTATATAACAACATAAGCAAACATATATGTCACAAATCAATTTCTTTTGTTATATCAAACGTTGTCTTCCTGTAGAACAAGAAATTACATGTAACTGGTTGGTACCATCTTGTATTTCAACCGATGATATATTATAACATCCATCCATCAAACAAAAACTCTCAGTGATACCAACACCACAGACCACCGTAGCTCCATATGCCGCTACTATCTAAGCCCGCCCACTTTCTAACGGTCCACTCAGATGTGGAGGATTTGATTTAAATCCCTCGTGTAAGTGTACACTGATCAAATCTTCAGTTCGACCGGGGAATACTCGGACGCTCTGTCTTTGGTTTACTTTAACTTAATAATATATTTGACTTAATAATAAAGTATAGTATAAGTTGTATATAAAGAAGGTAACATGAGGACAGAATGGAACAAACAACACTAACGTTACTTTAAATAACTCAACAAGACTTTGGGACAGGAGGACTGGTCGCCTGTGTGAAAGTCCTGTGTTTGTTAGAAGGACTATTTCTTACTGTTTATTCCTGAGCGCTGCACTTCACGTTTGCATTTGCATTACAGTCATGTGGTTTTTTGGAGTATTCCGATGGTATGTTATACTTCTATAGACTCAAATAACAGAGACAGCTTCTGTAGTTAAACGTCCAAGTTAAAACACAATATCCATGCATCAATTCTTCATAGGGAATCATTTCACTTGTGATATCTACAGCAGTTAAGTCAATTTAACTTTTGCATGCATACATTTGTCATGTGATGGAGTATTAGTACCTTACTTTACTTATCTGAATATTTCACACCACAGATCATTTTTTAAACATTTTAAAATGTTGCATTTATTTAAATATATCTCCATATTGCACTCATTCACCTCTCTTATATTTCATTTAAACACTTTGTGTGTTAAATAAATGTACGTTGTGTAGTTTATCTCAGCTTATTGTAGAAGCGTTCATCTTCTCTCTTGGTGGTGAAATAATTAAACTGTTGGTCTTTTTCATGTATTTGCATATAATTGTATTTTTCAGTGTCAAATGGAAGCCAAACAAATACGCCCACATTCTAAAAACGCAACTAACTAACTAATCGACAGCACATCTGCAACTAATTGATTTTTCATTGGCGATTCATCTGTTTTTCATTATTTTCTCAAGTGATTGATTAGTTGTTTGATCTAAAAATGTTTTAAAATTGTGATAAAGATGGACAATTTTGTCCAAAAATATATTCAGTCTACTGTCAAGAAACTAGAATATATTCACATTTAAGATACTGGGATCGGATAATTTAGACCTTTTGTTTCTTAAAAATCAATCAATTAAAAATCAATCAATTATCAAAATACACTCAACAAAAATATAAACACTTTTGTTTTTGCTCCCATTTTTCATGAGATGGACTTAAAGATCTAAAATTCATTCCAGATACACAATATTACCATTTCTCTCAAACATTGTTCACAAATCTGTCTAAATGTGTGATAGTGAGCACTTCTGCTTTGCTGAGATAATCCATCCCACCTCACAGGTGTGCCACATCAAGATGCTGATCTGACATCATGATTCGTGCACAGGTGTACTTTATACTGCCCACAATAAAAGGCCACTCTGAAATGTGCAGTTTTGTCTCACAGCAAAATGCCACAGATGCCACAAGCATTGAGGGAGCGTGCAATTGGCATGCTGACAGCAGGAATGTCAACCAGATCTGTTGCTCGTGCATTGAATGTTCATTTCTCCACCATAAGCCGTCTCCAAAGGCGTTTCAGAGAATATGGCAGTACATCCAACCGGCCTCACAACCGCAGACCATGTGTAACCACACCAGCCCAGGACCTCCACATCCAGCAGGTTGACCTCCATGATCGTCTGAGACCAGCCACTCAGACAACTGCTGAAACAATTGGTTTGCATAACCAAACAATTTCTGCACAAACTGTCAGAAACCGTCTCAGGGAAGCTCAACTGCATGCTCGTCGTCCTCATCGGGGTCTTGACCTGACTCCAGCTCGTCGCCGTAACAGACTTGAGTGGGCAAATGCTCACATTCGATGGCGTCTGGCACGTTGGAGAGGTGTTCTCTTCACGGATGAATCTCGGTTTACATTGTTCAGGGCAGATGGCAGACAGCGTGTGTGGCTTTGCTGATGTCTATGTTGTGGATCGAGTGGCCCATGGTGGTGGTGGGGTTATGGTATGGGCAGGCATCTGTTATGGACGAAGAACACAGGTGCATTTTATTGATGGCATTTTGAATGCACAGAGATACCGTGATGAGATCCTGAGGCCCATTGTTGTGCCATACATCCATGAACATCACCTCATGTTTCAGCAAGATAATGCACGGCCCCATGTTGCAAGGATCTGTACACAATTCTTGGAAGCTGAAAATGTCCCAGTTCTTGCATGGCCAGCATACTCACCGGACATGTCACCCATTGAGCATGTTTGGGATGTGCTTGACCGGCGTATACGACAGCGTGTACCAGTTCCCACTAATATCCAGCAACTTCGCACAGCCATTGAAGAGGAGTGGACCAACATTCCACAGGCCACAATTGACAATCTGATAAACTCTATGCGAAGAAGATGTGTTGCACTGCATGAGGCAAATGGTGGTCACACCAGATACTGACTGGTTCTGAGTCCCCAGACCCCCAATAAAGCAAAAAAACTGCACGTTTCAGGGTGGCCTTTTATTGTGGACAGTCTAAGGCACACCTGTGCACTAATCATGATGTCAGATCAGCATCTTGATGTGGCACACCTGTGAGGTGGGATGGATTATCTCAGCAAAGCAGAAGTGCTCACTATCACACATTTAGACTGATTTGTGAACAATGTTTGAGAGAAATGGTAATATTGTGTATCTGGAATGAATTTTAGATCTTTAAGTCCATCTCATGAAAAATGGGAGCAACAACAAAAGTGTTGCGTTTATATTTTTGTTGAGTGTAGTTGGTGATTCACTTAATAGTTGCCAGTAATCAATTCATCATTGCATCTCTGATATTAAAGTCACGTTTGTATCCTAAAGCTTTGACTTTTACATCATGGGCGTGAATTTGGCCTGACCTTCTGAACTTGACTGTAAACAGGAAGATTTGCAGGAGGTTGCACGTTTGAGATTCATGATTCATGAATATTTCCTCCGTTATATTTGATGGATGCTTGAGGGAGAATTTCTTGGAAAACAAACACAGTCTGTAATAAATGTTGATGGAAGCTCGTTTGTCCCATAAATTATGATGTATATGCTTGATGCCATCTCATTGTGGAAGCAATCACAAATGGATTTAGACCTCCTGAACGACACACACACACAGAAGGCTGCATCACGTGAGCATTGGAGCCGAATAACACCAAGTGCTTTTGGTGTGCAGACATCAATATGACCAACGTATTAATCCACTCGCAACAGTTTAAAAGCTCTTTCTATAGCTCTTAGAAATAGCTCTTTCTAAGCTATATTCTGGCACTTTTAATTTGAAATCCTGGAAGTTGAATTCAGCGCCAGTCTTTTTCTATTTGCTGGAGATATTTCGGAGGACATGCCCCAAGCAGCGAGTGACACCATAATGTGCGACGTTGCTTCCGACAGACATGATCTCCTCAATCTTAAATCAATAATCAACAAGACAACGGCGGCTTCCCCTCTGCTTTAGGAAGGAATACACTGGATTTGACTACAAAATAACAAACCAGTGAGACCCAACTCACAGCAGACCTTAATTATAAACCATAATGAAATAACACTTCAGTGTTCTGTATGCCTTACTGAAATGCTTTAAAAGCAATGAGACATGCACTCAGGCAGAGTTAACATCTCATTTGTCTCAATTGTCAGAGCAATACCAACCATCAGGCTCCTCCGTGTGGCTCAAAGGTGAACTGCAGACAGAAACGTTAAATGAACGACTACAGACAGACATTCTGTTCATGTATAAAATAAAATCCGTCGTTGGGAATTACTGGTTTAGGACAGTGAAAACTCAAGCTGACAGAATTTTCTCTATTTTTTTAAAAGTTATTTTGGGGTCTTTTGCCTTTAGTCAGATAGGACAGCTTCAGACTGAGAGGAGGATGACGTGCAGAAATGGCCGCCAGTTGGATTCAAACCTGGAAGTCAAACCATGACGTTTTCTACAAAACCTAACTGTAGTTTGGTTTGGTTTTGGTTTGGTTTTGTTTGTTAACCACGTTTCAAACTCTTTCAAACAGAGACCGTTCCGTCTGTTTCCCTGGAAATTGAAAACTGAGAGCAGCTTAGTTGTATGGGAACGTCATTTAGTAGACAGGGTTCCATATGTTCCATACTGAAGTCCTGCTTTCAGCATGACAAAATACGTAATTTTTAGTAGAGCAGGACTGATATACGGAGCAGGACGCTGATATGGTGTTATTGGGGTATTAATTATGCCAATTAAACATTCTCACAAATGTTGTTCCCACACCGGTGCCATGAATCATGTTTACTCTGATATCGGCAGGTTGCAGCGTTTGATGAGTGTGACCTGGCTCACTCAGCACAGAGAGTTCAGAATGTGAAAATGTTCCTGCATGAGGTCCATTGTTGGTTTGGCTCTTTTCATGACAAAAGGAAAAATATAAATAACACCAGCCTCATCCTTTCAAGTCAAATCATGAGATGTCCCGGTATGGATGCCACCGGTTTATTTTTTAAGGACCCTCTGGTCCTGATAGCCAGCAGCCTGAATAAAGCGACACTTGAACGCCACCTGAAAATGAAACGCAGCACCATCAGCTTTGTATCCGGCGAGATGTCAGAGTGGATATAAAAACCCATCTGCTGCAGCCTCCTCCACACTGAACACACAGGTGACTGCAGCGCTACACAAGGACCTTCACAACGCAGCAAACAGAGGTCACGATGTTACACTGTGTGTGTGTGTACTGTACAAGTGTGTATGTTTGAGGGTAATTAACAGTAGACGGGCTGCTGATTAAAGGGAGAAGTGTGACTCGTGGGAGGGGAGGCTAAGTGCAAATCCTGATGCTGACGATGCTAACAAGGAGCGTGTGTGGCGGGAGGAGGGGAAGGTTTAATGGTAAATCAATGGGGGGGAGGGAGGGAGGAGAGAGGGAGACGGAGGGATGTAGTGCAGAAACGCTGATGTTATCTCCGTGTTTTGGTGATATCGTCCTTTCAGTTTCGTGCCAATAACATCCAGTGGAATCAATTAAAGAGGAGACAGAAGGAGGGAACACACTGTTCTGTTCTCTGCAAACTGGAGCGGCTGGTCAAGATTCCCATCAATAGACGGATTGAAAATAATAACCATGTTGAACTCAAGGTTGAGTCTCTCAAAACAAATTAACTATTAAATTGTAGTTTCAATTTGAACTATTTCCTCATAATATTGATGAAACATGTATGTAGAAACATTACACAACATATTAGCTGTTGCACATTCGTTCTATATTAATGTCATTTCTAGGACGGACACTTCATTTTTGCGATGCTCCCTTTTATTGTAAATTACATTGTAATTTCAAACTCAAACCTTGTCGGATGAATTCTAAACTACGAGATGAAGTATAAAAATTTGTTCTTCCATCAGGTCTTTAAATGTCTCCAAGAGGTTTTTCAAATGAGCAGCAGATCGTTTCTCCTCTTCATCAATATAACAGGCGTTAACCTGTTTATACACATCTAAAGAGTGAACGCGCTCAAATCAAACAGCATCTCCACTGGTCCATGTTCACCATGCTTTCATGCAGAAGGATGTGGTTGTGAGAAGCAGCTGCTTTCAGAGCGTCCATGTCACTCGCCTCTTAATTGGGTCTCACACTGAGCGCTTTACTGGAGCTCTCCACAGGAGCAGGTGGAGGAAATCACCTCCTCCACTCATGACTTTATTCTCTCTTTAGTTTGGAACATTTCTTTTCACTAAGCACTTCCTCTTTCTGCAAAGCAGTGTTGGGATCTACTTGTTCTGCCAGATTGGCAGCTACAAATGTTGGCAGACCCAATAGGCGAGAGTTTGTATCATGTGGAGTTTATTTCCCAGATAAAATGTAATGTATGGAGGACAAAAGGTGACTAATGTCAAATGAAATAAATATATGACTGAACAAGTGCAGAAATAACATTGAGTTTCAGAACATCAACCCTGATCCGGATCCTCAACATTTTTGGATATTGCATTAAATTCAAGGCCTTTCACACAAAATCATAAAAAATGCTCACCTTGTTATATATCATGGGCTTTTATGTGAGGTATGAATGGAACGAGTGGGTCTGGTCTGCCTGAGATTGAAAGGAGTACTCCAGTTTGCCCTCTTGGTTTGGACTACGGAGCCTATGCGTTGATGTTTTTAATTAATAAAAGGGCAACTCAACTTGTTCTGCACCACATGATTGATTTATGCTGTTATCAAAGATGCGAAAGCTCAGAAAACTGAATTGTCACATCATGTTCTGAAGGAACGTATTTTCAGTTTCAAATGTGCAAATAAATCTCAGAACAAATGGCCCTATGTAAAATATGTATTTTTCTTATCAACTGCTGCTCTACCAAGATTAATACAATTTCAATATGTCATAGTCAGAGGCTTAGTGCTCATGCTACTTCCAGCCTTGTTTATGTCTGACATGAATCATAAATCACAGGACCACATGAGGTGTTTGTCAGGTAAAAGCAGGTGGTTTTTGGCCCCTGTGGGGGCAATCTCACACTGATGGCAGGAACTCATTTGGGTGCTAAACTTGGTGCAAATGTTCTTCTCTGTGATAAAACGGATGGAAATCTGGTCGGGAGCAGCTTTGAGAGCGCTTTAGAAATAAATTGGATTGAAGTTGAGATCTGCTGAATGTCCTTTAGAGCTAAAAGCAAGGATTTATTAAGATTATTTTTTTTAATTCTTCCTCAAAAGGAACAAATGCAGTTTCTTCTTTCCCACAGAAGAGGTCAGAGACAGTGTGTTGCTGGTACTTAAATTGATGGAGGGGTTGAAGGTCAGCGGCCTGCTGTCTGGGGTCAAACTGAGGTTTAACTACAATAGAGGGAAAACTACAGCAGCTAATAATCATTAAAGATTATCTGATGGTAATTAGAGTCTGTCTGCAGGGAGCAAAGTTATTAAGAAGCAATCTTTACGGAAGGAACGATCCAATACTTCCCAACTTCCCAGTTTGAAGCACGTTCAGCATTAAAGTCCCTCAGGTATTTATTGGATTTATAAGCACGCTTGTTGCTGATTGTTTTCGGGTCTTTACCGAATGTCTGTATTCAAAGCTTCGGTTGAGAATTCTGCCATCGTATTTTATGACCCTAAAGAAATGGAAGGGGATGACAACTCTGGTTTCTGGTTGCAGAAAGAAGTCTGATTGCATGGAAGTCTATGAGAAAAATGACCCTACTTCTCATTTAATGTATTACCAGTAAACATTGTAAACATGAGTTTATGATCTCAACTGCAATTTTCAAGTCTTAAATGTTAAAAGGAGTGTGGTTTTCATTTAGTATAATATGGTCCATTTAGACTCAAATAGACGATAAAGCAGGGTATGCTTTAGGGCGGGGCTACCTTGAGATTGACAGCCCACTACTGCAGCCCTTCTATTCCTACCACGCTACCAATACAGCTAGCTACAAAGATGACTTTGAATTGAACTTCACACCAGGAGTCAGATCCAGTAATGGTGACGATCCGCTGCTTGTTGTCACGGTTCTGCCAGGACAGTGGGAGGGATTTTCGTGTTCTGTGTTGTGTGTTTTCCCTTGTCTGTCTTTCCCCCCCTCTTCCCTCTCACTCTCCAGCCACTCTGGGGGGTGTGGCCGGTGGGCGTGCCGGCAGCAGAGGACCAAGCAGGCACACCTGATGCCAATCATCAAGATCACCAGCAGACTATTTAAACCTGGCTTCCTCGTCACTCCGGCGCCAGATTATTTCGTCCCTACGGTGATGTGTGAAGCGCTGATCTTCGTCTCCGCAAACAGTGTTTTCTCCTGCCTAGTCGTAATCTCTCCTAACGCCTTTTTGTGACTTCGCTCTCCAGAAGGACTCCAGCGTTCTTCCGCTGGACTCATCCCTGCCTTCCAGTCCACCTGCTTGCTCGACATCTCAGCAGTCCTCTGCTAACCAGCGCGAAAGGACACGTCACCCGCACCAGCCTGCTGCACCATTAATTTCTGGTTACAATAAATATCTTAAACCTGCCTTCTGCGTCTGGTCTCTCAGTCCGGGTCCAATAGACAAAAACCTAACAGAATAATCTGGCCAAATGGACCCGGCTGAGACCGAGCACCTCCGCCACGCCTTGTCGGCTCAAGGAGTCATGGTGGGTCACCATGAGCAGGCGCTCCACGAGGTCATTGAGGCGCTTCGAGGACTCACCGCCCACATCACCCAGCTGGGCACCCGCCTGGACCAAGTCTGCAACCCGCTGACAAACACCACCACTGGACCTAACCCACCACCGGCAAATCCATCACCACCGCCCGCGGCTCCAGGAAATAGCTCTCCCTCTTCCCGTGAGCCGTTCATCCCCATCCCAGCTAGATATTCGGGTGAGTTAGGCCAGTGCAGTAGATTCCTCCACCAGTGCTCACTAGTTTTTGACCAACAACCTAGTACTTATTCCTGCGATTGTGCTAAGATTGCTTTTGTTCTCAGTCTGTTAGAGGGTAGAGCGTCCCAGTGGGCGGTAGCCACCTCCAAGTCCCAGGCCCCTTTCCGTAGTTCTTTTTTTCTGTTTTCTGCAGAACTTGTTAAGATCTTTGATCAACCTGTTCAGGGCAGGGAGACGGCTAGCCAACTTTTAGCTTTGAGTCAGAGGTCTATTTCAGTCGCTTATTATGCCATCGATTTTAGGATCTTGGCCGCGGAGACAGGGTGGGACGAAGCCGCACTTCAGGGGGTGTTTTTAAGGGGGTTAGCGGATAACATCCAGGACGAGCTAGCCGCCCGTGATGAAACTTCCTCCCTGGAGGAGCTAATCTCCCTAGCCATTAGGCTGGATAACTGGCTTAGGGAGAGACGTAGGGAGAGGTCCCTTAGGTCCCTTCCTGTTTACCATCAGCTCCAAAGACCCTCCGCAACACTAACCCATGTCTCGGCCAGTGGCCTCCAGTCGGCGGTCCGGTCGACACCTGCCAGTGGCCTCCAGTCCGGTCGACACTCTCCAGTGGCCTCAAGTCGGCGGCCCCCCCCGCTGGGGCGCCTTTATGCCAGGGCTCAGCCACAGCCGAGCATGCAGTCCAGGCCTCAGCCACAGCCGAGCATGCAGTCCAGGCCTCAGCCACAGCCGAGCATGCAGTCCATGCCTCAGCCACAGCCGAGCATGCAGTCCAGGCCTCAGCTCCAGCCGAGCAACCAGCCCACGCCACAGCTCCAGCCGAGCAACCAGCCCACGCCACAGCTCCAGCCGAGCAACCAGCCCCCTCCACCCCCCCGGCTTCTGGACGACCACCCCATCTACACCGTCCGCCGCCTTTTTGGATGTTCGTCGCCGGGGCCGGGGGTTCCAATATCTGGTGGACTGGGAGGGTTATGGTCCGGAGGCGCGCTCCTGGATTTCCCGCTCCCTCATAGAAGACAAGACCCTGCTCTCTGACTTTTACCGGCAGTTCCCGGGGAAGCCTGGCAGGGTGCCAGGAGGCACCCGTTAGGGGAGGGGTACTGTCACGGTTCTGCCAGGACAGTGGGAGGGATTTTCGTGTTCTGTGTTGTGTGTTTTCCCTCGTCTGTCTTTCCCCCCCCTCTTCCCTCTCACTCTCCAGCCACTCTGGGGGGTGTGGCCGGTGGGCGTGCCGGCAGCAGAGGACCAAGCGGGCACACCTGATGCCAATCATCAAGATCACCAGCAGACTATTTAAACCTGGCTTCCTTGTCACTCCGGCGCCAGATTATTTCATCCCTACGGTGATGTGTGAAGCGCTGATCTTCGTCTCCGCAAACAGTGTTTTCTCCTGCCTAGTCGTAATCTCTACTAACGCCTTTTTGTGACTTCGCTCTCCAGAAGGACTCCAGCGTTCTTCCGCTGGACTCATCCCTGCCTTCCAGTCCACCTGCTTGCTCGTCATCTCAGCAGTCCTCTGCTAACCAGCGCGAATGGACACGTCACCCGCACCAGCCTGCTGCGCCATTGATTTCTGGTTACAATAAACATCTTAAACCTGCCTTCTGCCTCTGGTCTCTCAGTCCGGGTCCAATAGACAAAAACCTAACACTTGTATTGATAAGATCCACCCGTCGCTCCTCCACAGTCCAAATATGGTCACTTCTGTTCAATGGTTGCAAACATTCAAAGAATTCCAAGATGGCGATGGCCAAAAATGCCGGATCTGAGGCTTCAAATCCAAAGGGTGACATCACGATGACTATGTCCACTTTTTATATACAGTCTAAGGATTTACTCTGCCTGATAAAATAGTTTGACTGGGGAGAGAACATTGATACCATCTTCATGTTAACTAAATAAACGGCTACAGCCAGCAGCTGGTTAGCTTAGCTTGTCCAGAGGTAACTAACTTGCCAACCCTCATCTACAGCTCACTGATTAACACGTTACATCTCCAGTGTTGAGTGTCATTTTTATTTTTCAGTTTTTTAAAGGGGTGCTGCGTGCCAGATTAGCTCATTGCCAGGAAGTAATAGAACTAGTCTAGCACATTAGCTTCTGTAACTGATTGGTTCACACTTCTAAACCCGTTTGAATTAATGAATTAATGGCTGAGTTTTCACCAAGCAGTTCCAGGTCACCTTAGTCCCGGGGCTGCTTTCAAAGGAAGTACAATCTTCTAAATCTAAACTAATCTCACTTCAGTAGGTCTGCTTGGGTTTATCTCAATGCTCATTTCCTGCTGCATAGTATTTACTGATGCACGCTGGATGTAATGAATGAAATGCAGAGGAGGAAAATGACAGTGAGAGCGCCCGTCTTCACAGTAAATCATCTGTTGACTGCTTGATGGTTATGTGTTTTGTGCTTTAGAATGTAACCGTAAAACAGACAATATATAAATATCTGTCTCTCTCATTGACAACACCGCCGTCCTCTCAGCTCGCTCGTACAATCTACCTCTCGCTTATTCTTTCGATTTTTTAAAGCCGACAGCAAGACTAACTTTACTTTTAATGTTATCAAACAGAGAGAAATGCCCTCCTCTCACCCTAAAATGGTTCTGACTCGATACGAGAGTACTTGTTTTATGACTGAGCAGCCCAGTCTCACGGCAGGTCGTGAAATACTAAAGAAAATGGCTTTGTGTTCAGGGACACAAATTGTCCATTTAGTTAATTAGGATTGTTTCCCAGACACACAGAATAAAAGCATCCACACGACAATGTCCAGAGCTAGCTGCAGCGTATTGTCGTCACGACTAAAAAAAGACGATGAACACAAGTTCATGTACTTTCAGGAAGTCCGACAACGCGGTCCCCGGCCCCGTTGAAATACAATGAGTCCCCTGAAAGGGACCTTTAACAATGTGTCCTTTCCAGAACTGTTTCCGGAAAAGATTTATTGTGACATAAAGAGTTGAATCATCTCCAGAGGTTGGACAGTGTTCTTCATTTGTGACCCATCAGTTAAAATAAAAGCAAGAACATGAATCTGATGGTTTGAGCTGCCGTGACAGCGGCGGGCGGCGTGTAGCTGTGAGCGTTGAATAAAACATGGTGGAATGGGACCACTTTATGAGATGTCTGCCACATTAAGACGGCAGCGCCCTTAGAGCTCAGGCCCTCTCTTTCTCTCTCTCTCTGCCGTATAAGAAGTATAAATATTTTACATTTGGGCTGCTTTAATCCATCCACTACTCAGCACTTAGAAAAGTGCTCAGGCTGGCAGACCTGCTGGGTTCAACCGAGCTGCTCTCTGGTCTGCATGTGGGTCGTATAATGCATAAATATCACATTATCACAATGGGAGATGCTTTCTCTCTGTGCTGGAGCGTTCCTCTCAGAGTGAGAGGCCAAAAAGATAATCCCACGGCCGGATCAGGCTGACCGGTCTTCATTAGGCCAGGAGATAAATTCAGAGAGGACGTAGTATATATTCTATAGTGAGGAAGACTACTGATGGTGAGGGGGTGGGGAGGTGGATGGGTCCAACCACCAGACTGGTGTTGACACCACTTGTCCCAATGTGTTGTTCGTAAGTGACAAGTTTGTGATGGTTTTCCGAAACGGAAGCGTTTTCTTGCCTGAACCTAACTGTACGTGGTTATTTGAAATCCAACCATGATCTAACGTTCATTATGTAGTGTAGCTGGCTGGCAGGAAATTAAACTATACTACCAGTAGAAATCAATTAGTTTGAAGGTGTAAGCAACACAACAAAAGAATCGGATCAGTACTCACATCAGCCAATGCAATTCAGGTATGGGAAATTGGTATCGGGAAGAAAAAAAAATGGTATCAGAACATCTCTACTTGAAGTCCACGCTAACAGAAGTTAAAACAAACAGGATTGAATGTCTTTTAACTGCCGCCTCCAGGACATGTTGCTCCTCCTGCATCCGAATCACTGCTGCCAATTATCTTACACTTGTCACTGTGGCCTGCAAGGAGAGGCTGTTATCCTAAAATCTATACAAATCTGGATCTCAGCTGGCTCTACAGTAAAAAAACAAAAACAACAATTCAAACCTGGAGAGCTGGGCCAAGATTCACCACATTTTACCACCATATACCCATAACTGTATAATTATAACAGCATGAAAGTCAACCGTTTCACGGTTTGCGTGAGTGTGTGTGTGTGAGAGAAGGGCAGATGAGGAACGTCGCTGCAGACTCTTTGTGTTTAGTCATAAGAGGGAAGTGAGTGCGCGAGCATCATGGAAATAACAACAGGAGAAATTAAATTAGTGCAGAGCAGCGTCTCCTGAGAGCACGCTTCCCAACCAAAAGAGAAAACATCCTCCATTAAACACTCCATTTAACATTCAAACCATGCTTGCTTCATTAGCATAGAAGTTGTTTTTGTTGCTGCCTAAATACTGTACATTAATGTGTTGTTTCATCTCTGCGGAGAAGCAATTACATAACACCAGAACGTTAGATGTACAGCGGCTTCCTCCTCTCTCCGGGTGATGGACGCAGATGCCTGCGAGGCTTTTAATGAGTTGCATAAGAGCAAAAACAAAAGAGGGGCAGAGGAGCGACGGCGAATGGGAGTGAGCCATGTGAGGACGAGGACATGCGAATGTGAAGGGAAGAGGAAACAAACGATCCAATGTCTCCTAATTATATATCGGCTGAACGAAGAGTCCTGTGCTGTAACGGCAGATTAGTTTGTTCCAACGTTCTTGTCACATAGCAGCTTGGATGTAACGGCTTGTGGTGCTTCACACAGATGGCTGCAGAGAGAGAGGGAGGGAGGGGGAGACGGAGAGAGAGAGAGACAGAGACACGTCTCCAAGAACGTTTTTGAGAAATCTTGAAATGTTGGAAAAAAGAAATGTCAAACAGGTGCGTGTCCATTAACTGGAAAAATAAGCCGATTTTCACCAGAAGATGGCGCTGTAGAGATAAAATGTCGAGCTCCTTCCTGCCCCCATGGGAAGAAAAATATGTAAGGCAGTCAATGGCAAGAGGGAAATAACGATTTTCAGTATTTCTTCCAGAAAAGTCCAGAATGTCTAAGTTTGTTGTATCATTTCGTTATGAGTGAAACCGCTCATTGAACCACATCTCACACAACGTATGTCACTAACACTGCCGTTAGCTTGGCTTGCCTGCTAGCTAGCTAACTTAGCTACGTTCCAATTGTCCTTTCATGTCAGCTAGTACTGGCCATGTTTCATGCTGTCCAGAGACATAGACAATATGAATATATATCTGGGAACAGCTGATCAGTCACTTCATTGTTCACTACATGAGATTTTATTCAGTAAAGGTGTTTCTATTTCCCATTTAGTGCATCAACTCTTTGTTGACAAAGACAAAAACCACCTCAAGAAAGCATTAAAATGTTTTTTTGTTGGAATTGTAGAAGTTTTCTTGAATTTTGCTGTTTCCATACAGCTTTTCTAACCTGATACTCCTAAATGAGCATAACATAGGTTTATGAAAGCACCACTACAGAGACAGAGGTAGTGGAATTATTGTCAACGTGAGGAAAAGTCAACAAGTGTTGTATTCAATGCTACATTAAAGTAAGAGGTTAAAACACACTTATGTGAGTACCTGCTAACAAGTCTCCCAAACTAAATGAAAGTATATGCATTGTGATCTGCTACCTCTATCATCAACATGTCTGTCAGAGCCTTTCAAAGCTGTTGTTCATGAATGACCCTCTGGTAAGGGTTAGCTGGGGGTCAGGGACAAACACTTGTTTGGTTTCGGGAATGATTGCGGTCCTGGCTGTTTTTTTTGTCAGGTTTTTGCCACACTGTAAAAACATCTGGCTCTTTTTTGCTTTGCTCCTTGTAGACAACAGTTATAACTTGAATGATTATACAATGTCCTTGCCAGCAAAAATAAACTGGTGGTTTACTTTCAGGGTCTATGAATCAATGACCAAAATCTATTTAACATGGGTTTACTTTGTCTTAACTTAAAAAGCATAGTGTTTTTTCCAATGTGTTTTTACTACTTTATATAAATCAGTAAATACATACAAATATATAAGTTTAACGCTTAAATAAATGAGTAAATACATGAATAAGGACTCCACCAGTTCTTCCACTGTTATGTGAAGCACCATTTTCACAAAAGTGTTGACATCCTCTGCACCATAGGGCTCCATTATTAATACATCAATGAGCCTCACTTTTACACCGGGTGACATGTTCACCATGAACTCAGTAACTGTAGTTAAAGTGCCAAATGAGGGGAATTGTTGACAAAATTCCAAAAAGTAAATATATAATACAGTACAATGCACCCCAAGTAAAATCACTTTACTTTGAGATAGAGGGGAATGAAGTGAGAGAGGATCTCCTTCAGTTTTGCAAACCTGTACACACAGTCGGCCCATAAACAAGCTAATATATGCGTGAAGTGTCATAGCTTGTCCTCATCAGCGGCCGGCCGCTCCGCATTTTACCGACAGCTTCATCTACTGTCATACGCTCAGTCGTGGCTTCTGCACTCAAGGTCGAGAATTAATCAAAACATCAATATGTGCAGTCAACATAGCAAAACCCGCTGTAGACCTGTCACCTGTACCAACAACATTGATTCAGCGCCTGAATTATGCGAAAAAAGATGTGTGTGTGTGTGTGTGTGTGTGTGTGTGTATATGTGCGCTCTGGCAAACTGTCGGCTTTGTGTGGGTGATTTTAAAGTTTGCACAGGTGCATTGTTCACACCAGAAGAGAGATTGAGGGGGTGGGGGGTGTGAAGCTCTGTTAATTAAAACACCGGGGGAAAAAATGGGGACTTGCAATGTCGTGCCTCTTGAATCAACATCATCTCAGAGCTCCATCTTTTCTAGGACACGCTCATGATACTGCTTTCACTTGAACAGCCATGAAAATTACCCATTCTTGCGCCCTTCAGCCACACAAAGAGACTCACAAGTACCGCTTTTTGGTTTCAAACCTGTCAAATAATATACATAGGGTTAAGTTAATCGTAACTTACGATTGCGATGGTGCAAGGAAGGCAATGAAATCAAATGAGGCTGAAAAGGCTTAATAAGTCTCAATTTTAGAAAATGTCAATATGCCTTCATAGCTCATCGACGTGGTGTTATATTGGCCTTTTTTCTCTCCTGTCTCCCCAGATGGAAACTGACACCGGTGACAGCGACGGAGGATAATAATGATGGAAGGCAGAGTGATTCGTCCCCAGCCGGAGACACAGCATTCCTCAACCGCCGCTCTGCTGCGCAACGCCGCTCCCTGAAGGATACACTGACCTTGACATATCACAGCCTGCATGACAACCTGGCATCGACTGAACTGAAAGGTTGCCTCCTCTTTGCCAAGAGCTGGAATACAACGGGGCAGAAGCTTCAGGGGACTAGGCGTCAGCAGAAATCCACTCTTGTCTTGCTGCAGTAACAAATGAGCTTTTATTTGTGAAGTTAACAGTGCTAACAGCTGACTCCATAAGGGCCAATTACTCACTGAAGGGAATACGGGGCCAAGATGAAGGAGAAAGTGGTTGTGGCTTGTTTGCTGGCTGAGCTGTCTCTGGCTGCTTTTGTTCTGGCCTCAGAGGGGGCCGCTCATTGCCCTGCTTTGTGTCGATGTGAGATACGACCCTGGTTCTCACCCAGCTCCATGTACAGCGAGGCTGCCACTGTGGACTGTAATGACTTGGGCCTCTCGGCGCTACCAGAGAGACTCCCCTCGGAAACACAGGTACTGCTGCTGCAGACAAACAACATCATTTATGTTGAGAAAAGTTTGGATTACTTGGCCAACATCACTGAAATCGACATGTCTCAGAATAACATTTCCTCTGTGAGCGATGTTTGTCTGGGGTCTCTCCCTCGGCTGCTGTCACTCCACATGGAGGAGAACTGGATTCAGGAGTTGGCTGACAGCTGCCTCGTTTCCTTGTCCAACCTCCAGGAGTTCTACATCAACCACAACCTGATTTCCTCCATTGACCCTGGAGCTTTCAAGGGCCTGAGCAGGCTGCTGAGGTTGCATCTCAATTCCAATCGACTGACAAGCATCAACAGCCAGTGGTTCCAGCATCTCCCCAACCTGGAGATATTGATGCTGGGAGAAAACCCCATTATTGAGCTGACAAACATGAACTTTAAACCCCTGGTGAACCTCCGAAGCCTAGTGCTTGCCAAAATGAATTTGACTGAAATGCCAGACAATGCTTTTGTTGGCCTTGAGAATTTGGAGAGCATCTCATTTTTTGACAACTTGCTCAATCGTGTTCCCCGAGCGCCATTGACGAGAGTCCAGAACTTAAAGTTTCTGGATTTGAATAAGAACCCCATTGAGAGGATCCAGAGAGGTGACTTCATGGACATGATGCATCTTAAGGAGCTTGGCATAAACAGCATGCCCGAGCTTGTATCCATCGACGGTTTTGCCCTGAACAACCTGCCAGAACTCACAAAAATTGAAGCCACCAACAACCCCAGATTGTCCTACATCAACCCCAGGGCCTTCCACAAACTCCCCAGGTTGGAGACTCTGATGCTGAACAGCAACGCTCTGAGTGCGCTCCACCGCAGCACCGTGGAGTCCCTGCCCAACCTGCGGGAGGTCAGCCTGCACAGCAATCCCATCCGCTGCGACTGCGTCATCCGCTGGGTCAACATGAACAGGACTGCGGTCAGGTTCATGGAGCCTGACTCACTGTTCTGCGTGGAGCCTCCGGAGTACCAAGGCCAGCATGTCCGACAGGTGCATTTCAGGGAGATGACAGAGATCTGTCTTCCCCTGATCTCACCTTCGAGCCTCCCAGATCGGGTCGACGTCAGTCAAGGGCGGTCTGTCTCGCTGCACTGCCGGGCGTTCGGAGAACCGGAACCTGAGATCTTCTGGGTGACGCCATCGGGTGACAGAATCCTACCTGGGAGCGTTTCTGACAAGTACTACATGCACCACGAGGGAACCTTTGACCTCTATGATGCCACAGAGCAGGAAGCGGGCTCATACACCTGCATCGCCCACAATATTGTCGGTGCAGACCTCAAGTCTGTGACGGTTGCTGTGGACGGATACACTGACCAGCATTTGAATCAACCTCTACATGTATACGTCACATCTGTTCAGTCTCATTCTTTTAGGGTCTCCTGGGAGAGCACAGGGAGCTTGATATCGCAAATACATTGGTCGATTTTTGCAAAGGGCAGCAGCCTCTTGATGCCATACACAGCCAGGCTTCCTGCTGATGTCAGAGAGTACCAAATCAAACAGCTGAAGCCTTCCACCTGCTACCAGGTTTGCGTTGAGGTCACGTCGGCTCAGCCTGGAAACAGTAGGGACTGTGTCAATGTGACCACAAAGGATGCAGAAACTCTGAGGAGGGAAACTAAGAACTGGGACGGTCTGGTGATGGCTTCCTGCGCCGTGTTTTTTATTGTGGTTGCCATGGCCTGCTCCGTCATCTATACGTCTCTGTATAGCCAAGTGTTTTACAGGAAACTGATAGCAGACCCGGCTGAGACGCTGCTGATTCCCAGCACTCATTCCTCCTCATCTTCTTCTTTCCTGGAATTTGGTGTGTCTGGGATCAAGGTGAAGGCCACTGTTATAGACTTACCGGACGACTACATCTGAGAAATGTCCTTGTCGGTAAAAGCACTTTGGTATTACCGAAGATGAAGAGTGATGGAGACTGGACAGTGTAATTTACGTGCCATGTTTTAAAGACTTTTGATGGGACATTTTGCACCGGGTGGCATCGCAGGAACATTTACAGAAGGGGCTAAAAGCAGAGATTATTTTGTATTTCAAACTTGTGTCATTATAACGAGCTTAATCAGGAAGATATCTTGACTATAATCTCCATGGCTACTGGTCGTTCACGCAGTGCAACCAGAGTAAAGCACAGCACAGTCTGTCTTAAATACGTTGTTGAGACTGCTTTGATGTCTGCAAAAAAGAGCATTTTCTTTGCTGTGTTACATTAAACAGTGCCAAGCGAAGATAGTTTATAATGGGCAGATGGAAAAAAAATATTGTTAGTTTAGTGTACAATTAAAACCAACTATAATGGAAACAATTTTATGAACAAATACATTTTTCATTAAACCTGTGTGGTGTCTGACTACTACAATCTTTTCTGGTTACATTTGGATGCTCCCTACAACAACAGCATGTCTTTTAAAATATGTCAACAAACTCTTTGAAATGCAAACTGACTAATTTGTATGGATGAGGCTCATGAATGTTGTGCCGCTGTCCGCGCCGTACGGCGGTGGCAGTGTGAGGTCTGCTATAGACAAACACAATTACAGCGGTTGCCCTTCAAGGCACGCGCTCTAACACTGTTAGGGAAATGCAATGCAATCTCAAACTGTTTGTTTATGTGTGTGGTGTGTGTGTGTGTGTGTGTGTGTGTATGTAAAGAGCGAGGACATTGGCAAACCCATTGACTTTGAATTGCATTATATTCTCTTTCATTAAAAATCCAATATGGATTTCCAACACAAACCTCAGCGAGGTGATGAATCGGCGTCAAGCGCAAACTGATGGGAGGCATTTATCAGAGGGGCTCAGTCGTAGATCAACCGAGTTTCAGCACCTTGGACAGGGCTTTTAGAGCGCGGCCGTTTGTCACCGCCACAGGAGCTAAAATATGACCCATTAGAAGCAGGGAGTGAATAGGTCAGCAAGAACACGGCGCCCAAGCCATCCTCCTCCCCGTGTGACCCTGGAGAGGCACCGCCACCACCACAGGAACAGCTCAGCAACTACTGGGCTCGTTTGTTAAGCGCCTCACATCAAACAGCAAGGGGGGGACAAATGGAGGACAAAGTAGTTTCGGTCCCAAACAGGACAGAAAGCGGCTGACACCTCACAGTGCTGATGTTACTGATGTCCTGCGCTGTGCCGTACAAGAGAACCCGACCGGTTCATTAGAGTCTGCTGCTTCAGAGAAGTGTATTCTGGATATTTAGGAGAGCAGTTGCATGAGAAAGGAAGGATTATACAAAACAAGATGACTGGTCGTTTTAGAGGCTTTTCTTTTCCTTCCTCACCTGTGCTGCTGGGTTCAACTCTGGTTCTTCCCAGCTGAGCAAATCATATGTCAATGTGTAAAAGAATATAAAAATACAGCATATCATTTGCTTTTAAAATCAAAAGTCAAAAATAAATATGTAATAAATGCTGCTCCACAACCAAGAGAATGAGTAAAAAAAGGGCTCTTACAAGTGAGTAATTGCTGTCTACTGAGGGCGCACAAACAATATGTGGTGGCAGATCCGAGGGGAATGTCTCCAACGGCAATAGTTTTCTACGCAGCATCCACACCACCTAGCAGGTTCAATTAAATCAACCAGTGAAATTGAAACCAGGCCTGAAATCTGCCTTGTCAGGACTCCACACAGACCTGCTTGGGTGTTTGGTCCAAGCAGCTCTCGTGAACCCTCGCCCATTGACTTGGGCCCTTTGACAGACTACGTAAAGCCAACAGTCACAAGCTTGGGTTTTAAAATGGACAGTGATTTTAAATTGGATCGGCAAATTAGTTCTGTAATGAAGTCCAGCTTCTTTCAGATTAGGCAGCTGGCAAAGGTGAAGCCTTTCCTTGCACAAAAGCACTTTGTAATCCACGCCTTCATAACATCTCGGCTGGATTACTGTAATGCACTTCATTTTGGAGTCGGCCAGTCCTCCCTCGCACGTCTCCAGCTGGTGCAAAATGCAGCCGCTCGCCTCCTAACTGGAAAGTTGACATGTTGGTCTGAAGTTGATGATGCTCAAGGAGGTCAATGGTCACATTTTTATTCCAATCACCTGGGGAACATGAATATCCAAAACAGTCTTGAGGGGAAATCGGCTATGGTTTTGGTTTGAATATCTTGACCGAATATGTTACGTCTGGTCTGAGTGTAGTCCAAGTCCAAAGCTCATGTCAACACGTAAAGGTGTATGCTCTGGGGAGCATGAATGTGCTCAGTTCATTTAATGTCAATCTGCAAACTATCCATCCATCCATCCATTGTCTAATGCTGTACAATCCCAGCTGTCATTGAGCGAAGGCAGGGTTCACCTGGACAGGTAACCGGTCTATCACAGGGCCAATCTGCAAAGTTTTAGAACTTAAGTGAAGGTCAGGAGATTCTCAAAAGGCCTGGGGTGTGTACAGTGGGATTTTTTTTGCATATATTTTTGATTTTGTCATGAGTACTTTAACTTTAACTTGAGTTTCTGAGCTTTAATACCATGAATAAGAGGCATCAACCAATCATGTTTAGGACAGCAGGTCACACCATTCCAATCGTTGGCTAGTGGAGGTATTTTAGTCTGGAAGATGGCTGCGGCTGTTGATGATTTTTACTAAGTTAATGCATGCTTAGTCAGGACCACAGTCGGGACTAACCCACCAACAACCCTACAACTCGTATGCAAAAATCAAACTTTTGTCACGTTGTGTACAAGTTGTACTAGTATGAATATTAATACAACATTACAACTGTAAATGATCAAAATGCCTATCAAGGAGTGTCTGGCTGGTTCATACAAAAGTACATGTTTATATGCCTGGAACCACGAGGTGGCCATTTTAATTTGAAATTAACGCTCTTTTTTGTGTGCAGGAAGCCGGGAATATCACCGTCACACGGGAAGTAAACGGGATGCTGCTCACCAGAATAAACTGTGTTAATAAAGATTGTGGGCTTCATGGTGTTTGTGTCCTTCAGCAACAGCCAATCAAGAGGTGGGCGTTGCTCCACTGCAGACATGATTAACTCACGGATGATTTTCCTCACAGAAACACGCCTGCTCATTAATACCAAGAACAAGGAGCAAAAGAGTTACGATGCACTCGCCAACGGAATGATGATGCATGTGGCGAGATGGGGAGAATTAAGCAGCCAGTTTCTGTCCATCACTTACAAGATAATTAGTCATTCCTCTCATGCAAAAAGTACAAATTTATTCTAGGAAAGTACTTCCTTTTGTGTTCACATTATATTTACAGTGCAGTTACAGTAGGTCCCATTGAGGAAACTGAGGTCATGACACCTGTAATGCTGAGGGGGATTTGGGGCTTTTAGCATCTGATGGCACATTTACATTCTAAGGTTAAAATGTACAACATGGTGAGTACTTTATGTTGATTTCCTGTATTTCTTATATTCAACTGCTGTTGAACTCTGTGGGACTTCAACTAATCACCTCAGGTTTTCTTTAAATCCTGGCTGCGGCTCTAAAAACAAAAAAACTTTTTCCTTCTTGCCTTGCTCCCAGGTGTCCTTCCTTCAAGTCTCTCCTTTCTTGTGTCTTGCTGATCTGCACGTAGGCACATGTTGATGATAAAAATGTCACCAGTGCACCATGAATCTTGGGATAAGTTGGGCCGTGAAGGTTCCATCAATAAGATCGTCTGAATCAGGAAGAGAAGGCTAGATTTGTGGTCTGCATCCGAAGGAGTGTTTGAAATGAGACATCCTCGTCTCAGCCACGGATACATTTGGGGCCCTAGTTTCGTAGACCAGCGCAGGGCGGCGCAGGGTGGCGCAGTGCAAGTTTCGACCCGCGCAGCCTTGCGCACCGTCAGTTTGGCAGTTTGGTGGATCGCCTGCGCCAAGATGGGTGTGGCGGTGCAGCAGGGGGAGGCGTCACAGATTCAGCTTGGCGTAGCGGAAGTTTCGTGGAAAAAAGCCTCGCCGAGACTGCGCTGAAAGCTCGCCAGCTCCGACCTGGTCTACTTTCAGCGCAAGGCGCAAGGCGTAAATAAAGTCCATTGATTCAATGCGAATCACAGCTGGCGGATCGGAAGTTTGGCGGACCGGTGCGCAGTGCGCACACGTCACCGAGACCTCACAGGCAGGTTTCCACAGTTCCAGACACATTTAAATGCAATAAATAATCACAACAAACACTATTTAATGCAACTAATTGAATCAACACGTGAATTTATATCTATATAGATTGTCCCGTCACATCTGACGTCAGATCAAAGGCGGATGGCACGCGTAACGGAAACTCAGCCTCTCGGACCAAAACATCACCCTCTCTCTCGCCTGTTTTTTATAATATCGGCATTGTTATTATTATGATACGCGCGCACAGCGCGTGATGCGCGTGGTGGGAGCAGCGGCGCTGCTTCTGTCATCGGGTTGTCAAGTGACGGAACTTGCACTGAACCTCCCCTAACGCATTAAAGGATTGGAGAGGAGCTCATTTGATTGGTGAAGATCTGAATCGGCTGTATTAATCCCAGTCCACGCCTCGTCTCCTCCTCGTCTCCCACTCACGCCTTCTTCTCCTCCCTCTTTCCCACTTGCGCCGGTGGGCGAGACGGGAGGTGTGCCTGCGCGAGCCTGCGCGGTGCACGAAACTTGCAAAGTCCAGGCGGACACACCCCGTCGGCGCGGCGCAGGTGCGCTGAAAGCTGACTGTGCCTGGTCTACGAAACTAGGGCCCTTGGTCTTCAAATGCAACAACCGAAGGATTTAGCTGATGGATTTGGACACACCTTGTGTTTCAACCTGCTGACCTCATTCTCCCCTCTTTCCTTTCCTTTCACAGCGTTAAAGTTGGACATGCACCAATGAAACTGTGTCTACTCTTGAGTACTTTTACTTCTGAAATTGAGCACATTTAGCTGCAAATACTAAATAACTTTTTTTCTGTTAATGAACAAATTTGATTTCTTAATCCAGTGTGATTAATCCATTAATTAAATCCAGGCAGTTATGACATACTTTACAGAAGAATGATGATATCTGTGGTCAGCGGGGGTTCACGCAGCCGTTTCCACATTTGACATACAACTTCACATGTAATTAGTCGTTCATTTCCCTATCATGTCTGACAGGACAGTAATTGGCTGAGTGAACATGTGCAATTAAAACACATCCAACTTCCATGTGACTACTATCCTGCAGGGAGAGCTTCACACACACACACACACACACACACACACACGCGCGGGAATATTTCCCACTATCTGTCGTTGCCTTTTAAGGTTGTGAATTAATGAGCGGACTCAATGGGCTCTTTGTAGCAGCAGGATTCAGGCCCTGAGGTAGCGGCTTGGTTGCACTCGTCTGTCAGCAATGCGAGACAAGCTCATTCGGATAACTCTGCAGCAGCGGGATCGCTTCTCTCGGAGATGCTGCGGTGTGTTTGAGGAGTAAAACAAAGGCGGCGTTGCTTGGTTTGTGATTTCCGTTGTATGAGAGGAAAGAGCGGGAACTCATCAGAAGACCAAAGAAATAGAGGAGATGACGCTGAGAACAAGCCCGGCCACCGAGCTTAATGTTACGAGCTCCGACTACGCTTTTGGCCCCGCCAGAATCATATCTGTAGTCGTTATAAAGATTATAGAACAAGTGTTTACTCTTCCTCCATTTCATTTTGGGCTAGTAATCCATGAAAACAGCCCAACGACGCCGGCTGAAGGGAACTAATACCTCTCATTACAGTGCTTCCGCTTTTAAATCGCCCATTTCTCTGCCACGCGTTTGCGGGTAAAATAAACTCGGTAAGAGAGCAAAACTATTTCTCCCATGAATTATTACCCCATTACAAACATTTGGAATTTAGGCCAGGCCTGCGGCGCGTCGCTCGGGGTAAGTAGAACCTGGAACAGCTCACATTTATCTAGCTTTCCTCATGCAGAACCTCCCGGGCTTCAAGTAATTATTCTCACACTCGCTGGCCCATTAAGCTAAAACTACACGGCTGACTTTGGGTGATCTTGGAGCACGGAGCCTTTTTGAGCTTTTATTATTGTTACATGATGGAGAGCCACAGATGGCAAGCCGTTCGCTTAACCTCCAGTGGAAAAAAAACTGAAGCAGATAACAGTCACTTGCAAGACAAGGTTTTTTCCAGTAGAGAAGCAGGAACCATTCAGGCGGATTAATGGCTTCCTGTGACTTCTTTCTGCATTCTCCGCGGCTCTGTCGAGGCTCTAACTGGTTTAATCTTTTTGCAGGAAACACTGACTCAGAACATTCTTTTTCACATTTTTACTGAGCGATACAGTCGCAGTGGAAGCTGCAAGTTCTGTGCTGCTCCTGCTTTGCTCAAAGGCACTCCAACTGCTCAGCTTCCCCATGTCTTTACTGTCCATTTGTGCTGGACTAGTGCTCGGTTCATAAAACCTTTTCCGCAGAATTATGACACAATATTAATGAAGTTATTTCACGCCTCAGAAAGAGTGGACCTCAAATTATTAACCTGGACTTACACCAACTCAAGCTCCTCTACCATTTCCAAACTACTAAAACTGGACAATTCAAACTCATATAGTGCAGCATTTGCCTCTTTATTAAAAACAGCTCTGACCTAGTCACCTGAGAAGCACAGCGCAGGGCTGAAAGCTCAACACAGCAGCTCAGAAACACATTTTGACTTATAGAGAGGCAAAGCCACTACCATGTCATCTTATTTCAGAAAAAGATATGGACGGAAGTCAAAAGATAGATTTAAGATTAAATGTTATCAATTTTACAAGTGTTTTTCATTTAACTGTTGAGGTATAGGTCTGTGAAAATATTTAATTACAAAGAAAACACTCCTAAAAGTGAGGTCAATCTTGTCTCTCTCTCTGTGTGTTGGGTACCAGGATTTAACGTTACTATAACAACAGGTTTCTCTGTGTGTTGGGTACCAGGATGTAACGTTACTATAACAACAGGTCTCTCTGTGTGTTGGTTACCAGGATGTAACGTTACTATAACAACAGGTCTCTCTGTGTTTTGGGTACCAGGATGCAACATTACTATAACAACAGGTCTCTCTGTGTTTTGGGTACCAGGATGCAACATTACTATAACAACAGGTCTCTCTGTGTGTTGGGTACCAGGATGTAACCGAGTGTAATTTTTAGGAAACTCGTACGTAACAGGAGTGAAGCCTGAGGTGAAGCTAAACATGAATACAAGCCAGACGGAATTAAACATTCATCTTTCTTTATGAAACACCCTTACAATCTATGCAGACAATAGTGTTATTACTGGTATCGATAAGCTGCAGAGGCTGCTCTGCACAACCTCACTTAGCAGTTTGCTCATGTGCAACCTGATTAAGTATGCAAACTTGAGTCCATTTTCACAATTTTAACCCTCTAAATGCCAGTTTATTCACATAATGGCACTTTTTGTTTTACCACAAAACATGAACTATTTTCTAGTTGATGAATGCAAAGTGTTTTTGGAGTCATCAACCAGCTTTTAAAGTGACGCATTCTCTTGAAATACGTGCTGTGTGGTGGATTTAATTCATGCAGGTGTGAAGAGTGGTTCATGTGGATTTAGAAAAGGGACTCATAATAATTGGAAATCAACTGATAAATAGTTAAAGAAACTGTAATGCGTTCAATTTGAGAACATCATATGGTGGGTCGTATAATTAGTGGTTAATTCATTTCTTGTCATGTTGTTAACATGTTGGTTAAAAATCAACTTATACCTGTCATTCATAATGACAGATTGTTTACATTATCGACTGTCATTTCAAGAAGACAGAATGTTTACATAAAAAACAAACAATTTTTAAACATTTTGTGAAAATTAGGTTTTCATCATTCACACGAAGAAAGTATCACAGAAAGTATCACAGAAAGTATGGCTGTGGTGTGTTATCTGTATCGAATTCAAGGTGTCAGGATTGAGCTTCTTCAAAGCATGCTGAGCCATACACCTAAGTCCGATAGCAGCTGGCCTGTCATGAAAAACAGCCTCAGGCCTGAAAAACATTGAACGAAATCGCCCTCAGAAACCCTCTGTGACCCTGCCTGCTAATGAAGTGACCACCCGCAGGGGTTCTGACCACAACTTTAGGAAAGTGAAGTAAAAAGTCCCTGCAGAGATCTGCTGGCATCAATCCAGCCTCCGAGGATGTTTTCACATTAAAAGTAGCATGGGGAAAGCTGAAATTGGGAGCTTGTCTGTCTTTGCATCATTAAGCGTAACGGTGATGTGAGGAGAAATCACTCACAACTGCAGCTAACGAGCTGCTTTCAGGCCTCTAGTTCATCACCTGAGGGTTCGCCTCGGCTACCTTACCTTCCTTTCGTCTCTCAGGTTCCCATCAGCAGCGGAGGAAAGGGGGTGTGGTCTAGCTGCAGGAGAGCGGGCCCAGAAATACCCTCAACTTCCACCAAAGTCTGCTCCATGATTACATATTCTGTAATGAATAATTTACCTTTGCCTAATCACCCAGTAAGCTGCTTCATTTAAACGCTGGCTTCCTCTTTGCGCAGCGATTAGAGCTGGGAGCCAAGGTGAGGGAGGAAGATTAGAGGAAAATTAAGACCGGGCTGTCGTGAACGCCACCGCTCTCAGTCAGCTATGCTCATTACCGCTCGGCCAAATGTCATCGGCAGGCGCAACAGGCGTGCCAAACCTTTATTGGGCTCGACGACATTATTGGGATTGGAAAAAAACGGCGCTTTAAAGCATCAATATCTCTTTAGGATGGGAAAGAAAATAAAGACCTTATGTGGGTAAGAGAGCTCGTCCTTTGATGGATGCATTCATGTCTAAAGTAGAGCTTTCAAGAATGTATATGGCTATGTTTCCGTGCGTCTGGCCATGAAAGCCTTCTAAAAGCACAGATCTGACTCAGCAGGTCAACTGACAGCACTTTCCTCAGCTGATCTCCAACTCTGACAATGTGATGAAGTTCAGGCTCGGAGGACAGTGCTTCAATCTAAACGATTCCTCAGTGGAGGGTTTGTACTGGGAGGCTTCAGCCGAACAATGACAGGAGGTTTTAAATATTTGCAGCTGACCGAGAGCAAAGCAGGACTGAAAGAGAATCCTCAGGTGCACCAATAGCTGCTTTTAAAACATACAAGAGTGTGAAGGTTGTTGAAAAGCGACACAAACACAGACTGGTGGCATCAGAGAGCAAATGGTTAGTTCTTCGACCTGCATAAAACCGCCAAGCTACTGACGTTGAACGCAGCGTGTAGGAGTAAACAACAAGTGGGCCACGGAGAGAGACGAGAAAAGGAAATGGAATTGAAAATGGTCACTCATCCTAGCAATAATGAGTTCAGGAGCTGCAGTGGTGCTGTGGTGTTGTACCAGCTCTTCCCAGGGAACACTTTCAGGGAACAATCTCAGAGACTGTAGGCGTTTTTACACAGAGATCCTGCCGGAATCACGGAGCAAAGATTCAGCCGCCGCTGCTATGTAGAGGACTATATGGAGGTCTATATAGAGGACTATGTAGAGGACTATATGAAGGACTATGTAGAGGAATATATGGAGGACTATGTAGACGACTATACAGAGGACTATGTAGAGGACTATGTAGAGGACTATATAAAGGACTATGTAGAGGAATATATGAAGGACTATGTAGAGGAATATATGGAGGACTATGTAAAGGACTATGTAGAGGACTATATGAAGGACTATGTAGAGGAATATATGGAGGACTATGTAAAGGACTATGTAGAGGACTATGTAGAGGACTATATGAAGGGGTATGTAGAGGACTATATGAAGGACTATGTAGAGGAATATATGGAGGACTATGTAAAGGACTATGTAGAGGACTATATGAAGGACTATGTAGAGGAATATATGGAGGACTATGTATAGGACTATGTAGAGGACTATATGAAGGACTATGTAGAGGACTATATAAAGGACTATGTAGAGGACTATATGAAGGACTATGTAGAGGACTATATGGAGGACTATGTATAGGACTATGTAGAGGACTATATGAAGGACTATGTAGAGGACTATATGGAGGACTATGTAGAGCACTATATGAAGGACTATGTAGAGGACTATGTAGGACTATATGGAGGACTATGTAGAGGACCTTGTAGAGGACTATATGGAGGACTATGTAGAGGACCATGCAGAGGACAATATGGAGGACTATGTAGAGGACCATGTAGAGGACTATATGGAGTACAATGTAGAGACTTCTTTAACCTTTTTGTCAACCAGGAACGACCATTTCTCAACAGAGGAGGTGGTTTAATACATAATCTGCCACATCAGCCACATACAATAGGGGAATCAGATCAGTCCCTAAACAAATCAGCAGCCATCCACACTTGGACTCATGTGACCCTTATGACTCCCATGATGGCAGGATGGGTAAAAGACTGTTAGGTGACCCATCCAACACCTATTTGCACTTGTGTGAATAGTTCAATGTATGGAGCTGATTTGGAAAAGTGGTTGATGTTAACGTCATTGACTAATGACTGACTTCACTATCAACGGTTCAAGTTTCACAAAGGACTCCGACAGCAGTCTCCCGGATGAAAGTTCTGTGTTTTTTCCCTTCCTCCCTCCCTGTGGTGACGATCCTTCTCTTTATACTATGTTCATTACTCTACCCATAATGCAGCAGGTGGTTGCGTCACATTCAAGTGCTCACTGCTAAATGCGTGTCAGAGGGCGAGAAACGATAACCAAGCTGCATTATGCAACGTCTTGGCAGTGAGAGAGGGTTGACGGCCCTTCGAGGATGGGGTGAGCATAGATCCTGTTTTACTGTAAGCTCACATGATGCAACTTCCATTTCTAGGATGCTGTTAATGTGCAACTGCAACACTCATCAGCCACAAAAGAAACAACCAAAGGACTCCCCAAGAGGCTAAAGCCCTGATGAAAAGAGAATCCAAGAGATCAAACCATACATTGATGACATGTACTCATAAATGTGAACATGAGTCGTCCCACGGCATCACTAGCGGGAAACTGCAGGCAGAATCAGCCCTTTATTGATTAAAAAACATCCATGAAGCAACGCTGTAAGCCCAGAAAACGCAGCTGCTTTGACTGTGAACACAAACCTGGTTGAAGCGTTCAGGTTCCTGCAGGGCTGGATTGATCAACACGCCCGAGGCTGTTCTCAACAATACAGCAGAGCATAAGGATCAGCATGTATTCATTACACATCTGAAAATACATCACTGGCTGGATAAACATCATCATCAGTGGGACAAAAAAAAACCCCTCTGTCCTGAGGGTGACACTGAGGAACTCTCCAACACAAACAGTCGGGAATAAGGAGACAGCTTTAAAGGATATTTCAGGGTATTTTATCTCCAAAGGGTTAAATAATAAATAATAATAATGTGAAAATATGTGAATAAATCACATCCAAAAAAACAAACAAGCCCCCAGTGTGTAACAGCCTTTAGACTCAAGTTCTATGATTTTATTTTCATGACAATTGCAAACGTTACTTAGCTAAAGAGCTGTAACTAAGTAATGATTTCACTTTTTACTTTAGAAATGTTCGTATTATAACCCGAATAGCATTTTCAGTGTGAACTTAACCACTCTGATGGTCTCAAACAGAACACACAAAAAAGGATGAGTCAGATGTGTTCAAAATCCTAAATGACTGAATTTAGGGAGCGATTTTGGATACAATTAATTTCTTGTCATGTGACTTGTAACGACCAGTTCTCAACACCACGTGTTCTAAAATATGAAGTTACACATTTGTGATGGTTTTCCTAAAACAAAACAATAGTTTTTTTGCCTAAACCCAACTTTGGTTTTGTAGCGTACAGGGCTGCCAACTTTTCAAAAAACCTTGGAGTGAGATTTGATGGGGCCAACCAAAATGTTGCCGTTTAGTCCATTCAGCATCATCGCCATACTGCAAAAAACATGTTTTAATACCGTTTATCAGTAGATCTCAATGTATTAGCCTAACTCAGAGTGTACAAATAGAACCTATTGACCCAACAGTTAGATACAAGACACAGCATGACTCATTTTGTGCATGTTTACTTTATACTCTGTATAAAAAATAAAGTAATCAAATACTTAACAGATATGCAACATGTTGCAAGGAACATTTAAATAAATAAAAATGAAAAACCCAAAAGATTTCTCTTTTCTCACTTCTCTGCAGCTCAAAGTCCTTAAGAGCTGTGTGCTCTGTTGTACTTGCTTTTTTGAGGCCTTGATGATTTCACAGACAGTAGGTTCTGACCAAAGAGTAGACTATACGGGGCGAGATCCGAGCTCCACCCCTCGCTGCCTCTGAAAGCTTAACTAATCCATCACTATGCAATCCATTTTCATTTTTTCCAGATTCAGTTTTTATTTTCCAAGTTCAGTGTTTCATTTTATTTTTTCTTAATTCTGTGTTTTAAAATGAGCAATCTTTCTATCAAATGGTGTCTAATGATGTGGTTGATGACTAAAAATGCAATAAATCAAAAAGAAAATATGAGAAATGTATTGAAGAGAAATTCTTGTTCTAATTCTAATCCCTTGTCATTCAGAGACAAATGTGCATGAAATATGTAAGTGTATGTCCAATCATTTATGGAGGAGTCACAATATACCACCCACTTTTTCAAATAAATCATTGGATCATTTTCATCGCACATCACACGGATTCTTGAGGGTCGAATCATTACGTTGAAAAAACTCATGTGTTGTCTGTATGTTTAATAATACCTGCCTTAGGACAACAGATGAAATTTAGCAACTCTGTTAACTCCTGCATATTTACATTGATGCCCTCTGATGTGTTAATTAATGTGCATTGTCCTAATCAAATAAATAAAAGTTATGCATAATATTTGCTTTATGTGTGTGTGTCTTAGCCCCGCCCCTCAGTGAAACCGACAGAGAGCAGAGATGCTGGATGAAGTAGTGTGCCCGTTAAGTATACTAAAACACAGTAGACTCTCGACAACGTGTTTTTTCTTAGGTGAGCTGACGAACACGTATAATGTTCAAGGAAACCCTAATGCTCTCGGCCCTATATAACAGGTAACACAATAGATTTGTTTTGTTGCTGGATGGAAACTTCATCCTGAGAAATCGGGGGCGTGGCGTGAGAGTGTGTGAAGCCAATCAAATGCGTGTATCACGGCCAATGCGTTAGTGTTAGCAGCCCTGAGCGTAGTGTCATCGGACTGGCCAAAATAATAATTTCTACCAAGTGACACGAAATAGACAATTTGTGTCGCTCAGAATGAAAGCAAAAACAAATTCCGTCAATATATTTTCAAACTGCCACCAAGACTATGTTGTTATGAGAGACTGGCTGTGGACAGACCCAGAGATGCACACTCACTCAGTAACACACACACAAGCTGGCTGATTGCATGATCCTCCCTGAGTGGTTTACATACTCTCTGGTAACGATCTGAAAATTGCAGGCGTGTGAAATGACATCCATCAGTGATGATGCAATATAATCATTTAGATGTGTTCAAAACCCTTCACTTTAGCAGTCCTTGCAAATATATGCTCCATATATGCTCCAATTTACCGTTTGTATATAAATGGCCTCATTTATATAGCGCTTTTGTCCAAAGCGCTTTACAGTAATGACTGAGATTCACCCATTCATACACACATTCACACATCGACGGTGGAGTCAACCACACAGGGTGACAGCCAGCTCGTCAGGAGCAATTGGGGTGATGTGTCTTGCTCAGGGACACCAGGCACTCAGCTAGGAGGAGCCGGGGATCGAACTGGCAATCTCGCGGTTACCAACCAACCCGCTCTACCTCCTGAGCTAAACCTCCCCCTATATGAAGGAATTGTCTGTATCCATTTTTCACAGGTGTTTTAATTACACATTGAATTGGTGTTGGCACACAAGCTTCCGGCCCTGTGAGAGTGGTGAGAGTCACTCTGTGTGTCAGGTGTGTGTGGCACTGATTGTCTGTGATTAAGCCCAGGTGTGGGGAGCCTTCAAATACTCTGAGTCTCCAGTGCTCTGTGCTGACTCTTTATCACACCTTCAGAGGTAATGAGAGGTTCTCCCTGTGGTTTTGCAACTCAGTACTTTGTGTGTATTTGTGGTTATTTGCCATGTGTTTTCTGGGTCTCCTGGACAATTTTGGTTTTGGGTCAGCTGCTTGGCAGCGGTGGTTAGGTTAAGCATTTGAGCCCCTTTGTTTCATTAGGGAAGCCTGTAGTGGCTCTAAACAGTTAGTTGGGTTTTCTTTCCCCCCCTTCCCTCTATCGCCTTGGCGATTTTGTGGTTATTCCTCTGGGGTAACTTTTAGACACCCTGGGTCTGCGCCTGCGTCCCAATCCCCCTTTCCTGACAGAATTGTTGGAACAAGAACCTCCGCCAACGTGAAAGTTGCCAGAGACAGCGGCCATCGCCCACAAAAGTTGTCATTTGAAAAACCTTCTTCAGACTTCTGTGGTTAAAAAACCCCCAAATTGTTATTAAAATGAAATTAACACTGAGTATCTCTGCTTCTGTAAACCTGCTTGTACGGTTGATGTTACCAGTTATGGACTATGTTACAGATTCATTTTCTGCCTCTAAGGCAGGTTTGATAGTGTAGTTTATATTTGAATGTAATTTATTCTATGACTGAATGTGAATGATACCAAGATGTACTGTTAATTTACTGACTGTCCCGATTTAGGGTTGGAGGAAACATCTGTAGACTAAAGGGAAAGGATGTGGTCATTTTATCTGTTTTTCCTTATTTTTATTCTCACAGTTTAATTTACCGGATTAAGGGAGTGATTTTCAAACAAAGATCATGTTCTGTAAAAGTCACAGGGTCAACTTCAAACAATAGGTTTATAACTCAGTGAGTTTGAGAGTCTAAATACAGGTTTGTTTGTGTTGTACACAGTTCAGATCAGTCTTCAGACTCGCACCTTGACCTGAAATGTGTTTCTACCAGTGACCAACTAAAACAATGAACCTGAATCTTCCCTAGTCTCTGACATCCGTGCATTTGAAGGGCCGAGAAGAGAAACCGAATGAATGTCTGTCCCCCCCGTCCCGATCAGAGGACGCCTCGGACGCAGCCTTTCTATTTGTCACCTTATGTACCCGCAGGCCGCAGTGATCAATGGGAGAGTCTGCACCGTAGTGCATCCTGCCCGCTGGTTAAATGCTCCAGGGATCGATGACATAATGACTTGCCTGAGTTCATCTGCTCCAAGGTGTACTTTCGGAGGCCGGACAGTCATTTCCTTGCCTCCTATCGAGTGCATTGTACTGTAGCAGGAGGCAGCTCACTCCCGACAGATAGTCTTTACACTTACAAGACAGGAAAAGCAAAAGGGAAAATAGATCCGTCAATCTCCCCTTAATGCTGGAAACCTGATGAGAAGACATTCAGCGGACATCAAGCTGGAATGTAAGAGTCACCGTCCTGCGGGGAGAATTACCCGAATTCATCACCGGACGAATCTACTCCGAGGAAAAACACTGCAGCACACCGAGTCAGGCTGGGGTTGCTGTTGTCAATAAATGTTTACAGCTTCTCTGTGAGGTTTTCGAAAAGCTCATTTAGTCCAACACAAAGTCCAGAAGAGGTGATTTATCTGCAGTGCTGAGCTAGTGGAGCGTTCAGAGAACATGCCAAGCCTAACAGGGCTTCTACCTTCTCATCAACATAGGAATAACACCTCCCACCTCTCCCGCTTCACCTTGTTCAAATACTCTCCCCCCTTTGGCTTTGCAATGAGATGAACATTACGTATTTAAAACTGACATTTGAGTTGATTTTACTGGAGACTCACTTTAAACGCCGTTCGGCTGACTGCAAATGTGTGTCGTGGTTTTATGGTTCATTGGAGGATCTTAGCAGCCGCTGCACAGGCCCGATTGATAATAAATGGTTGTGATATCAGAGTCCTGTCAGCCAGAGTGTGACGTTGATGACACGTTGCTCTGAATCATTGGCTATTAGCTGTTCTTCTATTGTTTCACTCCAGTTTTAACCTCTTCCACCTCTCCCTTCCATATTTTAGGTTGAGATAGCAGATCAACATTAGACGCCACATAGAAGTGGTGTACATCATCGGAAAGATGAGAACCCGGAGATTAATTTGAGATGCAGCCTTTCTGGCTATAAATCTGGAGTAATGTTGCAGGTTTTTTTATTCGGCACAGAGTCAAATGTTGAAACAAATGGCCTAGAACATTATGATGGACGTCTTATTCTGAACGCCAACGTCTCTGGTGGACGCCAAGCGTTGCTGGTGATTGATCTGTGACAGATCGTAATCCTTGCTCCAACCTGACGGCTGTCAGGTTGGGCAGTGACAAGTTCATCCACACAATGTAGGAAGCATCATCCTCGAAAATAAATAGTAACCACAGGGGCGATAATAGTCTATCATCCATCAGAGTGGTGATATGCTGGCAAGATATCGTTCCAGAATACATGAAATGACATGAAATGTGGACACAGGCCCTTATGTCTTGTAAGTTATTGTATAATGTCATTTGTTACCCAGATTTGGTGCTAAACTGAAATAAATATCACATTAAAGTGGCAGTGTGTAACATGTTCATCTATGTAATTGTCTTTTAAGTTCCTCTCTATCACAGAGTGAGTTAAAACAATGGTGGTTGATCATGTGACCACTAATGAAAGTGCTTGTTGCTGCTTTGCCCAGAAATAGGATCTCTGTGTCTGTGGCCACATTCCCACTAAACTCTAAATGAGTTTCATCTTTTTCCGTCAGTCAGCAGCTGTTGGTCTGCAGGTGGAGCTACTCAGGAAAGTATGTTGCGTTTACTTGGAATGGAAAATCGGTAACTTCCAACTGCTGAGTCAGGCTCCCTCTAGTCTAAAGTGTTTGACCAGGTACATTTCATTACTGCTGAATCACAATGGAGGATCAACAGCAGAGAAAGAAGACCATTCAACTTCCAGTCCAAGAAAAAGAAACAACAAACTAATGGAAGTGAAGAAGGAAAGTCATCAAGAAGCAAAGTGACCACCAACGAGGGAAAACCACAGACCTCCTTTCAGTGTGGAGCATTTGAAGGCATCACGCAGATGAGAGACAGTCACACTGATGGTGAGGGAGAGGAGTCCCAGAGGCTCGCCTGCAGTTCCATCTACCACCACAGAGGCCGCTAGAAGCGACGCATGTCAAGTCTTACGGACTGCCACTTTACGACACCAAGACCTTGAGGAACACCGTAGAAAAAGTCACGCTTTGATGTTCTGGCTAGAGGTGGGCAGTATCCCGAATATATTTGATCCATTGCTATTCACACAACTTAAATTTAGACGATCTCTAGAGGAAAAGTCCACCTCTCAATGAAACCGCATCACACATACACATACAATGTAACAGCTATACTAACAAAGAATACATCTTCTATTAATACAGCAAGACCAAAGAGATGCAATGTAGTGGCCATAATAAAGCTTTTAAATACCACAGGTACAATATTCATTCTAGCAGCGGTGGAATGTAAATCAATGTACCCAAGTACTGTACTTAAAGGTGCATGATATTAGATTGGGAGAATTTGGATTGCCTCTCAACAGCACTCAACATGGTGACACCTGAGCCAGCTTTGTAACTAATGGTACTAACAGCGCTAACAGAAAAACTGGAGGATGGCTGCCGTATGACTTGTGCAGAGCAGCGGCTGTGAGCTAGATAGTGGGGCACGCTCCCACACACTAACATGGTTTCTAAAAGGCATGCTGCCAGCCAGCTACATAAACAGAGCAGGGAGAAGCTCGGATAACAACACACACAGGGTCTCTGCTCAGGTAGACATGACAACTATACCTTTACAGAGAAAATGCTTGTTGATGATACTGTATATTAATGATCTGATTGCTGTTTGTTGCTCCTTTAAGTCAGGGGTTCTCAAATGTATTGGGGCCAGGGACCCCCTCATCATCATAACACAGCTTAAGCCCATTTCAACCACCACTGAAACTATGCGTTCTTGTGTGATGTGTGGCTTCTTTCTTTTAGCAATCCATTGAGCAACCAGAGTCTTCTGGGCATTCTCTGAAGTGTGGCCAGGTCACCATCCATGGTTTCTGTTTTATGTTATGTAAACATGTTTTGTGAAGTCACAGTGATATTTGATCACCAAATTGATCTTAAACTTGCATTCTCTCTACTGGCCTTCAGGGGGTGACTCCTCTAAACAAACAAAAAAAAATGTCAAATTGAATGGAAGTCTATGAGAAAATTACCCTGCTTCTTTCTTGATGTATTATCTCAGTTTCACATTGTAAACATGAGTTAATGGTCTCAATCTCTAGTTTCAAGTTTTCTTCAATCCAGCAGGAGGTTCATTTAGTACATGATGGTCCATTTAGAGTCCAACAGACCAGAAAGCAGGGGATGCTTTAGAAAGGTCTGCAACACGGTCTCACATCTAAACCTGATACTAGAGTGTGAGGGTCTCCATTCCACACAGTGCTTCATGCTAACACTGACACAGACATGCTCATGATGACAGTCAGTAAATATTCCAAATTTTAGTTTATATTCAAATTCATGGGGAGGTACCATGGATATCTCCTCATTTCAACTTCTCACTACAAAACGACATAGTTAGGTTTAGACAACTACTACTGGGTTTTGTGTAAAAAAGGCCATGTTTGGCTTACACTTACTATGAACTTGAAACTAAACAAAAATCCAACAAAAGTATTTGGTTATGTTTAGACAGTAAAGCGATCATAAAAAGATTAGTGCTGTGTAGTGTTGCAAAGCTTGCAAATAGGAAATGGTGTTGACATAATGCAGGCCTTGTCTACTGAAAAAAAAATTGTTCCTACACAACAATACTATATTAACTACAGTTGGAGGGAAGAAAATGTATATTTCAATAGGCATTTTCAGTTTGGTGCTCATCTGTTTTTATTTTAGAAGGAATAACATAATATCATATCATATAAAATGCAACCTCTTCTATAGATTCATATATTTAACATTTAACTCAAGTTCTGTGAAGACCACACATGCTTTGAATTCCAGTGGTTTTGTTGTTGTTGTGGTGGTGAAGGTCCATCGCTTGGCCCCTCCCTGTGGGATGTCAAATAAATTTAAGAGACCGCTTGAAATATAAGCAGCTCATATTAAAATATAGAGCAGGAGGGACGAGACAGAGAGTGAGATAATGCTGAGACTGGTGGGTGGGGGGGGGGGGGTCAAAGGGCAAAGTGTCCCTCACAGAGAATAAAAACGAGGTTGAGATAAATCACCACCGAGGTCTGACAGCTGCTGTCTGCTCCAGATGGCCACCTCCAAAAAAAATAATCTTCAAGCTAAACATCATTCATGACACAACCTTGAAGCAGATCCACAACTGCTGCCATGTTTTCTGGAGCGAAGGGGGATTTTTATTTTGCTCACCTCTTTGCAGAAGGAAGCCCTCGGGCCACTGAGCACAGCCAACTCTGCCAACAGCACATAGAACTACTGACATGCTCATGAAATATTCATACACATGACTTTACAATGTGTTCCCTGAATAATGCAGTAAATGATGCATCTTATTAATAATGGACATGCCATGCTTTCATGTTTGAGTTGCAGAGGGAAAAAAAAGGAATCAATTAAAGGTTTTCTTTTGATGATCAAAGATATTGACGAGTCTCCAGACCTTTCCATTGAGAGTTAATTTGACCAAATTAAAGTGTTTCTTAATTTTGTTTTGTAATAACGTTTCAACCATAGGCTACCTCTGTAGCTGCATTGGCCAAACTTTGCTATCTACAAATAAAAACATTAAAGGATTAATCATCTGAAGACTATGAATTGCTGCCCCTGACTTCATGGTCAACCAATCTATAGCTGTAGATATTTCAGTCTGGACCAAAATGACAGACGTGTCCGACTGACTGGCGGCCAACAGACATGACAGCACATATATATATATATTAAAAAAAAACCCGCCTCAGATGAAGATATATGACAAGCTGGATTTCTACATCTGCTGAGAAGCCCCATGATGAATGCTGTGATCGTTTGTTGGTGCAGTCGACTGCGTGAGGAAATTTAAGAAAAGAGCGATCAATTATTGCAAGTGATTGACAGGTGGCGGAGAAATGTTATTAATGCTATCACAGAGAGAATAATGAGGCTGAGCAGCAGCTCCTCCACCCTCCATCCTGATGGGTTGATACGTGGGTGGTGTGACTGAAAGCTGCTGCCTTCAACCTTTGCAGAGAGATGTGGGCGCTAAGCTCCATCACCACCATTATCTACAAGGCCATGTAAATGCCCTTCAGGAGCCTCAGATAACCCTAATAATTAAGTCCTATGATCAATAGTTCTATGGTGCCGGGCTGCAGGTCGCCGAGGTGAAAGGAAAGCAGCAGCAGGTCGGGATGTTTACAGTAGACAGAGAATACATTTCAGCTGGATGTCAAGGAACGTAATGAACTGGCATCCCCCGCCGCCTGTCGACTGAATCAAAGCTTATTTTAATCTGCACACGCCTCAGCCTCCACAGATTCTCATTATATCTCGCTTTCTTCCACTAACCTTTGAGTTTGCTGTCAGAACAAACAGATTTCCCCTCCTGATAATTCAGGAAACAATATATGGAAAATATGTGGGTTCTCTTCTGCAAAACCTGCAGTGATCAAGACGACATTCCTTTAAGAAATAACAGCTTCTTTAGGTTCCCTGCGTTCTAATAATAGCTTCATTTTACCATTAAAATGTGAAATCTACAACAGAGAGAGAGAGAGAGAGAGAGAGAGAGAGAGAGAGAGAGAGAGAATTTAGCAAATTGGCTTCTTTTATAAAGTCACACATTTGCTAGTTTTAAAGTAGCAAATTTGCGACTTTTTATATAATAAAGAATTTTTTTGGCATATATTCACATGTACATATGGCCAATAAGTTGCTTGCATCCGCTAACACCAGATGTTTGTCGTTGCTATGACAAGTGAAAGCTACCACTAGCGTCTTATCCCAACTGTCCAAATTAATAAAATACCCATAAGATGACAATTTGGCCCATATAAATAAAACCAACAAGAACCACCAACATCATCACCCTAAGGACCGTAACGAGGCGTTGTCACACGTTGTGATGGATTCATTAGAAAAATAAATGCGACATTCATGGGAAGTTAGCTAGCATAGATGCCGGTTGTTAGCAACGTAATAAAGTTGCAAATCTGCGACTTTCTAAAGTCGCAAATTTGGGACTATTTTTCTGTGAATATTGCCCCCCTCTCTCGGCTCTTTTCCCCCCCACAGTGACCCTAATATGCCGTCATACAAATCAGCTGCACTCATTAACTGATTCACTTCCAGGGTATCTGTCAGCTCAGTCTGCAGTCAAACAACTTGGAAATACTGTGCACACACACAGACACCACAACAGCAGTGAAGACGTGAGTGGATGCTACATTCAACGGAACACTATTTGAACAGACACCTCCAATCTTTAATGAAATGGGAACAAAGAACTAAACTGGTATCAATCCTATTGTGGTTAGCACCGATCTGAGACGTGAGGTCAGTAGTATTGATTTTTGAGGATCAATCAACCGAACCATATCCTGAGAGCCTTGAACTCGGTGTGTTTGAGAAGCAGAGACTCATTCAAACCGTCGTCAGTCCTCCAACGTGTTGCTTGCTAACAGAAAGCTGCTCTGTTTCAATAAAGTTAGTCTGAATAAACGTACAAGTAGGCTCAGATTAAAGCCTGGTGTTCTGTCTAGAGATGTCATAAGCAAGTAAAACCAAGAGTAGAAGAGCTATGTAAGGGAAAAGTGTGCTAGCCGCCAGTTTAGACAGTGTTAAATGCAGTAGGCTTAAGCTAGTGTTTATAAGGGCGCCTCCCAGTATTGTGGTGATAGGGAAGGCCCATATTTCCCATCAAGCCTGCCTAAAGCCTCATGTTTTATTAACTTTGCTGTTTTTCCTGTGTTTCCTAAATGCAAACTTTCATTTTGCTGTGTTTGTAACATGGTCGTGTTTGTTTAATCAGGTTTTATATCTGCTAAAGCTTTGTATCATGATATTTTGGCAATTTTTTTGTATTGTTACCCAGATGCCAAGTATCTATCGATGTTGGGACTTCGACGATTTGGCAAAAATCATGAGTCTAGTCCTGCTCGATGTGTAAAATGCCCTGAGACAACTTTTGTTGTGAAATGTCACCATAAATAAAAATGAATTAAATTCAATACTGTGCTACATTACTGCTGACATACAACTGGTTACAACTTTGCATCAAAGTAAAAGTTAAAGCATTTCAAATGTCAAAAGCATAGTCAATAATTTAAATGCAGGAATAATCATATTAATAATCATATTGTATTAACTACGCAGCCCCGATGCTTTTTTAATCCACCTCCTCCTCCTTTACACCTTCGTGCTGTTATAATAATATAATAATAATAATAATTCATGCTGCTACCTTTGCTTCTTCTGACAGATGGTGATCATAATTTGTAGTATTTTAGGCATCCAAATAAACAACCGATGCTTTGGTTTTTCTGACCGTCATGACTAAAAGACCATCCAGATGAACTGCATTCTGTCGTTTTCACGGGGGAAACGTTCTTCTCATTGAAAACACTGACAAAAAGTTTGAATGGTACACGATGTTAATTCACCAGATGAATAATGCTGACAATCTGTCCCAACAGCAGCAATTTGAAAGGACTTCATACCTATTCCCGTCCGAAATTTGCACAACTTGATTCAGGCGACCGAACGTTTGGATGGTTGGGACAAAACTATATATTTTATAATAGTGATTCCTTATATTATTGATGACAGTAGCTGTAAAAGGCGCTTTAACATTAAAGTGGCAGTCTGCAACATTTTCATCTATTTAATTGTCTTTTAAGTTACTATCCATCAAGAATCAAGAATGAGTTAAAACAATGGTGATTGATCATGTGACCACAAATGAAAGTGCTTGAACTTACTGCTTTGCAAAACTCTAAATGAGTTTGATATTTTTCCGTCAGTCAGCAGCGGTTGGTCTGCAGGTGGAGCTACTCATGGAAGTATGCTGCGTTTACTTGGAATGGGAAATCAGTAACTTCCAACTGCTGAGTCAGGCTCCCTCTAGTCTAAAGTGTTTGACCAGGTATATTTCATTACTGCTGACTCACAATGGAGGATAAACAGGCAGAGAAAGAAGACCATTCAACTTCCAGTCCAAGAAAAAGAAACAACAAACTAATGGAAGTGAAGAAGGAAAGTCATCAAGAAGCAAAGTGACGCCAACGACAGGAAAACCACGGACCTCCTTTCAGTGTGGAGCATTAGAAGACATCACGCAGATGAGAGACAGTCAACACTGTTGGTGAGGGAGAGGAGTCCCAGAGGCTCGCCTGCAGTTCCATCTACCACCACAGAGGCTGCTAGAAGCAACGCATCTCAAATCTCACCGACTACAACTTTAAAACGGGGGTTTGAGTATGATGTATGTCTGTTTTTACTGGAAGTGTAAGATGAGTTCTCCTTTCACACTGTCACAGAAGGACGTTGAATTCAAATGTCAAACACAAACAGCTTGGAGACTTGGAGATTTGTGGCAATTTGGTTTGAGTCCAGTCACCTTGCTCTTTGACTCAATGACTTGAGGGGAACTTTTTCACTGTTATAAATCAGACGATGGTGGTGATCCCCTCCAGAGGGGAGTGGGATGAATTTTTGAAGGTCTAATTGTAGAAACTCTCCTCTTCACACCATCTGTCTCTGTCAGATGTCTGCCTCAGACTGCTGCTCTGATGTTTCCATCAAACACAGTCGACTCATTTATAAGGAGACATTCTCCCCAGAACCGGTCAAACAGTTGGAGCCCACTATTGAGGACCGACTTTCTCTCAGTGGCTTGATTCTGTAGTTTTCCGTATGTTGTTGTTCCTGTGGAGAGGTGGCGGACGGAGACAATATATTTGTATTTTCTGCAGCTCGAAAACAGAAAATGTTTTAGTGATCTAAGGCATTAACAGTAAATGTTAGAGCAGGAAACGGACCAGAATGCAATGCAGCTAAAAGACAGCTTGGGGTTGGAATAAAGCGACACCGTCACACAGGGACATTTTCCAAGCTGTGGTTACTGTTCTCTCCACTTAAAATCAGTTCACACCCCGGGCACTTGGGGAACGCAGAATGGCATTCTGGGAAACACAGGAAAGTCAAATTAGACGAAGGAGAAGATGAACGTCCCAAACTGACGAGTTCCAACATGAGAGGATATCTGAGGTTTTCTTTTTAGTTCTTCCCCGTAGACGGAGATGTATTTTTGGGCTCAGCGATTCCTCAAAAGAGCTCATCGACGCCGCGTAGCACGTCTTCTTTCATGTACTGCCGCACGTTAGGAAAGCGTTTATCAGACGGAGTGCGTTTCTCTTCTTCCCAGGGGCGACAGCTTATTTATTCAGAGAGCCTCTGTGCAGGCTGGCCTCTGCGCAATTACATGGCAGAGCTGTGAATTTATAAATGGAAAATAGGCTCTAACTGTCAACCCCGCAACCCAAAGGGGAGTCGGGCGGTTAGCCCGCCTCTCCGTTGGTCCACACTTCAGAAAAACAAGAACAGAGCGGGAAGATGGTGAATGTTCTGCCCTGAATCGGAGGAGGATGTAGCCTACTTTAAGACCTTGTTTAAAGCAATCACAGGAGCCTGGAGCAGAAGCACATTGTGATCCCAGAGGGAAACAATCACCTCCGTCTCCGGTCCAATGAAACTGTCATCGCAGTCGGCCTCCGACAATGGTTGAATAGTCATGAACACGATATTGACCAGTCGATGAGAGTCATGCAGGTTTAGTGGACAAAATGGGACGAGGCCTCGAAGCACCAGGTAAACACCGCTTCAAGAGACACGGTGTGAATGATGAATTGTGAGTCATTAAGTATGAATATTTACTAGGCCATCATTCTACACCATGCAGCGGGTGCAAACTGCCATGTAAACACATCTGCGTTAATGATCCTGGACCTTTCCCAGACAGTCTTCAGTGGGGATCCGTCAGCAGAGAGTTGATGGCGTCTGATGTCCTGATCAAAGACCCTGACCTCATGGGGGATGAAAGCATGGCAGGATTTGTCACCGCAGAGCCGACGCCTCCTGTTGAACATCAAAGTCTAATCTGCTCTGGAGATTCTGGACTCTCACACAGCTTCCCATTTTAATGAAATGATCCAGGGTGATAAAATGCACGTTTTCTTTTTTATACCTGCATGTTTTTTTTTTTTGTTGGCAGTGGCTGAGCTGCAGGCGGTGACAATTTGGTGTGAAAATTTCACACCAAATTGTCACCAGCTGGGTTGAAGAGTATATTGGATATTACGGTGAAAAAAAAATATCATCTGCAATGTTTTTTGGAAAACGCAGTCCAGCTGCTGAAGAATTACTGAAGCACCGAGCAGGAGAAACTATCGGCAGGATGCTGCGATGCCATCGGGTTTAAATTAAAAATCTTTTAAAGGTTGTGAGTGACGGACGGGAAACATCCCAGATCCCCTAATCACCTTCATCACAGAAGTCACATGACCAACAGGAGCCTAAAAAAATGTTATTAGGAGGTGGACAGCCTGCTGATCTGCAGCTGAGTGACTGAGGCAATACAGCTGCACGTTAAACTCAAACTTAACCAGCAGGACTTTGAAACGTACATATTTCAATTGGAAGTATCATTCGTGCCTGCACATCGGTTTCTTTCTGTCTCGAGATGATATGACACTACTCAATGGAAGTTAGCTTTGGGCAACAAAACCCCCTTAACCCAACATCACTTAACAACAACACTGGGACCAATCCACCTCCCCACCCCCCACCATAAGTAAGTCTGTCTTTATATTTTACACTATGTCACGTGGATGTGTTTAATTTGTGTCTCCATGAGAATCCTAATTAACTTTTCATGGCCTTGTTTTAGTGCTGAGCGACACGAGACAATGACGATGTCACAACCAGCCATGAGACCAGAACGCATATGATATGATTGATAAAGGTAGCAATTTGTCACAACTGCAAGTCTAAGATACACCTTAAAAACATTTGGAACATCTTACTTAAAGAGACCCGTTGTAATCATTCCCATCGTGCTGCTGCTCTCTCCCGGGACAGTCCTGCTTCTAACCAAGCTAACAGCCAACGCCAATGGAGGTTGCAGTGTTTTGATTGTGATGGAAAGGATGCAGACGGCTACTGGTAACCAGTGAAGGGAGCGGAGGAGCGGTGTGACAGATCTTAAATGCTCCATCAACACTCACAATAACATCATCTACACATAAATACGGCATCAACAGTGTTTGTACCATAGAGGGTCTATAGCAGGGCCATTTACCTCATACCTGCAAACTCATGAGGGTTGAAAAGGTGACTAACTAATCTGTTGTAGGGGGTAGTGGTCGACCAATATGGGTTTTTCAATGGCCGATGCCGATATTTAGAGAGCAGGGCGGCCTATGGCAGATCTATAATGCCGATATCATGTTTTTGTTATGTTTGTCATTGCATCTCTGTGCATGTGATAAATTAAGAAGCTTGAAATAATAATGAATTAATAATTCAAAGTTGCTATAGGTGGCGGGACCCACCGACGCTATGGACGGCAATTGAACGCGTCACAGGGCCGATGAGTCCATAGACGAGTCGGCGGCCGCCCGTGGTACGTCTCACTCGTTCCACAACACCTAACTATCTAAACGCAGACACCGTGGTGCTATCTAAACAACTTTTCCACCATTACGGAGAAATTGTCTGTGTAAAAGGGGCTAGTGGTACGTCCGCCTCCCACCAAAAACACTCTTCTGATCTACACGATTCACATAAATGGCCTATTTGTGGTTCAAAATGGCGAATTTGACCAAAAAGTGACCAGTTAGCAGGTATGTTACCTACCTTGTTCAGGGGGCCACATTGTCTGAAAGCTAAGGGGCAGGGGGGCCGGGCATTTTCCCTGACCCACTGGATACACAATAGTTTAAAGCGAATGTCATGCAACTCTACAACTGATGAAGGATGAAGTCAAGAAACAGCCACAAGCTTGACGAGTCCGACCGAGGCTGCCATGAAAACCAAGTCTGCAGCAGAGAAAGTTTCTGACTGACACTGAGAGAGATCAACATGAACACCGACCCTAAACCTAAATACTGAAACTCCTGATGAAGAGGGCGGCTGCTGTCTGAAAGGAGGCGATTTCCCTCTTCATCACCAAAATGGTACAGAGAACAGACAAGCTCTTCTGCTGGCCCCTGTGATGAAGCTGCTTGGATTCACTTCTTTGCCTTGTATTCAGTATATCTACAGTGCCATACCGGCAAATAAACTTGGTTGAATGCAGGCTTTGTAGAGGAGTCATCGGGTTCCTGTCAACATGAAACTCTCGTAGACACAGAAGCCGTCGCCAACGTCTCCTACAAGTCATTTCAGCGTTCCATTCAAAAGTGAGATTTTTTATCGGCTACAGAATCAAGGTTTTTATACCAAAACCTCTTGGCTCCTAATAATGGAGCTGAGTGGGAGGAGGACTGCAGTCACGGAGCAGCTCTTCGGAGTTTCTGCAGCAATTTAAACTCAAAATGATTCATCATCCGACTGTAACAGTCGTCTGCAAACTTCAGAATATAAGGGCTCTGGAAGCATCTCTGACAGTCTCCAGTAGAGAATATGAAGGAGTGGTGAGAGGACACACCTCTGAGGTGAACCTGTGGATGCAGAGACGTGCACGCCTTCAGCGTCACCCTGGGTTGTGTAGGCGAGGAGGTCCAGGACCCAGGGACCCAGCCAGCCCATGGCTCCACACTCACTTTTAAACACACAGACTTGTTTGAAACGGATTTCCGATCGAGCAAACGTCCACAACACAAAAGGCTTCCCTCCAAAAGTCATTCACAACGCCGCTCCATTGTGGGGGAACGCCATTTTTAGGAGCCTGTGAATTTGATATTCTATCATCGTGCCTTTTGTGTAAGACATTCTTAATCTTTAAAATAAAAATATGAAGCAACTAAAATTGTCAAATAAATGTAGTGAAGTAAAGCAAGTGTGCCTCAACTTTGCACATATTTTCATTATAAATCTACTTGGTTAGATGATGAAACGTGTCCCTTCTGGGTAAAGAAGGCCCTGCAAAAGGACTTCAAAGATGCTCTACTTTTAAATAATTTCCATACAACAGAATCCACTCTCAATTACATTTCCAGGGAAAATGTAATTTTCAAGCAAAAACGATAAAAATAATGCGACAAAACTACATAATTAGGTTCAGGCAGCAAAGCTAATTTGTAAGGTTTTGTAAAAAAAAAACATCATGGTTTGGATTAAAATGAAAATGAAACAATGTTTATGTAACACTGAGATGCATTTGAAATAAAGCTCTTCAAAGTTCTTTAGTTCTGCAGCAAAATACATTTTGATTTGAGCTGGATTTGAAGAGGAATGACATTAAAGACAACGGTTGAGAAAAAAAGTCCTGGACTAAATGAGATTCAGGAGGGAAAGGAGGAAGAGGAGGGGGATGAAGAAGAAAAAACAGAGAAGCACCAGGAAGGAGGAGGAAGAGGCTCCTGCAGGAGAAAGAGGAGGCCCTGGCAGGAACACAACCACTCTACTTCCGCTTCACTGATGATTTCTCTCTGGGTTTAATTACTGCCAACACACACACACACACACACACACACACACACACACAGCCTCCGTACAACACCTTTTTTTTCTATCCAATTTCTATGAGTTGGTTTTCAGGGGGAAAGATGATGGAGAGGAAGTTAGGAATTAATGTTTTTTTCAATGAGTAGGTCCACATAAAAACTGCTCTCAACCAAACAGTGAAAGAGAAACCCTTTTGGAACAAATGTGGAACAATATTTCATTCAACCATAATTCAATTCATTCACATAATTAATCAAACAGTTGGATGCCAGCAAAGGCAGAGACATTTAACTGGAAAAACAACAACAACTGTGGACAAGAAGAAAATAGAGAACTGAAGCAGAAATCCATCAGCTTTCAGGGAATAGATGGAACTTTATTGATTCCTGTTGGGAAACTGGGCCTCTGATGCAGAAAATAAGAGCAGAGGAAAATTGGGGATGAAAGGAAAACACGTCGACATTGAGTAGAAGAATAATAAGAGAATAAAAGATCAGTGTTGTCTGAACAAAACACTGAGTTAGATTATGTTCATGTTTTCAGACGAGATTCTTTTTTTTTATGCTGTTATCTAACGTCAACAAAACATTATCATCTACCTTCCAATGTAACTGATATTTGTAGTTTTATTTGTGAATTGTGACTGTTTTTAGGAGAAAAAATGATAATGCAGCTATTCTGTATTTCTATATTTCTTTCCACTTCATACAGCTGTTTTTATGTATTGACATATTTGTGCTTCAGACGTCCTAGTGGACATGCCGTCAACTTCGTGCTAAGATAAAAAAAAATGTACGTTGCCCCTTTGTCAACAAGTCTGTGTAATGTATTCAAGCTTTTTTCTTCATCATGAAACATTTACAAAAGCAGTCTTTTAAAAATGTTGAAGCAGCGTCTTGTTTCCTGCCTTTACATTGTTGCCAACGGTGGGTAAATGGGGTGGAAGTTGAGATTAAGTTCCCACTGAGGACCGGTTTCTTGTACTGAGGCGAGGGATCGGACTCCAGATTGGAGTTCCTGATTACTGATTGATGCCATTGACTGGCCTTCACGTGCCCCTGACCTAAATCCAATTGAGCACCTGTGTGACGTTATGTATCTGACACTACAGACTCACTGATGCCTTGAACCAGGTCTGGGAGGAGATCCCCCAAGACACCGTCCGCCGACTCACCACAGGGGTGCGTTTTGTCACCTTTTTGTGCTCTACACCAACGACTGCCAGAGAATGCTTGTGTCACAGTTCATAACCAAGTTTGCTGATGATTCAGTGATTGTCAGCCTCCTGCAGGACCATGAGGTGGGCCATGGTCCAGTTTTAGACAACTCAATGACTCTAAGACAAAAGAGATGCTTATTGATTTTATTACTTTCAGAGCACCAACTTTTATCAATGGTATAGTTGTGGAGACAGTAAGCCAGTAGGCCTATAGGTACTATTGGCACTAACTTGATTCATCTTGGTCATGTTTATCAAGTTAGAGTCTCCCTCACTCCGAGGGCAAAGGCTGTTCTGGCAGACCCCCAACACCCTTTTCATGCCCTCAGAGTTTGGACTCCTGCATCAGGAGGAGGAACACTTTCCATGTGTGTGTCCATTCAAACATCTGAGATCATCTACTGCTTTAGCTGTTGGGCTTTAAAACAAGCTGTAGGCCTAGCTGCTATTGTACACACCCTTTAATAAGGACTGATGGACGCTCAATGCTTTTTTTCTCATTGCAATTTTAGCAGGGAAAATAAAGACTATCCTATTCTAGGAGTGCAGCCACACGGGGGACAAACACACTACTGAGTCACATTATGAGTCGCTGGGATGAAATTCAAGCAAGTTGGATGAGCCTGTGATTTAAATAGTTTACTTTCATTTTGGGTTGGGGGTTTTGGTTTCCATTGACCGTTGTTATGTAATTGTCTTCTCAAAATTATATAATGTACGTCAGTAAAGATTTTCACCTTCAGTAATTCATTCATAAAGGTCTGAGTGATTTGAGTGTTCCTTTAACATTTTTGAGCATCTGTTTCTAACAATTAGATGAAATAATTGTAAACACACACACACACACACACACACACACACACACACAGATGTGGGCAGCACAATAGAAGCAGCCTTGGACAACACTGTTGCTGTGGAAACTGCTCCCAATGAGAAAGTCCACACAGCAAAACACATACACACTACAAAACTCTCTCACACACACACACACACACACACACACTACAGTTGAACGACATGCATTTACTGACAGTCACACCCACACAGGTTGTGACCCATAATGCCTTGCAACATCATCTGCTGGGGGAATCGGACGATTGACTGTATATGGACTCAACTCTTCCTGCTGGGTGTCTTTCTGCTGCTGATCAATAAAAATGACTCGGTGGACGACACACTCACACACTCAGATAAACATGGACGTGATCCGACAGCGAAGTGAGGGGAGACAACGCATCGACCATCTCTGCTGACTGTCCGATGATTTCTCCTGAACAGAGGTGATTCGTCTCACCTTGTGTCATGGCTGTTTAAATGACTACATTCATTCTTGGATCGTATTCAGCATCGAGCAGCTATTGACCTTGGCATACTCCCATTTAGTCTTTTAACTTCCTGGCTGCAGAAGGAGTGTTAATGTTTGAAATCTGCTGCTTGTGATCACCCTAAATCTATATTTTACCAAAGTGCTGAGTAGCTTTACAATCTAACGTACTGACAGAGTTGGGAGAGCATGGGAGACTTTCTTCTACAGCAGCCTGACGAACATCGACCGCTATGTAGACCCGTTTTGGGAAGACAGGAGGCCTTGTGGTGGCAACAAGTTGAACTGACGATATCTTTGTATATCAAAATGTCTTGTTGTTCCATACGATGATAGAATTGGAAGGCAGAAAAAGACCGTCTTGATTTTTACAGAATACCATCATCGAAGGCGCTCTTTGAAGTAGAAGCCAGAAATGTATGGCTGCAAACCATTAAACGGATTGGCTGGAGTAAATCATCCTATATTCTCTGCTCATTCCACATAAGCTCTCGCCACGGTTTCTAAAGTCCTGTTGTTGAACTCACCAACCATAAGTAGACTTTCACAATATTTAATACTACATCCCTAACTCTGGACGTTGCAGTCACGTGGATGCGTTCATTTGTTGTGTCCGCCTTGAAAAATGATCCGATTTGACCTTCCATGGTTGTTGATTTAATGTTGGGGGACATTAAAAAATTGACAAATCATGTCTCCTACTGTTTTTTGTGACTATTTCACAAACTACTGAGAGACTGGTTTGGAAAACTCTAGCTCTATTCTCCTTTAAGAGACAAGCTGCTCCACAGAGTCTTACAGAGTCTAACATTTTATTGGAAGTACGGTTAAATGGTTAATACGTGTATTTTAAATTTGTTAGACAGATAGTAAGGATTATCTGATAAAAATAAAACTTGTTTACTCATATTGGTATTCCGTAAAAAAGGTCCTGAAATGTAAGAACTTGTAATGTAAGAAAAAAAAAAACTGCTAACGATGCCTCCCTAATGTTCACTAAAAAAATCGGAGACAGAAAACTCTTGATCTTACTTCGGTCATACGGAGACATCGTCTCATTTTAAGGGCCACCACTGCTCTGAACAAAGCATTAGCTCGGCAGAGTGACATAACTTTTTCATGTCCACACATTTAATAATGTCTGTTAAGAATCTACATCATATTGAATGATGTCAGTCTGAGACAGCATTTAAGTGAGTTCAGGTGGTCGCTCTCTCCTCAGTAATGGATGACGACTGTCCAGTTCAGAGCTGCATGAACCTGCAGGAAGCCTGCCTGCATTCAAATGAGCTGCAGGTTAATGGAGAGGGAGCTCTGCCCTGGAGAGACGGCGCTACGGTAACGCTGTGGTTGATTTCTGTCCAATTAGAGCTGACTAATTGCCTCCTTAGACACGGAGCATCACTAACTGTTTCCAGTACACGCAAACACTAATAAGAGTGGATGTGACAGGGCCATTACGGCTTAGATTTATCTCCAACTATTAAGATATGTGCGGTGCGGGTTGAGAGGGAATAAAAACAGGCCTGCACAACGGGGCTGGATGCAGAGCCGTTGCCATGACAGCAGAAGATAAAGGGTATTATTAATGCACTATAAAGCCTAAAACCACAATAAACATGGTGATGAATAACAGCCCTTAAACAGGCGAGGGGTCTTAAAGAGCATTATTATAGCGGAGACAACAGGCCACACATACAGTCGCAACAAAGTTGCGCTGCTCTGTTAACCCTGGATTTACAAAGAAGATAGAAATGTCAAGTCGATGCCTGTTGACATTCAGCCCTCCGATGGGGTGTTCAAGGGTCTGGTCTGTGGTCAATAAACATCAAACAGGGTTCAGTCACGTCATCATCAACGCCATCATCACAAAGTTTATCGATCCCAATATAATATAGTGGACGGCATTTAAATAGTTCAGCGACAGTGAACCAACATGCAAGGTACTGGTCTGAATATCTACCGAGACACAACTTGTGCTTCTGTTGTCACGAGTAGAAATGTTTTGCAGAAACAGTCAGTTTGCTGACATTTTATTTCACCTTTATCTAACCAGGAGAGTCCCATTGGCATTAAGAATCTAGGTCAGCAGCATGTATACAAAGAAGGAACTAAAAATCAAGCAAAGTCTCAATTGAAAGTCTCAAGTCTTCTCCGATACAGCAGGATGTTCATTTAGTAAATTATGGTCCCTTTTAGAGCCAAATAGAGGGGCAGAGCTATCTTGTGATTGGCAGGTCATTGTCTGTCTGGAAGTTGTCCTTTCACAGTCTGTTACTTTATAAACGAGTTGGCAATGGCCAAACACCAACAGGGCGACCAAAACCAAGATAGCAACAGTCAAACAGAGACGGTCAAGATGGCGACAGCCAAACCAAGATGGCGACAGCCAAAAACCAAGATGGCGACAGCCAAAAACCAAGATGGCGACAGCCAAAAACCAAGATGGTGACAGCCAAATCAAGATGGGGCCGTCAAACCAAGATAGCGACAGCCAAAAACAAAGATGGCGACAGTCATCTGAAATCATTCACTCATTCCATACTCGAGCACTATATAGTGGACTCAAGCAAAATGAAAAAACACTTTCAGACACTACTCGGGGGATTTTTTCGGCACCGTTGATGACGTCGTTCCTGATGCATAATTAATACATGTCAGGTCCCGCCGACGGCTCTCAAGTCTCACATGCTCACATGCAGAGAAATGACCAGGATGATTCATTTATTAATACATATTCGTTGTCTAAATTTACAAAACTAAAGAACCTCTCTGCTGTAGGACGAAAGAACGAGTCCTCCAGCAGGAGGGAGATTGCTTGACATTCTCATTTCTTGATCCCAATCGGGTCCAGGTGGACTTCAGGACCAGCGATCCACCGGACCCTATACAGGCTGCAGTATGTCCCCGATCCCAAACTCCTCGGCGATCACTTTATAGTCTCCCCTGCATTGTGGGGACTTTGAGTGCACTACTGTATATAGGGAATTGTAACGCTCACTCCACATTCGGACACTCCTACAAAATGGTAAACTCCCTACATAGTGCACTATATAGGGAGTAGGGAGTGCTTTCGGACACAGCCCAAGATGGCAACAGCCAAACCAAGATGGCGACAGCCAAAAACCAAGGTGGCAATTTTCAAAAAAACAAGATGGCAATAGCCAAAGGACATATTGGCAATAGCTTTAAACCCAAACAAGGTTTAAAAGAGTGAAGATGCCAAGTAATTGCAAGAATAGGCTTGAAATTCCAATGTTGAGCCTGCAGTGTCATGTTTAAAGACGTTTCTACTATTCTTAGCTGGGATATCAGAGATTTCAGGCCAGATGCTTTAAAAAAACATCAATCTGACAACCAGCTGATCACCAAACTATTTTTAGAGGACCCCTTCCTTGCATCCGGCTTTGGCATCAAACACAAGTTGATTAATTAACAGACAACATGATGCCTCCAGCAGCCATCATCACGTGATCCATGAATTTTATTGGGCCCTTATTTTTCTTTCATGCCAACTTCTTTGGCAAACACAGTGCTCATTAAAACATACATGTGATGGTATGTTAATTTATGGAAAAAGGCATTATGGGAGACCTCTCCCAATTACTCATTCTCAGGGGCTCGGCAGCAGGGAGAGTTTCATGCCAACAACAAAGTGACATCTGATGTTTAATGCAAGAGGCCATGATTTCAATGGCGGCGTCCGACGCTTTCATTCCTTTCCCATCAGTCTGCAGCGTCAGCCAGCAGCAGGTTGCACTGCTTCTAAGCAGCCTAATAAGAATTTGAGAGTTTTAAGAGGGAATAGCATTTGACTATGGCCTAACTCTGGGCCTCATTAGCACGGAAACAACTTCCAAGATGAAGGGTGAAAACTGAAACGGTAAACGAAAGAAAAACCCGCCTAGTTGCCTGCAGGATGACATTTACACAGAGCCCACCTGGCTTCAGGGAGAAAGTAAACGGGGGAGAAAGACAAGGATTGAGGTCATTTTATGAGATAAAATCCACTGTATTCCAAAGTCAACATTTACTGCTGCAACATCAAACTGCAGCTGTCGCGTTATGTTGCGACAGGAAGCTCAGCGGTGGAGGAATCATGCCAGAGGAGATGTGCCAATGCTGCAAACGGAAATTACGATGGAAAACATTTGTTGACTTTGAGATTTGTTGTCCTTTTTACCCCGTGGCTTCATTTGCAAGTCAGTAAATTTCTCCAAACTGTTCTTTTGTCATTAGCGATTTCTCTCAGAACATGATTATTGCACGTCATTTTTAAAAATGTGTAAAAGCATTTTGTCAACAAGATGAACAAAAACAAGACTAGACATTTTATTAATTTGCATGTCAATATATTTTTAGAACTGTTACTTCTGTCAGGAATTATTTAACACGACATGTGAATATTTGGGTTTGAAAAGGTGACTTTTTCTTTTTGAGCTTCCTCACTGCAAATAAAGGCTTCAGCAATATCATTATGTGGAACGAGTTGAGTTGCATCTTCATGTATGAAACAATGACACAGAGGCTCTTAGTCCAAACCAGGGCCGCAAACTTACTCCTTTCAACCTGGTCGTACTTTTCACAATTAAAGCCCTAAACATGTACTATTCACAGGCGAGTTTTCCACAATTTATGTATTACATTACATAAAGCTAAACAAATGATAGAGTATTATTCGTCAAATTTCTCTAAACTACCACAAAGGAACAACAACTGCTTATGTTGCGTTGCTTTTATTTACTTTCACATTTCTGAAAGATTATCCATACATTTGAAAACCAACGCATGACTTGGCATCATGTACATGCAGCGCGGTGGAGGTGGAAGGGCGGTCCACTTTACTTCCCCATGGTGGGGGAGATTAGACTGAACTGCTGCCCTGTGGATGTGAAGGAGAAGAGGCCAATACTTTATCTGTCCCAGCAGGAAACGGCTCAGTCCAGATGTTTGAACAGCAGGACCGAATGCACCACCACTCTTTAAAACAGTGTGCGTGTCGGTGTGTGTGGGTGTTTGTGTGTGTGAGCGAGATTTATCCATCCAGTCCGTGCTGTGACACACACAAAAGCATTGTACACACAAGCAAACGTTATGGTTTCATCTAAATAAAGCACAAATTTAAAGTGTATATCCTAAAAAGCCGGTAAACACAAGGAAAAGAGGATGTCTGGTCCATCAGGACTCTTCATTACTGCTTCACAACTCACACTGGATGACATTTAAGGACACAAATGGGTTCTCCTCAGAGAACAAAGTGTGGTTCTTTCCTTTCCTTTTGTCTTCAAAGCAAGATGGCAGCAAGATGCTGACCTATGTCTTCCATCCATCATGTTTTAACAAAACTCTGCTTCTATCAACCAGATTCATCTACATAAAAGACAAGCCAATAAGATATTCTCTCTTTTAATTCAGGTGTTTCAACTTTAATCACCACTTTCATCAGGGCCTTAATCACACCCATTAAACCTCCCAAAATAGAGGACAATTATCCCGACCTGCTGTATGTTGGCATGGTTCTGGGGGCAAGCATTCTTCATTACATCTAATCTGGGAGTTCTCAGAGGTGAGAGTTTTTTGGTCAAAGTTAATTTTATTTCTGCCAGGTCAGAGAATCCAAAGCAATGTGCTCATTATCTATTAACATTTTTTTTTATGAGGGTTGAATTTCAGCCAAAAGGAGCACAAAGAATCTTTCTTTGCACTAATGGTGGCAGAACACTTTGCGCTGAGTGTGTAGCATGTCGGGGGATCTAGTGGCAGCAAATGAATAAAATATAAAAGGAATGTTTTTTCCTAAGTGTATAATTACCTGAAAATAAAGATCTTTAAGTAGAAGTACAGGGGGGAAAAACAATATACAATAAGCATTTACAATTTAACGTCCTGCATTTCAAGTTGTAGTGTAGTCTGGCACCATCTAGTGGCAAAGTTGCAGATTGCAACCGACTGAAACTTCTCTCATGTGCAAGCTAGGCCTCCTAAAAAATGACATTCACATAGAACAAAACTGCATTATGAGTCACGTTTAGAAGGAAATTGATTTTATTGTGGATTATGTTTGTTCTCAACATACACTGTAAAAACTCCTTCAGTGGTACTGTCCATATGACTTTACTTATGGTATGGTACTAGTATTTTTATTGCGATAAATTAATTAATCTTCTTTTTTTGTTTTTCTAAGTTATGTGAAACTTAAAAGTGGGGATTTTTTTTCTAGCATAAAATTGATTTTACTGGACTAAATTATAAATAGATTTTCACAAAACTCAGTTTAACTGCTTCTATCAGAAGTAAAACTCAACAGAGCAAGATCCCGCCCATGCACTGTAAATGCAAACAATGTCCTGACTAAAGATGTATTTGGTATTTTCAAGCATGCTCTGTCTTCACATCTCATGGTGACCTGTTCCTGTTTTCACTGAAGATGCATTTCTGATTTTTTTGAAATGACACTACACATTTTACACTGTCATTTTAGTCTCAATGTTGACCATTGTGGCCTTATTATGGCTGTTTTGTTCTGTACATATGTAGTTACAATAACTGTGGTTTGTCCTTGTTTGTACGTTTTTTTTTTCTTCTTCTGTTTGTTTGTTTGCTTATTTTGTCTGTTTGTTTTTCTATATTGCTGAGAACATGTTTGTCTGTTGAAGCTATGTTTGTCTATATGTTTGGACCCCCTCGAAAACGAGATGGTACATCTCAAGGGGTTTTATCCAAATAAACAAATTTTCATCATTTCATCAAAGATGAAATAGTGCATTTAACTTAATTCATACTAGTTTTTAAAGTTTACTTTCTTACACCTGCACTTTTTACCTGCATACTTGTTTCATTAATTTATATGAACTTGATTTTTCCGAGTGTGTAGCATGGTTTGTGGTACGAGACTTAAGTAACAGAGCTGCGCACCCCACTGCGCATGTCCATTTCCGGTTAGCGCGCATCTGCCACTGGAGGTGAACTCAAGCAAGCGGTCAACTCCGTGCTCCATGCCCTGTGCCGATCCACGTCCGTCGCCGGCAACGGGAGCCGCGATGAGCAGAGAAGTGTGCGCGGTGCGGGCCGACAGACAATTAACGCTGGCGTGTCGGACTGCATCAGGTGCGGGCTGAAGACCCGCGGGCCGGGTTTTTTATCACCTTTTACCGAGTCAAACTTAAAGTAATATAATGTAAATGTACAGTAATAAAGGAGTTTTTCATAGTAACTGCCATCTGTTTTAAAACACAAAATTGAAAACATTACCCAGCAAACATTTTCTCGACCTACGTCTAGATGAAGACGTCCAATCGACGTCGTGTCACGACGTGACTTTAATTCGACTGTTTTTCAACATCATAAAATAATATCATGGCAAATATGACCTAATTAAATATGCACCTTAGAGCGGTTCAACTGAATAAACACTGCCAGAAAACGTTTTCTCGACCTGCGTCCAGATGAAGACGTCCAATCGACGTCGCGTCACGACGTGACTTTAATTCGACTTTTTTTCGACATCATAAAATAATATCATGGCAAATATGACCTTATTAAATATGCATTTTAGAGAGGTTTAACTGAATAAACACTGACAGAAAACGTTTGCTCGACATGCGTCTAGATGAAGACGTTGCGTCACGACGTGACTTTAATTCGACTTGTTTTCGACATGATAACATTAGGGGGAATACGATCTTAAAGAAAACATATTTAACTAAAAAACACTGTCAAGAATGATTTCCTCCATCTACTGCTGTGTCGAGATGCAGATATCCAATCATGTCGGGACGTCTGATTAACGTCGGGCAGGCAGGTTGATTTGACGTCTATCTGAGGGGCTGAAATAACCAACGTCATTTAGACGTTGTTTCAACGACATATTAACGCACAAATGCTAAAAAACTATTCAAAATAATGCAAATATGTTCGTGAATTAAAGAAAATAATGTAGTATCGTATTGGCAATGTGGGCTAAAATTTTTGTGATTCTAGCATCCATCTAGGAACTATTTTTCCTCGCATAGTTAGCACACCTAGCGGTTTCCTACGCATGCGCAAGAAGAACTTTGCAGCGTCAGTTGACGAGGAGGAGACACAGACACCTGTGAAAGGTCAGTTACTAAAAGTACTGTAATTTAAAATGAAACGGTGTTTGGTAAGACATTATTTCGTTTATCAGTTGCATGTTAGAGTTTTGATTTTGTTGCTGCATCGTGTATTGTTACAGATAGCTGTTTTTTTGTTGCTTTTATCCGTAACCGAGCGGCGGCTAGCAGCCGAGTTAGCTGCCGTGTGAAACTAGCCCTGAGTTAGCTCACAGGCTACGTGAGGTGCTCGATGCAAAACCGAGCCGAACATCTGTGCAACTCTCGGTTCAGCATCATTACAGAACCATAACACTTTAAGGGGCCGTCCAGATGGGCGAAAGCGTTATTTTTTTCTCCGTCTTCCTCAGCATTGTTTCAAGAATATTTGCATCTAGACGGATCCACTGAAAATGCTGTAGTTCATATGCCAGGCCTATAGGTGTCGCTTGACATACACCAAAAACAAGATGGAGAGACGGAGCATGCGCAGAAGGTTTTCGCTCTATAATTTGTTCTTGCCATCTATAAAGTGCATTTAACATCTGAATAGGCGCTCTGTAAAAATGATTATTTTTTTCTTATGCCCTCTCTCCAGCTGCTGTGAAGAGATGGAGTACAAAGGCCACAGATGCAGAAATAGAGTGTGATTCAGAACCACCTTAAACATGCCCCAGCAAGGAGCGGGGGCAAGGGGCAGACCCCCACAGGACTGCAATAAAAAGGAAGTCAATAAAACATTTGTTCAAATATACATGTTCGTTTTTTATTCAATAAATAGATAACTCGTTATATATATATATATATGGTCCTGAATGCTGTCTCTTTTTTTTACCTGAGATTAGTCCATGTACTACTTGTATTTTACAGTATGGGTGAACATTACTCGAGTATTTTTTACTTTATCACAGGTGAGTTTATTTACTATGAAAGTTTTGACCAGGTTCACCATTACTGTGATATTTTAAGTTGCCAAATGTGAAATTTGCTGGTGTTGTCTATTGGACTTTTTGACCTCTTTGCATTTTAAGGATTTGTTTGCTGAAATTGATAAGTTAATTTAAATGGTTGTAGATTAGAGCATTGAGAATTGCACATGTATACAGCACATGAGCTGTGATTGTCATAGAATGTATGGATGTGGTAATGCCAGTTATGTAGGCACTAGTTGAAACTAGATTTAGGTAAACATATTTTTAAGTGCAATACATTACATGTGTATTTTGACAAAGGTTGATATGCCGTCGAAACGATGTTGAAACGACGTGAATTGATGCCGTCAAAGAGCCGTCGAAATGACGTTGGTCATGAGACCGACGTCAGAAAAACTTTCTTTTCAGCACCTCTGGTAGACGTCGAATCGACCTGCCTAACCGACGTTGATTAGACGTCAAATAGACGTCACGTAGAGACGTTGAAAAGTCGTCTATACGATGTAATAATGACATAGATTCAAGTAGCCTGTTCTGTGAGCCGTTGATATGTCGTCGAAACGACGTTGAAACGACGTGAATTGATGCCGTTGAAGAGCTGTCGAAATGACGTTGGTCATGAGACCGACGTCAGAAAAACTTTCATTTCAGCACCTCTGGTTGAATCGACCTGCCTGACCGACGTTGATTAGACGTCAAATAGATGTCAAAATGTTTGCTGGGTATTGAAATAATATTAATCAGTTCATCATTTAATCTTGTTAAGATATGAAGGACATGAGAATACACATGGCTGTTAAAATTGTACTATTTAATAATTTTTTCCCTCTCCATATAGCCTACTTTAGGTGGTGTCTCTGGCAGTAAAGCTGGTGGCAGTTAGAAAATAGGTTCCCTCGTCACCAAGACTGGCCACCAGGGTACCAGATAACCATCTCACCCAGCCAGACCAGTTCAGCAGCCACAGCTATTCGTCTCACTGCACCTCCTCCCTCACTGCTGCTTCGTTGACAAGAAGCTCTCTGACCACAATCCTTTCCAGAGGGTATTGTCTCTCTTAATAATTTTCATTTCATGTTTATTATTTTCTATCCACCATTACAAAATTATTACATTCAAAACCTTTGTAAGAAAATGATGATAGATGTGACAAAAACGTTTTTTGGTATTGTCTTATAGAATATAGACAACTGTTTACTATAATTTTTTACACTTGTTTAAAATATGATGACAATTAATAAGTGATAAATAATAAGTAACATCTCAAAGGGCAGGTTGCTAATCCCAAATAACAACATTAGACATTACGATAGGTGGTCACTGTCTCTTTAAGTCTAATTTATTGTTCTCCTGTATTTTTTTCAAGTGTCTACTGGAAGAGGGATGCAGTGGACATGTAAGTTCTGCACTTTTGTCACTCCAAAAAGAGGCCAGCTATTAAAGCATTATAGATTAAAGCATGTTGGCTTCACGAGAACCTCTCTAATACCATGACTTTTTCAGCAGTGTATTTGCACATTCAAATGCCCTGAAGGTTCATTTATCCAGATATCACTCACAGTTGGCCAGTGAAAAAGATTATGTACAAACATTTAATTGTCAAGTGTGTGATTTTAATGAACCTTGCAGTGAAAATGATTTATTTACTCATTTACGCAAGCATCTGAAGTTAATGCAAAAAGTGCAGTGCCCCTATCTGGACTGTGACTTTGAGACAAATGTCTACTCTACTTTTAACACACACACAAATAGGAATCATGACCAGAAGTATTCTACATCTAGTCTTCAGTTCAAACCAGGAATAGCTGTGCAGCTCTGTGGCACTGAGGAGAGCACCTCTGTCCCAGCTGAACCTGTCCCAGCTGAAGATGTCACTAGTTTAGAAGATGAGGATCTGACAGATGTTGGTGTTGATGTCAATGACCTCAACTCTCAGCTTGAGCATAACTTGGCCTCACTTTTCTTGAAAATGCATACAATACTGACCATATCTGAAAGTGCTCTCCAAGAAATCATCCAGCAAATACGACAGGTATTTCAACTTTCAGAACCCCTGATGTTTTCTGTGGTTGAGGAGATACTCAGACGCCATTATCCTGATATTGATAATGCTGTTGTTAAGGAGGTAGTCTGTGCAGTGACTGACATAAATGTATTTTTGAAAAACACATCAGCTGGAGGCTCGCTTTCAACTTTCATTGGAGAGCAACTTACATAGCGAAAGAATTTCCTGTTGTGGAACCTGTGGAGTTTGTCCTTGAGAAGCAGGGTCAAAATATAGTTTACATTCCACTGATTAAAATGCTTCAGGCACTGTTGAGCAAAGATGATGTTTTAGACAAGGCTCTCACCAGCAGCAGCTCTAAAGGAAGTGGATACAGTAACTATAGGGATTTAGTGAAATTGCCATTTTATCAGAAGACGAATTCAGAATCACCCTGGGGTTGTATATTGATGACTTTGAGGTTGCAAACCCACTTGGAACACCCAAGAAGAAGCATAAGGTGTGCGCAGTATATTGGATCCTTGCCAATCTACACCCAAAGTACCGCTCATCCCTTCATGCCATACAGTTGGCTGTTTTATGCAAGGTAAACACTGTTAAAGAGAAGGGGTATCATGAAGTCCTACATCCACTTATTGAAGACCTAGCATCACTTGAGGAGAATGGAGTGTATGTTGAAAAGTTGGGAGCAAGCATTAAGGGGACTGTGCTGTATGTTGCAGCAGATAACTTGGCCGCCCATGCATTGGCGGGATTTCAAGAGAGCTTTATTGTGGAGAGGATGTGCAGGTTTTGTATGGCCACACGAGAAGAAATCCAAACAAATAATGTCAGCTCAGGTTTTTACATGCTGAGAACCAAAGATGCCCATGACAGACAGGTTCAGGAAGTCAAGCGGGACCCATCTAAAGTAGCACATTGTGGAGTCAAAGGCGGATGTGTGCTTGGTGAAAACTTGAAATATTTTCATGTTATAGATGGATTTCCTCCAGATATTCTTCATGATTTTTTGGAGGGAGTGGTGCCATTTGAATTGCAACTGTGCATTCAAGATCTGATAAAAAAGAAATGCATCTCTCCTGAGACACTAAATCAGGCCATCAAAGAATTCCCATATTCCTTTTCTGACAAAACAGACAAACCTCAACCAATTCCAAAGACATTTGCCTCAAAGAAGACAATAGGAGGGAACGGCCATGAAAACTGGTGTCTAATCAGATTTCTTCCCTTAATGATTGGGCATCTTGTTCCTGAGGGAGATGAGACATGGGAGGTGCTCATGGTTTTAAAAGATGTGCTTGAATTGGTTGTATCTCCGAGATTCACAGATTAGTCTTTGTTCTATTTAGAGTCTAAAATATCAGAGCACAGAGAGTTACTACTGAATGCTTTTCCAGTTTGCGGACTCCGTCCAAAGCATCACTATATCGAGCATTATCCCCACTTGACTAAAGTCTTTGGACCTCTCATAGACATGTGGACAATGAGATTCGAAGGGAAGCACAAGTTCTTCAAAAAAGTTATCCATGAAACTCAGAACTTCAAAAATGTTCCCCTAACTTTGGCAAGGCGACATCAAAAGATGATGGCGTACCATTTGGACTGTGCTTCATTTTTCAAACCAGCACTCTAAGCAAACAAAGTAAAGAGCATGATGATTTCTTCCCTCCCAGGGAACATTCAAGACATTTTGCACCAAAGATGTGGTCTCCAAATCACAGCGCTGTCAGCTGTGTCTGTCAATATTGATGGAATGAACTATGCTGCAGATATGGTGGTTTCTGTAGGTTCATGTGGAGGGCTTCCAGAGTTCAGACAGATTAAGCAAGTGCTAGTGATTAATGCGGACATTGTTTTCTTGTAAACCAATGATTGCATGGTATCATGAGCATCTTCGTGCTTATGAATTGACACAAAGCAGCACAGGCTTGGTTGCCTCTCAGTTGACCGAGTTCAATGATGTTTTTCCTTTGTTGGCATGGCGCGCTCTGTTCAACAAAGGGTTGATATATTTCCATTGCTTTCAACCCTTTGTTGCTTTGAGAGCGCCATCTATTGGGTTCAGAAAATACAGAAAATGCTTCACAAAGCTTCATTTGGACATCACTAGCTTCAACTAGGCCTACAGCTGCTACTACAGTACAAGTCATTCTTATATATAATAATATAACGTCATATACAGTGCTATGCATACGTTTAGGCACCCCATGCCTAAGTTATGCTAAAGAGGGAATAAGAGGCAGATTCTTATGCTATAGCATGCTAGTTAGACTCAATGCATTTCTCAATGCAAATCAAACCAGCTAATAGGCTATCTGAAAAGCACCATGATTTTCTCTAGGTTTGTGAAGGGTACGTGAGGATTTGGATTTTATTTTAATTCCAAAGGCCCAGGTGACTTTATCAGAATGCATTGTATCCTGGATCCATGTAATAACTGGCCTTTAAAAATTAAAATCTGCCTGATTCTATGGGAGTTTAACATAGGGGTGCCCATACTTATTTAAATGAAAAAAAAAATGTATTTCTTAACGATACATTAATCATTCACAAAGAAAATTGGTGTCCTAAAAGGTAGGATTTTTCCTCATTTGTTTAATTAAGGCATTAAGATCAATTTCCAAAAGATGATTTTTATTCCTCTTTTTTAGTCAACTTTAGCATGGGGTGCCTAAACTTTTGCATAGCACTGTGTGTGTGTGTGTGTATGTGTGTGTGTGTGTATGTATGTATGTATGTATGTATGTATGTATGTATGTATGTATGTATGTATATATATATATATATAATTTAAAGTTGTAACTTGAGCACACATACATACACCGACATTTTTTTCCCAAATAAGTTTGCTTTCATTTAGTCTTCTGCTTATTGTTTTTTGTCATTTTTTCCATGAGACCAATGACATCACCACAACACGCACTGCTGTCCTGCAATGTCTGCCCCTGTATCTTGGAGATAATTCCGACGAATTCTTCCTCAGCTGCCTAGTAAGTACCATCGTACAGTTCACATTTTCAGACCTTAGGTTCAGTTCTCAGATTTCAGAAAAATAGCATTGTTCAGGGTGTGTGTGTGTGTGTGTCTCTCTCTCTCTCTCTCTCTCTCTCTCTCTCTCTCTCTCTCTATATATATATATATGAAGGAACGCAATTTTCCATCTTAGTATATGATGAAAATGTTTTATTTCCATTTCTTCCTGATACAAAATTTGGTTTAGAGGGTTATCACTAAATTGCAACTACACATTTATGTGTATTTATTTAAAATGATTTTCAATGCATGCAAAGTTTGAGCCAAATCTGAGCTTCCCAGATGAAGTTGTATAGTGTTTTTGTTTGTGTCTTGTGTTCTTAGTGCTGAAATGCAGCCATTTCTACCTGCTCATAATCTAAAGAGCTCTCTAAGACAGAGTTATGGTGATGTGATTTTGTGCAGACACCTTAATCATCAAAGTGAACACACTATAACTGTGAGTCTTAGCATCCTAACTGAATTTATTTGTGTTTTTTTATTTTGAATGCAGGATTCGGACACTGCAGATAACTTCAACCAGGTGCCTGTTGGGGTTCTTACAGTCATGACTGAGGACACGCCACCAGAGATTAACAGCATTGCAATCATCCTTGAAGGAAACATTGTCATGGATGAGATTCTCACAACCTCTCAAGGACTTTGTCTTCTGTTCGGCTTAATATATGCACTCCATTTGGATTACCCAAAAGGTATGAAGAACACATTTGAGTTCATCCAGAAGGTATTGTTGAACCTTGGACAACGGAAGCTCAGCCCAAAACTGCAAACATTAAAAAATGCTCTTTTGGGCTAGATGTTGTGGCTAGGAAAAGCTATACTGGTTGTCTACATTAGTGTGCTGTGTGAATGAGTGTGATTTTGATGGGGCTGAACAGTTAACAAAACATTATTGAATATTTCATGCATTTATTTTTACTGTATTGAATATTATGTTTTACTTGCATCTTTTTTTATGTTTTATAATGTAACTGACAGCCTTTTTATCTGGAGCTGCAGAGGTCTCCATATTGTTTTCTGAAGAAATAAGAAAAGACGTTTGATACACAACACAGTGAGAATGATCCCTCTAACAAAAAATGTATAATTGTCACAATAACTGTCAAAAGAATGGCAGTGTTTCTTTTAATTATTTTTTTTTAATTCAGCCTCATTTAATTCCATACTCATCTGGTTCAGTATTATGGGTGTTAAGTTACTGCTACCTCATAATTACAGAAAGGGAGGAGGTACTTGGGGAGCCCACAGTATAAAAAAGGTTAATGGAGACCAAAAGTAAACCTATAAGTATCTATTGAGATACCTGCTTGTTGTTTTTTGCATTTGCGATTTGAAAGCATAAAATAAGTTTAAAGGAAGATATCCTTATGCAGGTCACATGACCCTGCCATCAGCGCAGGTGTTATGTAATTTCCAGTGAGTAAAAACTTGAAAAAGAGCATACAGTATGTGATGTTTAGTATTAAAATGTAGTGTGCCTCTGTAACACAGGTTGAATATATCAAAGTTGTTAAAGAGCTGACTTAATTTAGCCGATTTGAAGATGTATGTACAAGTACAGTTCTATGTAATAATACAGTTTTAATTATCAAGTTTCAATCAGGTTTTATTCAGGTTTAAACTTTTACAGACTAAATGTTGCCAAGTCTGTTTGTTGCTGTTAGACATTCAGGAAAGTGTCCATTGTGAATCAAGAGCCTTCTGTTAGCTTACATCCAGACCAGTCAACTCACTCGCACTTATTCTGTCACACATCACATACTGATTTTCACTCATACTGACATACGCTTTCTGTCTCACTCACACTCACTCACTCGCACACATGCACTCTCTTACACTCAGTCTCTCTCAGAAACACATAATATTGAAGAAATAATTTAGAGAAAGGGATAATTTAGCAGGAATCTGAACCAATCAGCAAACTACAAGGAAGGATTAGCCTCTAACTGGTTAGCATAATGTATTCCCCGTTTTCTCTCCCCTGCATTGATTGGCCTGGTTTTCTGCTAACAGAAGGGTTTGACTAAGGCTCAACAATTAATCGCAGTATTAACAAAAATCGCCAAATGGCCATGTACTATTATTCAAATTATATTACAGTACAGTATATAATTTATTGATAAAGGTCAAATTAGGTAAACCCAATTGAAAACTAAGTATATGTGGTGCTAAAGAGATGGTCTGACCTTTTGTTTATCTATCACCTGCAAATTGTTATGTCAAACTTGACCTTTGATGGTCTCTGTCGAGAGAAGTTTCAGAAGGAACCGTATGTTGATTGTTGTTTACAAATACTGAAATAAAAAAACATGTTCATAATGCCATTTTGTGAATTCTTATTTTAAAGTTAGCTAAACTAAGGTATGTTAAGTGCATTTATTGAAATTTAAGTACTGCCCACTTACTTTGGTACAGTATATTAACTTAATGTGACTTATCTTCATTGAGTTCCTGTCAGCTGCACGGTGGTGTAGTGGTTAGCACTCTCGCCTCACAGCAAGAGGGTCCCGGGTTCTTCTGTGTGGAGTTTGCATGTTCTCCCCGTGTAAGCGTGGGTTCTCTCCGGGTTCTCCGGCTTCCTCCCACAGTCCAAAGACATGCAGGATGGGGATAGGTTAATTGATTACTCTAAATTGCCCGTAGGTGTGAATGTGAGTGGGAATGGTTGTCTGTCTCTACATGTCGGCCCTGTGATAGACTGGCGTCCTGTCCAGGGTGTACCCTGCCTTCGCCCAATGACAGCTGGGATCGGCTCCAGCCCCCCGTGATCCTTAATACAGGATAAGCGGTAGAAAATGGATGGATGGATGGAGTTCCTGTCAACTTTATTGAAGTGGATTACACTAAGATACCTCAAGTGAAGTCTAATACAAATTTCAAGTGATGCCCACTTGTTTTGTCAGAATATATTAAGTTAATATGACTCAAAGTATTTGAGTTCTAATAGCTTGATTTTAATTTAACTATACTGAGATACATTAAGTTATCACAACTTCAAAAAAAGTATAGCTCACTTAAATATAATAATTTCACACTACTTCACACAATTAAGTTTGTTTACTTACTTTTCCCAAGGTAATCGGTTTCCTTAATTGTATTAAGTAAACTAAACTTGTTAGAATTTACAGTGTGCACTTGAAGCAAGAGTCTGGGCCAGTCTGGGCATGTTACGGGCACCTGGTTAACATGTGGTTAACAGGTGGTTAACCTGGTTAACGTGGTTAACGTTTCACTCTGGACCACACCATCGAAGAGGACCAATGGACAACACACGGATTTTAGGAGTGACGGTACTTTTTACAACACATGTAAGTAACTACTTGATGGGTTTAAGGTTCGATTTTAAGCAAATTACCGTGATTGCATTGCACTGTTTGCAAAAACACGTCTCTCTTTCCTCCATTTGCCAATTCTGCTGCCTCGGTCACTAGGCCTTAACATACCGCCACAAACGCCTTACCAAATGAGCTCTAATCTCAAACCACTCGTCAACTTTAGCTAAATGGCCTACTGTTTATATTTTTAATGCTTTTTATAATAAACATAGGCTATGTCACCCCTTTTTCGGTTAGGAGTCCGACATTTTTACTACATTTAACGCTCTTTATAATAACGTTACATGCCTGACAAGCAGGCCAGACCAAAAAGTCCCGTTCCTGCAAGTAACCAAACTTTTAAGATGGAGTTAAAATAATCATTAGCCTATATATTATTAATGTAGTCTAATGTGTATGCAGGCATTTCATTTTTGTGTGAGAGTGTAAGTTACTGCGTTTTGCAGTCATGCCTGGTCAAGCGTTACACACTGTTTGGAAGTCTACAACTGTATTATGCATTTCTCCCTGCCGTCCATACGGATCCGGCATTTTCGCAGCCTGAAAACGCACTTTTTTGAAACCAGCTCTCAGGGTGGAAAAGAAAAAAATGACACCCCTCCGTTTTCGTGTCGACGGCGAAAACGAATACACTGACTTCATCGCCCCGCCCCTCGACCCTCGAGTCTGACTTCTTCCCCCGCGACGTCTCCTAACAACAACAATAACGGCGGCCTCCGTGCACGTAGCAGATATTCTGCTCGTCTGTACGACGGCGTATCAGGGTCACTGTATGAAAAAAAACGGAGCCGAGAGAGGGAGGCGATATTCCGGGAAAAAAGTTGCAGATATGCTACTTTATTACGATGCTAACAAACAACCGCTAGCTAACTTCCCATGAATGTAGGCATTTATTTGTCTAATTAATCCATCCCAACGTGTGACAATGCTTCGTCAAGGTCCTTAGGGTGACGGTTGTTGGTGCTTATTGTTGGTTTCATTTATACGGGCCAAATTGTCATCTTATGGGTGTTTATTGATCGGGTGGTCGGGCGGAGATTAGCCGTAACTGTCATAGCAATGGCAAACATCCGGTCAAGCTCAGTCTCTTCTTCTGCGTTTTTGTAGCAGAAACATTACCGTATAAGGGCCTGGAATATGTACTACAGTCGTTTTCAGTGGATTCGTCTGGATGCGGATTTTCTTGAAAAAAAAAGTTTGTTTTGCTTTGTGTGTATGTTCCAAAATAGTGATAAATAGTACAATATATGACCCTCTTTAATGGCTCAGAGAAAATCATAATGTTATGTTATCAGCTTGACATTTCAACATTTCATGGCGTTTGTCAATTTTACATGCATATTGGTGATTAATAAAGTTATAAAATATTTGAAAGATGCAATAATATTTTAATATTAATTCATATTTCAGTAAGGTCTGTCTTGTTACATTTACATTGTTATACTGTTAAACAATGATAAAGTACATTGGCTTCAGTGTCAACAATGCACAATGGCTAATGATAATTTTTTTCAGGAAGTACAGATTTGAATATATTGGTATTAAGCTATTAGTTAACACAACTGTGTGCTCACTATGCATTTCATAATCTGAAAACATTTCATAATCAAATTGTTGTTTTTTGGTAGCAAATGCCCAACCTTAGTCTGTTGACATATTTCTCTGAACTTTGTTAATTCATTTTAAAACTTTGTTCATGTGAAAGAAATTGAAATAAATCTTGACCAACTTGCATTAACATTATTCCTCCTGATATTATAATAACTGAACTCCCTGTTTTATTCCATTTATATATTTCTTCAGAAGTCCATCACATCAAGCCTAGTGGAGCAGCATTTGTTCACACACATTAGGTAAGTACCAAAGTGGGTCAGACTAACAAATATCTGAACAAACATGCATTTGTGTCAAAATATTAGCAATCTGTCATTTTTTGGAGTAAAGTAATAGTTTGGTTTATTATTATATTTATAAGTTGGGATGTATGAGGTGCTTGTGCATTGTCAGTGTATTGCCTGCAGTACACAAGAGACATCATGTCTCCAGCAGGAGAAACCCATTTAAGCAACTTTAAGACCGGTTGCCTGCAAAAGTCAATCTGTTAACACTATGTATAAAATATTTTTACCACTTTATCTTGCCATCAGTCTGCCTTTTTATTTGGATCTGTATTTTCTCAACTGTTGTACATCCCTATTCTTACGTGTAGTTCAACAAATGTAGTTACAAATGAAAAGGCTGCCTGATGGCATGATAAATTGGTGAAAATATTTTTCCTTGGTAGATTTTTTTCCCCTGGTGAACCTTTTTTAAGATGCTTAAAAAAATGTTCCTGCGCTCTTGTCTGTGGCAATATATTCCTTAAATTTCATGCTGTGGCCACCTGAGTTTCTCCAATCTGGGAAAGAGCAGAGTCATCTACTGTAGGCAACAGGCAATACAAGTGCCTCATACAACCGCACCTCAGATAAACTGAACTATCCCTTTAAACCATGTATCCAGATTAGGCTTGTATCAAAAAGGCTAGAGATAAACCATACCTTTTTTTTTTTTAATGACAGATGGGATGGCCCTGTAAATTATGCAGCACTGTTTTACCAGCAAGGACTGATATTTTAAAGCATTATAGACTGCATCATGGAACCTTTGGACACAGCCACGCCTTGCCTTGTATACATGTAGATTGCCCATGCTCCTTTAAAAACTGGAGTTCCCTCCACTGTCACTTGTCAAGATACCATCCCAAAGTTCTCAACTCACCACAAGGACATTTTTCCTTCACCTGCCTATTATGTCAAAAACCTGGTTTTCCTAGTGAAAAGGATTTTTTTGAACACATATCATCATCTGAAGAATAATGAGACTGTGAAGTGTGTCTTTGCAAAGTGCGATCACCAAACAAATGTTTACGGAACTTTTGCGACACACATAGGAGACATACTCTGCATACTTCACAGGATTTCAAACCAGGCATAATCTGTCAAAGACAGTCAACAGAATCAGAGGAAACACTTGATTTTGAACCCTCCAACGAGGATAATGGTCACAATGATGGTAGTTATGAAGTCACTGGCATAAATGCACAGCATCAAGAGAAAGATGGAAGCAATGTGGTTGTAGAGTTTATAACATCCCTCTTGTTGAAATTAGAAAGTGTTCATAATGTTTCAGTACGGTGCATTGATGAATTGGTTGATGATCTTCACTTCATAGCAAGTTCTGCACCTATATCTTCCGTGAGAGATATTGTTGTTTCACATTTAAAGAAAAATAACCAAACCACTGATGACACTTTTGTTACATCTCTAGTGGAAGAACTGTGTAAATCCAATCCCCTAACTACTGCACTCAGTAGTGTTGGTCCCCTGACCTCCTCATTCAAGAGACAAAAGTATTATAAAGAAAAATGTGAAGTTGTTGAACCTGTTGAATACATCCTTGAACCAAACGAGAAGAGAAGTTTCCATTATGTCCCAATTCTTCAATTCTTGATTCAGATTTTGGATAAAGAAAATCTTAGCGAAAAAATACTGAGTGAAGAACAGGAGCAGTTTTCATCTACTAAATACAAATGCTATCGTGATGGTACAGTCTACAAAGAGAATTCTTTTTATTCTGAAGAACTAAGAATTACACTTGTACTGTACATTGCTGACTTGGAGATTTGTAATCCACTTGGAACATCAAGAAAGACGTAAAATTACAGCAGTATACTGGGCGTTGGGCAACATCCCTCACTCATCCCGATCCACTCTCAACTCAGTATACTTGGCTCTTCTATGTAAAGCAGTTGACATCAAAAGATTTGGCTATGATGTAGTGCTTGCCCCTTTGTTTAAAGACATTGCTACATTGGAGCATGAAGGCGTCTACATTTCCTCTCTTGGACAAAATGTGAAAGGAAGTGTTTTTTGTGTAGCTGCAGATAATCTTGGAGCACACTCAATTTGTGGACTTGTGGAAAATTTTTCTGGACCATACATTTGTAGATTTTGTCTCAGACAGCGTTCAGAATTTCAGAGAAAGGAGGTGAGGTCAGGTGCTTTCCCAGCTCGCACTAAAGAGGCATATGCCACTCATGTATTAACTGTTCAGGAAAACCCTGCTTTGACACACTGTCATGTTGTAAAAAAGGCTTGCCCATTGACTGAAAATCTGAGCACTGTGTCACAGGCTACCCACCTGACGTATTGCATGATATTTTTGAAGGCATTGTTCCCTTGGAACTGGGTCTGTGCTTCAGTGTTTTCATTTTTAAAAGATGGTTCACATTCAGTGAACTTAACAGCGACATCGCACAGTTTCCATATAAATGGGCTGACAAAACTGACAGTCCTCAGCCAGTACCTGCAACCTTCGGTTGAGATCGGAAGAGACGCACATGAAAATTGGTCCCTCATACGACTGCTGCCGTTCATTATTGGACACAGAATACCTTTGAATGATCCAGCCTGGCTTTTTTTGTTATACTAAATAGAAGATGAAAATCAAACCATTTTTTAAATTTCACTAATTTTTGAGCCGTTTTGACAATTAATTAATTGACAAAATAATTCATGTTGTATTTCAATATTAACGTTTGTATTTTAAAATGAAAATTAAATAACTATTTGTATTTGTTTTTTAGCACCCGTTTCTGAAAAGAAAATCCAATGCCCAAAAGATTCACGGACCCTCTTGGTCACACAGAGGAGAGGAGAGGAGAGGAAAGGAAAGGAGAGGGGAGGGGAGGGGAGAGGAGAAGAGAGGAAAGGAGAGGTGAGGAGATGAGGGGAGAGAGGAAGGGAGGAGATGGGTGAGGGGAGGAGAGGGTTAAAACACAGTAAAATACTTTCAATCGATGAATCACACAAAAACAAATGGATGCAATTATTAAGTGTTCAAGAGGGAGATTTCTAAAATGCCAAGATTAAAATATTCGAAGAAAACAATATTGGCCTGATTTTGATGTGAGCTTAAATCCAAACGTACAAAAAACAAATTATTTGTTTTTGGTATCAGATTCTTTTTGGTATCAGAACAAATAATGAAATGGCAAATGTTTCTTTTATTTTCATTTTTTTCCATTAATATTAAAAGAACAAATGATAGACAGATTGATATTGTCTGCAAGATTAGTTTTTCATTATTCTTTTAGGACCCAAGTACCTGTGTTGTGAAGAAGAGGGAGATAACACTGAGATGCCTCATTGAGTATATGGGAGAGAGTGGACAAGAGCTCATCTCTAACTACGCTGTAAGTATTGTTTGACAGCAAGGTTGGATATTTCTGCTGTACAAGCTTAAACTGGGTTGTTTTTATGTAAACTGACTGAACTGGCCTGAGTCAGGTGTAGGTGGAGAGAGCTAGCAGTATGCATCTTGTTAAAGGGAAAAAATATAAGTGGCTGGGGGAAAACACTCACAAGTGAGCATTAAACTTTTTAGTGATATTTCAAGATTTCTTTTTTAATTTCTAGTGTCTCCATTCAGGGTTTTTTGAAATATGTGAATAGGAATAGGATATACTTTATCCTTGAAGGGAAATTCAGTTGTCCAGCAGCTCACACAAAAAACATATATACACCAAAGTGGAAAGAAATGCACCATTAAGTCTAATGTACAAGATCTCAAATTAGGATTATCGGAATTTTCTAGTTTTCAATTAAACTCTTCAGAGAAGCTGTCTATATGAATGAAATCACACATCTATTTAATGTATTTTTTCTTACATCGACAAGTGATATAGTTGGTTTTAGAATTTCTGTGTTTGTATGTTTGGAAGGGAACAGCTGAGACCACTGTGCATGAGGACCTGGAAACGGACACTATGAGGATCTATGTGTGTCGTGATCCAGATGGGGTGGGCATCATCCTTGGGAATACCAGTACTCACTGAATTTGGCAATCTGGCCACAGCATGCAGCCTACTCCTCGGGTTGACATACGCACTTAATCTCCAGTATCCTTCCAAACTTGTCAAAACTTTTTAGGTTTTTCAGAGACTTTTTGTGGGACTCGACACACTGCGTCCAAAACCATCCTCCAGGTTCATGACTCTCAAAAACATGCTTCTGTTTGCTTTCAAATGGCTGTCATGCCTGCACATATGAAGAGCTGTTGTGTGTGTTTGTTCATACATTTTAGACATTTATCAGAGCCTGAGCACTAACATTTGTCAGGATGTTTTACTTGTTTGTTCCATGAATGTTTTATAGAATGCTGCAAGGCATAATTTCTGGTGTGTAAATTGTTTTCATGTTTTTTACGCAAGTGTTCAAGTCATTGTGTCAAAAGACACTATTCTTAACGTGTTCTGCAAAGCTGCACTTTATGAGCGGTCAGATGTATGGTTTCATGTAGTGATTTAATAAATCTTGAAAATTGATATCGCTTCACTATTTGTTCAATTTATGGTAATTGTAACTAATTACCTGAAGCAGTGAACAGTCAAAATTTGTATTTTTTCCTTTTAAATAATCATTTTATTTATATAGCGCTTTTCACAGATATTAACTATTTTAATTAAGTTTGATTTGTTTAACATGCTAACATTTTTGACATTCATTTTACTAATTTAATGAATTTCTTGACTGTTGCTCATAGCCTCTATAATTATTTCACTGAACTTGCAAAAAGTGATTGGAAAATGTTACCTTCATTTTTTTGAGTTACATCTACGCAAGAGTTTTAAGTTTGATTTGCTTAACATGCTTACATTTTTGACATTGGTTATACTCAATTTCTTGGCTATTTGTTATCAGCTCTACTTATTATTTTAGTATGTAGTGAAATGCATATTATGAAGTTTTCCCAACTCAAAATATCAATTATTTCACTAAACTTGCAAAAAGTGATTCGAAAATGTTACCTTATTTTTTTTAAGTTAGATCTATGCAAGAGTTTTTACGGTGTAGCACTAAACCGTTTTGAAATGATTCCATTAAAGTCCACGTAGAGAGGAGGTCTGGGTGGTGGACTGGTCAAAAAACATTTGATCAATTTCTGAAAATCATTTCGATGGTTTGGTTCAGAAAAAACAATTTTCCTGGTAACTTTATTGAGAGTGCAGTTTAGTTGTGGGAACGTCATTTAAAATAAAGGATTTCACAGAGTATGATTTTTCAAAGTCAATGGAAATAAAAATGTCTTTAAATGTACCTATTTAATGCATTATAATGTTTGTTTGTATTGCATATTAACTGGATATGGTGCTCATTAACTTGTAAATAAAGATAAATCAACTAAAAATATGGACATTTCTGATATCTTAGGCATCAAAATACATCCTCTGGTGCTCTTCATGTTTCTGGGTAAAAAACAAAACTGTGACAAAACAGACATGATAATCATCGGCCCCAAATCCCTCATCAAAAACATCCACAACTTCACTCTCTCCGTCGACAACTCCACTCTGTCCCTGTCCCTAAACCTGCACAACCTTGGAGTCATTTTCGACAGCAACCTCACATTTCAACAACAAATCAATCACACCACCAGGACTGCCTTTTTTCACCTCAAGAACATTGCCCGTCTCCGCCCATCACTCAACTTCTCTGCTGCCGAAACTTTGATTCATGCATTCATCACATCCAGAATAGACTACTGCAATAGCATCCTCTACGGTTCACCTGCCAAGATCCTCGACAAACTGCAATACATCCAAAACTCTGCTGCCCGCCTCCTCACCCACACCCGCTCCCGTGACCACATCATCCCTGTTCTGCAAAATCTCCACTGGCTCCCTGTTCCCCACACATCAAATTCAAAGTACTCCTCCTCACCCACAAAGCCCTCCACAACCAGGCCCCTTCCTACCTCACCAACCTGCTCCACCATCACACTCCCCCCCATAACCTTCGCTCCTCCAACACAAACCTCCTCTCCCCACCTGCCAGGACCAAGCACCGTACCTGGGGCGACAGAGCCTTTTCAATTGCTGCCCCTTCCCTCTGGAACTCACTACCTGCACACATCCGAGCCTGCACCGACCAGCCCACCTTCAAATCACTCATCAAAACCCACCTCTTCAGAATTGCCTTCAACCCCAATAATCCACTATTTCATTTAATCTGTATTGCATCACAAACTTGTTTTTAAATGTGCCTGTTTTTAAACCATCTTATAATTGCACATTACATGTTTTTAACCATTTTTAACTTCACAGTACATCTTTAACTTATTTCTTAAGAATAGCCTGCTTGTTTTTAATGCACTCACTTGTAGCCTGCCTGTTTTTAATAGTACTTGTTTTAATTGTATTGATTTTTTTTATTGTATATGTAAAGTGTCTTTGAGAATCTTCTAAAAGCACTATACAAATAAAATGTATTATTATTATTATTATTATTATTATTATTATTATTATTATTATTCCTGCCATTGCTTTGTTCTCGTCTAGATGGAAAAGCTCTTATATAGAATTTACAACAAAGAATTTTGAAGCTCTAAAATTACGCTAAAATTCGCTGGAGGCCTTTTGTATTCGCCCACATCCTCATTTAAAAGAAATCTGTCAAATGACTGTGTTCAGATTGCACTATTTTGGTATTCAATTTGTTTAAACCTCACGAGGGAGCTTCAAATGGGTTCTAGGCACCACAGTTGGGGTTTTTTTTCCAGTGCGATAGTACTGAAATTTCAGTTATGTTATATACCATTTCTGGTTATGACATTTCATCTGTCTTATATTTTTTGAATGTAATTCATTGTTATTGCCCATCTTTGCCAAGGAACCTCTCAAAAAATGAATTGAATTTCAATCAAGCCTTGCTGATAAAATGAAGGTTATATATAAATACTTCAAATCCACTTTTTTTCTCACTTTCTAACAAATACTGTATATGAAAGAAGACCAGGTCGAAAATATAATGTGATCCAATAAGAAACCCATCTTTAACGTGAACAGCAGAGTAAATAAGCACATTCCATTACAGAAATGTGATTTGACTACATTTCACATGAATCCAATAATCTTTGCTCCCCCAAGATGGCGCCAAATTTGTTGTAACCTCAGGCGAAAACAAAATGTAAATGTGCGTTGTTCCCGCCGCCCTCATGTTTTAATATCCCAACATGGCTAATGGGATGTTTTATCAGCACACAAGCTCTGATTCATGGCTCATAATGAGGAAGAGATCCTGGCAATAAATGGAGGGATAATTAAGTAATGGGGCATGATTAGCAAGTAATGCACTGTCACTGTCATCCTGCTGCCCTCCATCACAGCTGGGATGTCATGAGGCAGATTAAGATACAGCTCTAAAATAAAAATGAAAGAATCTCTCTCCAGGCTTACAGTAAGGAGATCTAAAAGGGGGTCGGGGCCCTGACAGACGAGGGTCAAAGGGCAAACCGGTCACAGAGGAGTCAGATTTCTTCATGCAGGAGAAATATACAATTTAATACCCACAAATTTAATTACATTATTTGGGGTTTTCTCTGACAAGCATCTGAAGGCAAGTGGTTGGAAGAGGTCAAGACCTCCAGGCATTTAGAGTCAAATAGACAATATAAGATTTTTCTGGAAACCTTGCAACAAAAATTCAAATAAAATAAAACAAGCATATATACGTCAATATGTTTTTTGTTTATCTTTAAATAATTGTTCAAGAGTTTTGAGTGCTTCCAATCATAAAATGCCTCTGAAACTTTGGTTTGAATTTCTACAGTCATCCGTTTTCAACTCGGCTTTGTGCACTTGTGGCCAAACCTGGTCCTGCCTGTTCATCAAAGCAGCATCCTGTCAAAGCCCAAACCGCTTCTCCGAACACCTCCATCCTAAACGTGAGACCAGATCCTCATCCAAACATGCTGGTCTACCCTTTAAAGCAGATAAAACAGGGTAGCACATGGCGGTTTGAGCCGGACTCTTGTGAAGGAAGGCTGATCTCTTTGAACAGTAATTAAGTTCCCTGGCATTTACCGGCAGACAGGTATAAGGGAAGAGAAAGACAAACAGACAACTTTGTCTCCATGCTTTCAATCTGCCGTCCTCCTCACTTGCCCTCCTGGGGAGAAACCTTTCCCCAATCCTCCCGCCCCCCACACATCAGAGCAGTGTTTATCCGCATCATCTGCCCAGGCCGCTGAAAGTAATGACTTCAAATTGCAAGTGCCAAGCATCAAATGTGGCGCATGCCTAACATGGCGATGCAGTAAAACTCCTCTATCTACTCATTAGCCTGCCAATTACAGTGGGAAGTCTAATTTCACACAGGAATTTAATAACGTTCCCCCATTAAAAAGAGACACAGCTGAAAGACCCCCCAAAGCTTTTAACATTGAGGAGTGGAGTTTTCAGGAGAAGGTTACATCAAATACTGACGGTATTTAAAGTTGCATCAGTTTGAAAGGAGGAAATGAAAGAAAGGTCCAGGCAACTTGGATGAGGCGCTACCTGACCAAATACATCCAGGCTTTAGACAAATCCAACAACTCAACTTGTGTACGTGCCTAAACACTGTGTTCAGTAAGTCAGTTCAGCTACTTTTATCGATGTATAGAGGCTAATCCCGCCCCTCCCGATGTCCCCTCTACATGTTTGAGTCAACGACGAGAGACAAATATTTTTTTGATCCAGGTTGAATTGTACCATAAATTACACATATGATGTTTGTATGTAAAAAAAAAAAGATAATTTTTCAAGTCCGAAAGTCCCAGTTTATCGAAGGGCTGTAAGATGAATGTCATCAAGTGATGCCAACGCCGGTTCAAGACTGCAGGATGGAAAAGTAAAAACTAGGGATAGACCGATTATCGGCCGGGCCGATTATCGGCGCCGATATTCAGCATTTTGACGCAAATCGGCATCGGCCTTTTTCTTTAATCCGACGGCCGATAAGAGATCAATTTAAAACTGGGTTATTTTGGCTCTGATGGAGCCGCGCCTCTCAGCCACTACTCTGTCTCCAGCATTGTCCCACCCACAGCACCATCTGATTGGTTACACACAGAGCCATGGCATGGGTAACAGCCAATCAGCAGTGAAAGCTGTGCATGCTCGGTGCTGCTCACACACGCGGCGGCAAGGAGAAAAAGTTTTGCCGAGTGGAGAAGCTGCGGAGCGCAGATATACGTTTCGAAGATAATTTAACGCAGCAGACTCTCCTGAAATTGTAATAAACATCCCAGTCCTTTACAACTCAAAACTACTAGTAACGTTACCATGAGCCCAAAACACAAACATAAGCGGCAGCTCTGCTTGCTCGTAGTCCCTCCAGAGGTGTCTGTTAACTGAGACCCATTGTAGTGTATACGCTACAAAATATCATGTTGTCTTTAGAGCGTCATAACTCCGTAATGGTTTGCGCTAGAAACATGCATTTTTTTCCCTCTTAAACTAGAGAAACGGGGCTAAGTAACGTTACCCTGCTTGCCCATGTGAGCGATTTATTTCTGACAACAAAACGAATGCGTAAAGTTGTAAAATATGTGACTAGATGTCTCCTCGTCTCCGTGGCGCATTTCTCCGTTTTGTTTATGTATATCGTCGATCATTTCTCATCCGCCATCTTGCTAGTGACGTATAGAGTTACGTTTATGTCTCGGACACTCCTATTGGCTCCCGTAGCGGCTTTTACAGCCAATCGGAAAGCCTGATTTACGCTTGGCCGTGAGTTGTTGTGTTTGCCCAAACGGGAGACACAGAGGAGTTCAGAGCAGAGCAAATGACGGTCAAAAAGTTACTGTAGTGATAGAGAAAGTTAAATAAATAAATGGCACAGAAGAAGTACACTATATACACACATATTTAGGGAAGGGAGAGGAAAGGACCATTGCTGGCAAAACAAAACGCCCATGGACACTACTCAAAATAATATCCATATTTCATAGACAGAAGCAGCTTATTATTATTATATTATTATTAATATTATTATATTATACATGTTGCAATTCTGAAAAGCTGTTTAATAAACATATGCTTAAAGGCATTTAAAAGAAGTGTTGGTGTTTTGACACCAGTATTTTCACTTTTACTGCAAATGAATATCGGCTCCGAATATCGGTTATCGGCCTCCTTGACTACTAATAATCGGTATCGGTATCGGCCCTGAAAAAACCATATCGGTGTATCTCTAGTAAAAACGTCTGGAGACGTGGGAAAAGTGCGACCTCAGCTCATCTCTGCTGTAGGCTACATGATGCGCTAGCTACCACAACACACCACAATCTCCGACCCAACTGTCGCTCGGTTGAGTTGCATTGTGGATAATGCAGGCAGTCAGGTTTTGACAAAGACAAAGATCGCATGGCATTTAAAAAGACAATATATTTTGGTGCTGCTGCATTGATTCTGATGCCGAAGCAAACAACATCTGGTTAAGCACTGTCCACAACATGGCCACTCCGGTTCTGATGCTTCTCTGTGTGATTGAAAGCTACTAAAAAGGGATCCGCTTTTGATATATTGAGAACATTTCGAGCAGAAGCAGAAGATTTTTTTTTTCTTCAACACTCCAACTTCAAAGCAGCACTGTTGTTGGAATGCTGACCTTGGATTCCCACTGTGACTCCTGCAGGAGACCGCCACTACTCTGAGTTTTAAACACATTCATCTCCAAGTTTCTGGCTCCACATCGATCCACCAGGGAACAAAACTCACGACCGCAGGCTGCCAAAGACCTTCAAACATACTATTCTATTAAATCCACCATAGTCGGCAAATGTGTTTTTAAGTACATGCAGTAAATTTGCTTGTTCGGTTCTTCCTGAGGAACACCCTAGTTTTGAATGTGCATTCCTGTTACAGGAAGACAGCAGACGAGATCTAACAAGCTTCTCCAGAGATTCAAACACACACCTCCCACACAGAGTGAACACAAGGCCACAATATAAAACCACCGGAAAGTACTGTATGCTCCTATTCATTGGGGAGATGGAAAGAGAGGGGAAGATGGAGTGTGTGTAGATGTGTATTGGGGGGTTGAATTAAAGCCTCTGGCTGCTCTGTTTGTCCTCTATGTGGCCCCATCCTTCATCAACGGAGCGAAGCCCAGACACTGAGGATTGCAGATATTTTAGAAGATAAATTGCTCCGATACGGAAAACCGACCCGCCTCTTGGTCTGTTAAAAGCAGGCACTTACAGTGGCTTGTTACCATGACAACCAGTCTGTTACAAAAACCCTGAAACCTTTACCTCTCCAAAAGTAACACACACATTTGTCATGCACTGCTGTAATGCTTTGGATCTAAAGTCCCTGGCAAATGATTGAGATGACCTTTCAGGCAGCACTGGTGATTTTCACTATTCAAACATGCACACAGCAATATTCTCACACATGCCATGGCAATCATTAGATGAGGAAAGGGTCCAGCAGATGCTGCTGATGCAACTAGGGATGGCAGATTTGGTTCATTTCAATTTCAATAAGCCGAATTGTAAATGTCTTTTACGTAATGTCAGATTTTGCCGAGGTTAATTGCCACATTTTAATCCGGTTATGAATACCCTGGCCAGTCTTGCGAAATAGTCACGTAAATTAATCTATTAGTTCTGTGTACATAGGCACTAATCGTTTTTTCATGTTGCTCAGCATGAAAACAAAGCCAATGGAAAGTTAATTAGGACCCCTTTTTTTGGTGGACTCACAAATGAAATGTGACTATGCAGCGACCACAGCATGCAAGCTTGTTGTGTTACACACAGAAACATAGGGGTATCATTTCTGTACCCAAAGGTACACTTTTTTCAAAAAGTAACCTGGATGGTATATGGTCCTTTAGGTGATAATCGTGGCCCGGTTTAAGGCACAACATAATTGCTAACAGCAGATGGTACATAATTGTTACTGGTGGAAATGTTAAAAGACATAAGAGAATGAATTAAAAAATGTCAGTGAATAATTGTAAATGTTTGTCTCTTAATTTAAGGGTATGTTTTTGTAAACAACCCTTAAACTTAAAGGTACAAAATGACTTGTCACTCCACCTGTACCTCATAAGGTACAAATTCTGCACCTTTCCAATGGGTACAGTTTTGTATCAGGACATACATGCACATTTCTGTCACTAGGGGTACAGAAATGTTCTTTTGGAGGTACAGTCAAGAAGGTACAAAAATGAACCATTTTTAAAGATACGATGCTTGTACTCGGCTAAGGTACTACTGGGGTGACAAAGCATATGTAGCCTACCATTTTCGGTCCATTTGTGTACCTTCATTTCTGAGTGTGTACCTAAACCAAAAACTGTACTTCTTTTATGACGTTTTTCCTAAACCTAACTAAGTGGTTTTGTTGCCGAAACTTTACGTTTGAAGCGTCATGCTGCCTTATGTTTTCGTCGGACCAATTAGCTATTAGATAAGCTATTCTCCCCACTTATTTTCCAGTTCTTCTTCTATCTGCTGCCTCAACTTCCTGTAATGGAATCGACAGTCCTACCCATCCAATTTATTGTTATTTTCACACTGCGAATGACCGAACCATGGTTCAGTTTGATCCGGACCGAGAAAACCTCTTTTGGTCGGACCAAATGTTGGTCCTTTACTGTGGCCCGTGGTCCGATGCACCTATCACACCTGCAATCTTTGACCAAACTGAAAAGTTCGAAGGTCCAGACCAAAAAAGGAAGGTGTGAAAGCACCTTGAAATGTCTTGAATCCCAAATCCAGTGTAGGTGTTGAGTGCGTCCGTATTTGTATTGACAGTTTGCAGCATTTTAAATTGTTTTTGGATTTCCATGTTTTAAACATATAAGACACAGAAATTGGCACATTTTTATGAGA